>JANRMT010027041.1:119954754-120020066 GCA_026402145.1 Polypterus bichir lapradei | reverse complement strand
GTGCATAAAAACCACATTGTCCATGATGCCCTGCTGGTCTTCTGGGGACCTCCATGCTGCAAGGAGGGCTCCACCTGGCGGCTTGGGGGTATTGGCTGGGATAAACGGCCGGCCATCCTCCACAGTATTCCCCCCCCCAGCGACAAATTATAAAGATTCGGAGCGGCCTGCCCCAAGAGGGAAGTCTTCCTCCAAGAGGACGTTCTGGTTGAGCCTTGATTATTTCGAACATCTTGGTCCCTGGAGAACCTAGGGGGAATATTAGTCCAAACCGACATCTTGTCCCCCTCTCTCCAAGGACAGTTCCGCCAAATATGGCCCAACCTTCGGCACCCGTAACACTGCCTCTGTCCTCCTGGTATTCTCCCCCTACGGGACTGAAAACAATAAGGAAATGTTAGGTCCGCCCCTTCTCTTGCTGGGAGAGAAACCCCTGCCGCCTCTAACGGTGCTTTCTCTCTTTCTTTGTCAGGAGACCCCCGTTTTATTTTCGGGATCTCCTGCATAATCTGGGGCTTTTCCACAGTCTGAGTTTCTCTATTAAGTAAAGAGAGACCCTTTACTGTTTGCACCCCTTTACTTTTACAAATTACCAGTGGTGGCATCTTTAGAGCTGTCTCGCTCCGGGAGTCAGCACTGTGTAGCTGCCCTGGATCGATTAGCCCTTCCGCCGGCCACTCGGTTATCGTACTGGCCTCTCTTATAGGGCACGCCGTGTATTGGCACCCGCTACTTATTAAACGCGGGCCCGGATCACACCGCGTCCCTCTATTATATACGACTAGCAGAATACCCGCGCTTCGCAGCGGAGAAGTAGTGTGTTAAAGAAGGTATGAAAAAGAAAAGGAAAAATTTAAAAAATAACGTAACATGATTGTTAATGTAATTGTTTTGTCATTGATATGAGTGTTGTTCCCATATCTATATCTATATATCTATATATCTATATATCTATATCTATATATATATATATATATATATATATAGCAAAATACCCGCGCTTCGCAGTGGAGAAGTACTGTGTTAAAGAAGTTATGAAAAAGAAAAGGAAAAATTTTAAAAATAACGTAACTTGATTGTTAATGTAATTGTTGTGTATATATATATATATATATATTGCAAAATACATATCTATATACATATCTACATATACATATATATATATATATATGCATACCTATCTACATCATATATACACACACATATACATACATACATACACAGACACACACATATATATAATTTGTGTGTGTGTATGTATGTATGCGTGTGTGTGTGTGTGTGTGTGTGTGTATACACATACATACAAACATACACACAGGTATATATAAATATATGTGTATATATATATATATATATATGTGTCTATATGTGTGTGTATAGCTTTGATCACTGAGTGCAAGGGAAAAATAATAAAATGTAGTCTATAAGTTATTAAACAGTAAAACATTAACGTTTTAAGAAGTAAAGGTACATTGAGCACTACTGGAGTGGTTGCGGGTAAACTACATTTTAAAGACGGTATAACAGAAGAGGTAAGTAGTACTAACAGCAGCTAAAATGTATATGGATCATCTCTCGGTAGTAGATCCCTTTTGAAAGGCGCTACACGACGGCTGTGGTATAGAAATTACATTTTCTATGTGAAAGTCCAAATTTCTGCCTCTAATAATGTGCCTTACCAGCAATTAAAGAAAATTAGTTTTGTGTCCTCTGCAGTGTTAAGAGAGAAAGGCTTTGGTTTGGGATAAACGGAAAAAAGGTGTAAAGAAAGGAAAGTTGCCTTTTTCTTTTCTTTTATATAGTATAGAGAGATGTGTTCGCTGACGATATGAGCGCCTTTTGGGGACAGTCGCGGTGGGTCTTGTGCAGACTGGTGAGACGTCCCAGCTATTAATCGGCTGTGATGGCACTGTCAGTCCTTCACTCCTGTGCGTGTCTTCATAAGAGCTGACGACCTCATAATCGTATACGTGCAAAATAAAGTGCGAAGCGCCTTAATATTATTTTGCCGCAGAAGCGCAGTCAGCGTGTGAAAGGCCGGCACAGCTATGCGCGCGCGCCGGCTGCTCGACTTTGGCTGGGCAGGAGACGCCAGTTTTTGCAGACACGTTCACATGATCAAAAGTCTCCGCGCTCTTTTGAGGTCATTCATATACAAAATACCCGCGCCTCGCAGCGGAGAAGTAATGGGTTAAAGAAGTAATGAAAAAGAAAAGGAAACATTTTAATAATAACGTAACATGATTGTCATGAGTGTTGCTGTCATATACATGCCTGCCTAAATTAGTCACCCTCGCTTCGCTCTTACTTTTTTACCGTTCATTTAATCATGGCTAGTGGCGGAAAAATTATAAAATGGAAGGAGGATTACACTGAGTATGGCTTTACCAAAACAATTATTGATGGCGAATCGATTATTCATTAAGCTTGAATTGGTGATCTGTTTTTGTGTGTTAACCTCATATCTTTTCATACTTCTTCTCAAACCAAGGTGGTGCGAGGCTAAAATGAATTGGGATGCGCTGATCAATGTTATCGGTGTACCAGGAAATCATGCATTGACAAAAGTTCCCCTTTGATTGTAATGCAAAGTGTGATTAAATGCATTATTTTTTAACGCGTTATGGAGCACATGCATCGAAGCTTCTCAGCTGTGCTTGTGCTAAGAAAATTAAACATTTTAAAAATAACGTAACACGATTGTCAATGTAACCTTTTGTAAGTAGTGCCTGGAGGATTCAGTGTGGAGAAAGTCTAGAGTCAGAGTGTGTATTAACTTGTGGATTTCTCTGTATTTGGTGGCAGTGTGACAAAGTTGCTTCGGAAGACGGCGTTAGCCGCGGAGCTCAGCTCAGAGCGAAATGAGGTAAATGGGAGGGGAGATGATGACGTGACTCCCCCACCCGCATTAATTGTCAATCCCCCACAAACACAGTCTCTCGGAATTTGCATAAGCACACCCCTTCACCTGCAATTTTAACTTAGTTACAAAGTGATCAAAACTCTCGTTTATATCCTGCGTCCTCTCATTAAACTTGTATCCCGCATTACCCGTGGGCACGAAAAGCACCAGCGGCAGCCTGTCTATTAAGTTAATTTAAAGTTTAGGTTTATACCTCGCTTTGTTTCCGAAGTAGCTGTACTGATGAATATGGTAGTATGTCACTCGCTCGCTTCTTATTGTTTCGCTGCCTTCTCAATTATATAATGCATGTTTTGTTCAGCGTATTTTGGAGCTCTTCCTGGTTTTCTACATAGTGCGTTGACAGTCAGTTCACGTGATTAAGTGGGCGGCGTAATGATGTCACACGAAACTCCGCCCCCACGGCGGTCAAGCTCAACTCCATTACAGTAAATGGAGAAAAATACCTTCCAGTTATGACCATTACGTGTAGAATTTCGAAATGAAACCTGCCCAACTTTTGTAAGGAAGCTGTAAGGAATAAGCCTGCCAAATTTCAGCCTTCTACCTACAAGGGAAGTTGGAGAATTAGTGATGAGTCAGTCAGTCAGTGAGTGAGTGAGTCAGTGAGGGCTTTGCCTTTTATTAGTATAGATTTACCATATAAGTAATGATGTTAGCTAGTGATATGTTTAATTCCATGTAACCAGGGATGCTTCACGTGTTTTGCCATTCCGATTTAGAAATCATGCAATTAACAATACAAGCACCCATTTTTCCCCAAAATGTTTTAATAATTGCCTGCACACTATATAGTAAAACACCACCCCCTAAGTACTATGCTTTTTCATTATTATTATTATTATTCACATAAGACAACAGTTATAAATATAATTATTTTTAATTAAAATACAGCAAAACATTTTAAATAAAGTACAATAAATAAAACACTCTTACTTTTAAAGCATGTACATTTTATGCACACAAGAAAATAGATCCATTTTCCACACAACTTTTTACATATACAAAATTCAAGCTGAACACAGGATACAATGCAACTGGAATACGCTTCCCCTCCATTTGGCCAAGTCTGATTAGAAATTCATGCTATGTACTGTAAATCAAACCCATAGTGAAAATTCTCATTGTTTTCTGGACTAGAAAAGGAACATTAGAACAACAGCTTAAGTATCTGATACTGACATCAACAAATAAACAAAAAATAAAATATTTAGAATAGTCATTCTTTTTAGAACCAAAAAATTTGATATGGAATTAAATATGCAAATAGTAATTTAGAAATTGCATTTTCTCTCACTTAAACACTATATTATGATTAGAAAATAATTTCTAAGCAGTAGGCTGTACTGAAATTTAAATTAAAACAGATTAAAATCTAAAACAACCAGCTGCAGCACAGAGCAACATTACATGCAATGAAGCAATGCATATTATTTAAAATGTTCAATTATCATATTAGAATTTATTTAAAAACAATCTTCTCATAAAACCAACTGAAGCAACTGCAGAAATAAATCTTAATGTAATACTATTTTAGGTTCTAAAAAAGCTTTTACACTTAGGATTCTTTGATAAACAGAACAGCAAAGTTGTTGTTACAATTTTGAGATCTTTGAAAGTCAGTGAATAAATAAGATTAGAAAAAATGTAATAAACATGGAGGAGCCCAGTAATGGTAAACTGGGTTTTTTTTTGGAATACTGTGTGTGTTGCATTGTTTGTTGCATGTTCAGCTCTGTACTTTGATTCCATTGTGCTTTGGTTTAACAGGCATGCACTATACCTGTCAAGTGCAAACTCTATACCCTGTTGAAAATATTGCTATGTTGCTGACATGTATAGAATGCAAAGATGGTGTGCACAGTGTCAAATGGTGGTTTGTGGCAGCTTCAACAACGACATAAATACTGCACCTTAAACAGCAGCAACAAATCAGAGCAGAACTGTAGAGTATACTAATCTCTTTACTACAAATAACCTGTGAATGAAATTTACAAAGTGAAGTGCAGTGGTAAGCTAAAAAACAAAGCTCCCCCCACCCCCAAAATCCTCACACCTATATTGCTGATTGTGTTTTTGTGAATACTACAAATAAATAGTGGACAAGTGTGACCTAAACAGCTTGCTGACAAAATGTGACAGCTGTGACCTCATACTACTTATAGTATATAAACAGCTTAATGTTCTTGATTTTACTTTTCTTACGGACCACTTTTTTCAGTAAAGGCAACACTGACTCAATAAATAGCATACAAAAATAAAAAATGTTAAAACAGAAGATTGAAAATTTCAAATTTAAAACATCAAAACAGCTGTAACACTATAATAATAAAACAAGACAAGAAGGATGATTCAGGAAGACTAAGAATATAATGTACTGTGTTTGAATCTTGAGAAGCATTTACATTAACTTTGCACTGTCAATTTACTCTGTACCACTAATTGTTAACATTTACTTAAGTATGTTAAAACTATATTACCTAGCTTCTGCTTTATAAGAATGGAAAGATACTACATAGAAAAATAGATGTTTGAAGGAAAAATGAAGCTCAACTCAGTAAAATAATTTTATGAAGTGGGGATCTATAAAAGTAACAAAAATACAGTGAAAAGCAGAACTGTAAAATGTCAACCCTGAAACCTAGCAGTTCACTGTCCCCATTATCACATACTCAGCTTGCTGTACATCTGACGCCGATGACTTCAGCAAATTCAGGATGTTCAGTTGCAGTCATCTACTAGCTTGGCACCATTGATTCCTCTATAAGCAATGCGACTTGGTCGTACCAACACTCCATAATTTGTCCGACAACTGAAATAACGTCGATCACCCACTGCGCCATCATTTTTACCCTTTGGTGAGCGTAATTCTAGTCCCAGCCACAAACCTGGAGCAAAATCAGTCGGACCAATGTAGCGTATGGTAGCCATTTCATTAGAGCTGAGAAGCAGAATTTGCATTCCTTGATGCAGTTTCACCCCTCTATCTGGGGTATGAGACAAACTACCACTGGTACTGGTGGTGCTCCAACTCCGAAACAGGACAGCAGGTCGTGACCTTAGGAAACAGACATTAACAATAACAATAAAACAAATATGTGTGTTCATAGTTTAAAGATATTTATAATCATTTTGAATAACAGATTCAAAACTCATATACAAAAGGCAAGTCATCGAAAGCAAATAAATAACAATGGCAAGGACAGTCAATAAATTAACCAAGAAAATAAATATAGACTGATAAACTTCAGTCTGGATACAGAAAACGTAAAAGAACACTTTGTATTGCAAACTCTTGAATCTTTGAAAATATAATCACTACTGACTTCAATGGTAAAGAAAAAATGCATTACCAAGTCTGAAAATTACAATTATTTATTTGGCCTATGCCTTCATCCAAACTTTTCTTTTTCCATTTGGGGCACAGGCAGGTGAAGTGACTTTCTCAGGGTCACAGACTGTCAGTTTTGGGATTTGAACCCACATCCTCAGTGTTTGAAGGCCAAAGCCTTAACCACTGTTCCACACTGCACAACACCCATTTTCTTTCTAAAATAACGCCAACTTCCATTAAAATTAACACAATCACTTAAAAAATTAGTAATAGCTTTCAAAAACACACCCTAAAGAGGCATTTTGCCTCATTAATGACTAATAATATAGCTGTTTACTGCCTCCAATTAAGCTTGTTCATATGCTGCTGTATTAAGCAGGAAATAGTTACACTTATAGCATGTGCAGAAAAGAATAGAAAAAAAGGACATAACATGCAGAAGAAACACAGAAGGGGGGTTTCTTTGGAGTGGTGACATCATTATTGATATGGGCTAGTTAGAGACTCCATTTCTGGATTGTCCACATCTTCTGTCTCTTTGAGTTCCTTGCCCAAATAAGAATAACACTGTGCATGGTCTGTTCCAAATCGAGAATAGCATTCCATACTGCACATATATGCCTGAACAAGAATAGTGCTGTGTTACACCCAAAACAGAGTATTGCTGCACAAAAATTTCATGCCAATTCTCACAAATGTGAAAAAGGTGCCTCATAATTTGAAAAGAGTATTCAGTGAAATCCCTTGTAAACTCAAACCCTCATATCTCTGGGAAAGGGGGAGAACCTGTAAATTTAGGTGAAGGGTTTATGTGAAGGGTTAACACTCAGCTCATACTTTTTTATATTGGTGATGGATATACAAAGCGAAATATTAGACTTAAAGAGTTATCGAAACTACTCTATGACACTGATTTAGCCGTAGTTGCGGATTCTGAAGACAAACTAACAGAAAAAGAGTACAGAATTTGAAAAGGTTCTGTAACAGAAAAGATTAAGAGTAAAGGCTGAATAGACAGAAGTTGGGGATGAAAGAAAAAGAGTCACAGACAGAAGAAATGTAAATTTAAAAAGTGAATCTGTAGATTTCCAGCAAAAGGCTAACTTTTGTTTTGTAATAATTGTGAAAGGCAGAATATCTTAACTGGATAATTGTAAGGCAAAAAGTAAAGGGGTGCAGTAGAAGAAATATCTAGTTAAAAGTGAATGCTAGTAAAAGGAATAAAAGACTAAAAGTTAGAGATGACAGATTCAGAAAAGCAAATACCTCTGGACTGTCCAAAAAAAAATCAGAAGAAAAATATGTGCCTGGAGCATTCGTTGGATAGATGGCAGTGGGGGATTCACAGCCAGACCCACTGCATGATGATTACAGAGAGTAAGATACAAACTCTGTACACAGGTAAACTAAATATGATAATAGTTTGGCTTTTTAAGAGGAAAAGATGTTTTTAAAAATATATTTCCATGAACATAGAGAGTACAAAACAAAAGTCATGCTACCATGCTTAGTAAACTGGTAAGGACCTGTAGAATGCCTTGAGGAGAATTGCAGATGTAGTCACCAGTTTCACAGGTTACGATAATGAGCAGGAGATGTTAAAGAGGGGATGGGTGAGTAAGCATAGAGTATAATGAGACACCATTTACCTGGACACCAGATCCAAGCTGAAAACAGAAGAAAAAAAGAGGAAGATGAATAACAAATACTGGACCTCAGTGACTGGTATGCTCAGTGGCAGGCATCATCAAAAACCTCCACTTATGCTGTAATACCATGACAAGTCCAAGGCAAAAAAGAGATTGACTAACACCAATCCTAAGAGTGGTCAATAAGAGTTTGGGGGTGCAAATGTATGCCATAACATATACAAGTCCATCTCAACCCTGTAACAAGTTTCCAGATCATACAAAATTAAGGACCTCAGATTAGTTGATTGAAGTTTAGAAAAGAATTTCAGGACTTGTAACAAGTTCAAAAGTTACTAAATAGGGGATTGAAGAAGTAGATGTAACTAGCTCCAAGTGTAAAAGTCCAGTGGTATAATCCTAAATCTGACAAAGACACCCAACACTTCAATCTGTCATACAGCAATGTGGGACACTTAAAATAAGGTGTTTTATTACTCCAAATGAATAAAGACCAGAATAAAAGGGGAAATAAAGCACATCATTATGGTAATAAAATTAAAATGGTAACCAGCATTGGCTGGAGCAAAACTAAAAATTGCCAGGACCAGAAGACAATACTCTAAGTAATTTGAAACTATGTTGTCCTGTAATAAGACAGATACTTACAGTAATAGTGCTGGCCAGTAGAATGAGGTAAAGCTCTGATGACAAAGGGGATTTAAGAGAAGAGGAGCATTTGATGGTTTTATAACCAGACAGGTTCTTAAAAGAACCAAGTAAAGTAAGAAAAGGGGAATATTACAGGAAATATTTCTAAGAAAAATCAATTTATCTTCTTCATAGAAGGATATTTTATGAGAGCTATAAGAAGTAATAAAAGTCATTACATTTGGGAATCCACAGCACAAAGAGTAAGGGTTCAAGTGAGAGATCAAAAAGTAAACTGAAGAGGTGACCTTCTCTGGCACTTTTAAAAATCTGGCGAGAAATATTTCATGTCTCACCAATAGTTCATGTAATTATTAATCAATTACATGTGATGTTACTTATGACAATTTGCAGGTTCTCTGCCTTACTTTAAAAGCTGGGTGATCAAGGCCAGATTCATTGGAAGGGTTCAGTTTGGTAGAAGAGATTACAGAGTTCAATGACAACAGACTGAAGTGTACCAGTTACTTCCAGAAAACAAAACAAAGCTCTAGAGGCAAGCTATTAGGACTTGGGGAATTTTTAGAATTGCATGTAGAGCATTCTTCTGCTCAGATATAACTGGGGAGTAAAATCTGGCAACATTTACCATAGTGAGTCTACAGACTGACAAGTTCTCTATTAAAAAGCTAAGTTAAAGTGGAGAGAAACAGGGGTTTTCAAGGAATAGAAAAGAATAATACCCATTTACTGAAACCACTTTTATTGGTGAGAGATGTGGTATACTTATTTATAAGTGGTAGTAATTATTAATCTGCTTTGTTGGTAAGGCCCCCGAGTTAATTTTTTAAGGCCAAAAAAAACACAAATGCATTACATTTGAGCAGTCTCAGTGCCAGCAATTCACTGGGCTTAGCACCTAAAACATATTATTGCACTGAAGCCTTTTGTAGAAGCAAAGAATTTAGTTCAGATCTTTTACTAGTAATGAAAAACCACACAAAAACACACTTCACTGAAAGCTCTGATATGTGACTCCAATTCCTGAACTCTTCATCTGTACATGTGGACTAGACCAATAGTATACTCTTTTATAAAATAATGTACAGCACCTTCAACAGCTACCATACATATGTAACAGAACTAGAACTAAATGGTATAAATTTCCCCAACATAAAATAGGGCTTGTAAGAAAATCTGTATTCTGGAGAATAAACCTCCAATGAGCAGCTCACAAATGGAGCAGGGTCAAGTAAAACCACGGCACATCTATGATCTGAGAGTTAAGCTAATTTCAAATTTGCAATAAAAAAAGTTGTCAATGACTGAGAAATAAGAATATAATCATTTCTAGAGAAAAAGTGATGATGAGAGAACACCTTGGAAGTAGTATTTATTTTCTGCAGGAAAGAATCAACCAAATTCAGATGATTTAACAAATTTATACTGTGAATGATTTAAGTGTAGAATGTACTAAGTGAGGGGGCCTTGAAAGTTGTTGAGCAAAGGATTCATGAACGGACTAACATCCAAGTTCAAATATTTTAGTTTTAAGATTTAGCTGGTTCTTAGAAGAGAAAGGATGGTTTATATGTTATCAGAAAATAAGTAGTGCATAATGCAATCTACTTCTTATCTTCCATTATCAGTAGATCACAAAACCTACAAAATCATTAGATTCTGTACCAAGCATTCTAACTGTCAGGAGCCATTTGTAGAGTTGGGAGTTACTGTGGCAGCAATAAAATAATACTTATTGCAAAATTTAGACAAATACTGTATTTCAAGTTGAACAGAAATGCAACATCAACAGTCTTGCAGCACGTATTGTAATGGACACTTTCAATCTTTATAGTACTTGACAGGCATTAAATATTCTAAGAGATAACTGATAGATTAGACATAGGCATACAGAAGCAACATGTTTGGAGAAAGTAGGAAATAAACAAGACAAATAAAACCAGCAGGGGAAAACCACTATACTGCAAATTCCACCTATGGACCACCTGTGCAATTGAAATTGCTTTCATGGCTCATTTTCCAAACTGCACTCCCAGCTGCTACCTCAACAGTAATAATCAAAAACGTGTAACAACCCTCATAACCTGCTGAACAAGCCTGCATATAGCCATACTGGAGACTGGAACAACACAAATAACGTAACATACACCAGATTAGCAACCATCCTTCATGTCTCTCTCCTCAAATTCATCTTGTCTTAAGTACTGTAGATTCCGGAATATAAGCCGAAAATTTCGTCCTAGATTTTTGGCTTGGAGTTTGGGGGTCGGCTTATACAACGAGTATCGTTTCAGATTCAAGATTTCCAGCGCAATGCCGGTTTTGCCGATGAATACGGAAGTAATTAATGATGAAACCACAGTGCCATCTTTCAGGTGAAGAAGTAACTTTGCATGCCGGTACTTTAAATATAGAATTTATTCAAAAAAGTGTTTTAGTTGTTGATTTTATTAATAAAATTTATAATAAATTATCGGGAAGGTTAAAATAAAATACCGTTGTTTTGATTTACAACCAACATCTTGTGTTACGATCTGAATGCGGTCACGTGTATCCACTCGCGCGATTGTAAACAAACAACCGAGAGCGTTAGTGAGCGTTAGTAAGCGTCAGTCGGAGCCCAGATACATGTGTTTGTGGATGTAATTCCGGTCATTGCAGTGATTTACCTATATATATAATTCACTAAGACCATGCAAGCAAGACACATAATTGCTAAGGAAAGAAAAGAAGGTAACGAAGATAAAGAAAGCGATCACAATCGAAACGAAGATGGAAATTGTGTGGAAATATGAGAGTGCTGTTCGTGTGACCGATCTCGCCAATATGTACAGCATGTCGAAATCCACGATCTCGACAATTTTACAAAGAAAAGATTTGCATAAGAAGGCTCCTTCTAAACAATAACCACCTTCCGTTTCATTCTCCTCCTCCTCCCTTCCTGCAGCCCAAAGATGTCAAATTAAATGGTGAGTACAGTATGAAATTGTTGTTTCTAGAATAGAATAGAATGCCTTTTATTGTCACTATACACATGTACAATGAGATTAAAAGCAGCTCCTTCAGTACAGACATATGTGTAGAACACAACAAGTAAATAAACAAATAAACAAATGGTGCGAAAAGATGCAAAGAAGTTGCAAAAAAAAGTTCTGTATAGGGCTTGTATGGTTGTTTCTTTAGCCTTAGCATAATGCCGGATCTGCGGCCCCGCTTCTGCTTCCTTTCTCTCCTCCGTCTGCGTCGTCTCCTAGACCCGACAACAATCCACGGAGAACCCGCTGGTCTCGCGATGCTGTGCGTGTGATGAAAAACACTTGAAATAGATGTCTGGCTCTGGACACCGATGTCTATAAGGTTCTGACGGGTGTAGCGGATGTTCGGCGAACCGATCGTGCACAAACAAGAAAAAAAAAAAAGTACAAAAACAACAAAAAAAGTGCACTGCACTGAAAAGGAGAGCCCTGAGCCGCTGCGACCATGCGCGCCACCATGCTCCTAGCTTAATCTAGCCTACTTCTGGTAGGCTAGGCACTTTTTATAACTTTTTGGTTACTACACTAGAAAAATTATTGGTGTTTTGGTAAATTATGTACATTATACAACCCTTTTTTATTATGAAAAGGTTAAGTAAGTGTTGCAGTGGGAGGTTTGGAATGCATTATGGGTATTTTCATTATTCCTTATGGGAAAAAATTTGGTTGTAAGTCAAGAGTTATGAGTCACAACCAGCCCTCGCAAACGAATTAAGTTCGTAAGTGAAGGGTCCACTGTATTGCGTATTTAAGTTAATCAAATTTATAACGAGTCTCTGGAAATCCACACGCCGATGTACCGTATTTGCGTATAGTTTCAACACAAAGGTTTCATTTTACCAAAGTTCTCCGCCATTACTTTCTGGTTTCCATCAAAAATGCCGGCAGTCTCAAATTCTCTCCAATAAACATGATAAATATACCTGAAGAGACACTTTTAAAGAAATTTAGAAAATTTTGCTTGGAGAAGGGGGTCGGCTTAAATACCGGTCATCGGCAAATACATGTAATTTAGTAGGTAGAAAAGGGGGTCGGCTTATATACTGAGTCGGCTTATATTCCGGGATCTACGGTAGTAAATGTTCAACAAGACAAATACAAATGATAGAACAGGGTTGGTATGTGAAGCCAACAAGAATCAGCCTTAAATAAACTCAATGCTGAGCAATGACAAAGCTACACAACAGCAGCAACCTCTGGAAGAGACATGTTGTGGAACAGCAATTGAGTCACACATAAATCACTAATACTGCAGAAGGTTTAGAACAACATGAGGTATTATAGATGAAATTTAAGAGGAGTAAATGTAATAATCTGAGGTAAAAAAATTTTGATTGGAATTCATGATGGGAGCTTTGAAACTTGAAAATATAACTTATGAAAAAGAAATAGAAGTCATAGTGGTCTTGTCATTATTTGTATCCAGAGAGTATATAGAAACCATTTAGAAGGCTAACATTCATAGGACAATGTAGAGTATAATTCCAAGGAGGTTATGCTTCACTCGGTATCATGCACTAGTGACGCCTCATCTTGAGTACTATGGGCACTTTGCACTCCATGATGGATTCCAGGACTGTGAGGAAATAGCTATGAAGAAAGACTAAAGCAATTTAACTTTTTTAATTTAAACAAATGGAGAATAAGAGGTGACAAGATTTGAGGTTTTTATAAAATTATGAAAGGAATTAGTACTTATCACTTTTAAGTTTTTCAACAAGAACACAGGGACACAGATGGAAAATTGTTAAGGGTAGATTTCGCACAAACATTAATGCTTTTCTTCACACCAAGAACTATAGTACACGGGATAAATTACTAAGTATTGTGGTAAACAGTGATAATTTAGGGACTTGACTCAATGGTATTTTGTAAAAATTAGGCAAATGTTATTGGCAAGCTTTGATACCCTGAATGGCCTGTTCTTGTCACACTTTTTCTAATGCAAGTAGAGTATATTGATACATCTCATATGTAGACAGTGTAGAGCATATTACCTGCTAACAGCAGTCCTCTTGGTCAGTTCCCGCTGTGAGGAAATACCTGATGATGTGCTGTAACTCCGTCTCATACCTGTTACTAAGAAAAAAGAGCGAATTCAAATATTACTATTTTTTGTTTTCAATATCATGAGCATCATTCTATGATTGTTTATAAAGTACAATAAACACAAAACACATACCGATTCTACACAGAATTGTATACAAAAAGTAACACATTGTTATTAAAATTATAAAACCAGTTCTTAAATGTCATTGCATTTTAAACTACATTTTCTCCCATGAAAGTAAGTGTTTTGGCTAATGACATCATATTAAATATTTAATCACACCTCAATTTACACACTGAAAATTAGGTTGGTAATATAAATAGCATTCTGTTTGGGGACAGTCCAAAAACTGAAATGTGCTCAGTTAAGAGAGAAGCACGGTAAGCACCACAGACAAATTGAAACCTACAAATAACTTGTTAAATAATGGACAACTAGAAAAGGCATGTAAGAAAAACGACGCTAACATCACAAGAGTGTTATAGCAGTAACTTTATCCAAATTCTCTTCTCATTGCAGAGATATTTCATTTTCATGGAATGTACCATGTCACACACGTGCAATTGGGAAGGCAGCTAAAGGGCCTGAATAATGGTAATTTCCATGCCAGAACAGGGGGCAGAGAGTTGCACTGACTTTCTTTCTCAATCCCTTGCAGATCATCCACGGGAAATCCTGCACGGTTTTGGTCGGGGTATGGGGGAGGGGGTGTGTGTGCCCTAATGATGTCACTTCTGGGTCCAGGCCCTCTGATGACATCACTTCTTGTCTTGGCAAATAAAGCTATCATCTTTGACAACCTGCCTCAGTTCTGTTTTGGAATCGAACCTGTAAACAACTCCTAAGAATTACCCATTTGCAGCCAGGGAATATTACACAGGTGGCTGCCCCCAAGCCTTTCTTGATGTTTTTGGCTTGTTCTTGTGACAGTGGCAGGATGGAAAAAGCCCAGAAGAAACAGGGACAGAACCTGAAACATAACCAGGTGGGAGTGTACCAGGGCTGAATTTCTGGGGGGAGGGGGGGTGGGGTTTAATCTCGTGGTCCGGAAAGACTCAGTACAGGGTCCACTCCGAAAATGCATAACTGGGCTATCAAAGAAACAAGGAGAGTATATGGGAGAGACACACAGGGCTGGTACCTATGGGGGAACTGAAGGGGGCTTATTATGCACTCTCAGTGAAAACAGCTGTCCCCCCCCCACTAGGGTTAAGACCCTAGATAAATGTGGGGCAACTCCAGACCAGCAGGTGGAAAAAATAAAAAATGGTAAATTCATAAAAGCAGCCAGCTATTCCATCCCCCACCGTTGCAGAACGTTCACTAAGTTCTCCCATCTCATGCCTTGATTGATTATCTGGGAGTGAAGTGGAGTTTTAGAGTGGAAATAATAGATCGTTATTTGGAACACACTCATTTCATGTTGGCTCCGTTTCTACAGTAATCTGTGTAAACACATTGTTAAAACAGAAACTTTCTCATATATTATTTTAGTAATAAATGTTACAAAATGTAGGCATAAACTATAGAATGCATAAAAACATGAAGTCCAAACATCAAATAAACACTTTCTCAAAAGGTTCAAGAACGATAGAACATAGCAGAGAACGTAGCATAACGGTAAGAGTTGCTGACTCTGAAAGCAGTGGACTTGCCATATCTCAGATACCCCAAGTTCGATTCTCCTCCTGGGGAGAAAGTGTTACTTTTTTTTTTCTTTTTAACCTCAAACAGACATACAATTTATAAACTGGTATGCACTGTCAGTTAATGAGATCGTTATATTTTCATGTGGGATGCTCCTTTTAAAATATTTTTTTTAATAATTGAGACTGCAATTAACATAAACAAGTGTCCTTATAACTTTTATTTTTAAGATCCATAACACACAGACAGAGCACTGCGTAATAGAGAGACAGACAGGCAGATAAGTCACTAGATATATAAATAAACAGGGAGGCACATGTACTGCAAGAAAAAAAAAGATCAACATGCGCTGATAATTAGAGTCAGATTGGGGGAAGGGAGGGGTTAGAGCGCGTGAGCTTATTCAGTGCAAGCAGGAACAATGCACATGTTGTGCTTGCAGCTTGCAGGAAATTGAGTCTAGTAGATAGTTGAGACCTGAAAACAAACCAAATTTATGCTTGCTTCAAGTTGTATCATATGCGCTATGGGCAAAGGTTGGGGCTGAATTCAATTATCTCACTGAAATTAGTATAATCACCCATACTAAACTAAGCCACTCTAATAGCCTCCAATGGGAAAGAAAAATTGCGCCAGTACAATCCTGTTTTAAGAGTTGAACACTATTCAAGTATGTGAACTGACGAAATGTTAGCAACATTGACAGGATGGCTGCACTTTGTGAAAGACAAATTAACTGCTTGCAAGTTACTTAGGGTTAATAGCTGACAAAGCTGTTTTGCTTTAGTGGCAGGTTAATCATACAAGCATCTGTCATAAGACAGGGTGTGCAGTAAGCTGACCTAGGACAATTTCCAGTTTCTTTAGAAACGTGTCTATTTGACACAGGAAAGATGACCTTTCCTTCTTTAGGGTCTATCTGACAAGTAAAAAGAGAAATAAGAACAGATTTGTGTAATAAAATAAAATGCTTAAGTAAACAATATTATGTTTTTTTGATAAATAAGGGGAAGGGAGAGGAAGAATAAAATATAAAAAGCCAATCAAAAAATGGAACTTTGCTATTCTGCCTTGTAACGTAGAATCCATGTACACCTCTGTGACTGAATAAAAATCTAATTGATTGAACTATACCTGTCTTCCTCGGTGAATTTCTTCCACAACTTCAGCAAAGTAGAACTGTCGAATGCCTTTCTTTAGCTAGGAGTTGCTGAAAAGTCATGGAAGCCTTTACCAATCAACAAGCAGAAAGGGTTGTTGTGCCAGAATGATTCATTTGGAGTTACATCAGCTCTAGCCAGATTTCAGAGGGCTATAGATCAGATACTGCAGGTGCTAACTAATGTGCAATGCTATTTGGACAATATCCTGTTAACAGAGTTTATGCATGAAGAGCACCTATGACTCACAGATGTAGTCCAAAGACTTCTTGAAAAGCAAGGATTATAAAGTGGTAAAGGAAAATGTGCCTTTTCCCAAAGATTCATTAGAACATCTTGGTTATACTGTAAATGGTCAGGTCACTTGAAAAGGTAAGGGCAATATACACCAGCTCCATCTAGTCTAAGTAATTTGAGATCAGTCATAGGGCTCACTAACTGCAATGGCTAAATCAAACCTAATCTCAGGACTATTCTGAATCCACAAAATATGCTTTTCAGCTAAAGAATATTTCAGCATTAGTCAAAAAAGTGTATCTCTCTGTGTATCCAGTCAAAAAGACACAAAAAGTACGGATTCACTATGATCTTCAGCTAAATCTTTGACAGGCAGGTAACACATTGCTATATGGTGTCAGTGCAGTCATTTCTAATATAGCACCTAACTGGACAGAAAAGTCATCAGCTGTTTTTTGCTGAAACTATGTTCAAAGATTTATTTGTGATAAATACATTCTGAGTGAAAGTTCACACTTCAGACAAACCACCTTCTCCTTAAAATTATTTAATCCCAAGAAAAGCAGTCCATCTATGGCATCAGTAAGGATGAAAAGAAGGGATTTATTGTTCTCTGCTCAGCTTTACAACTGAAAGACAAAAAACAGCTCACCATACAATACACATGACTTTCACAATTTCCTTCCAGTCTGGAATACAACAACACACTAATACAGTTGATACTAGATACAGGTTTAAACACCACCAGTCAGCACAAGTGAAATCTCTCAAAGGTTTAAGTCTAATCCTGTTTTGTCAGGATGGAACTGGTTACTAAAGGAAACAATGGAAAGGATATTGCTAATAATAATGAGTTGTCCTCCTTTCTTAAAAGGTTCAGAGAACTGACTATAAAGTACCTTCATGTGTTGCATAATCTACATTAAATTAAGTAAAATTTCCAGAGAGAGAATATTTTATGAACTGTATGAGACAAGTTTAATTTTATTTATTTATTATTTTTTTACTATGTGGTAATAGTGTCATTCATTTTCCTTTTCAATGTTATGATTCCCAGAACATAACAGCTTCCAAAAATGTAGGTGATAGCACAACACCTGAGGTTTTCATACTGGATATTAAATCGAATTAAGCACAACTGTAGTAGTAATTTACAGATTGTCTGAGACATGTACATCATGAATTAATGAATCAATTATGTAACCACTTACCTCATAAATTATAATGAAATCTATTAATTGGTGATTCCTTTACCAAATACTTCAAAACTCAGAGGATGTTGATGAATTGTTAAAATATTTGAATACTGTGAATATCTTAGATTAATTTTGGAGCATAAAATTCATTAGACATAATGACTATCTTCTATATTTGAACTGGGCCTTAGACATGAAAAAAGTTAATTAGAGCACAAAGAAACCCATCTTGCTTTAATTAGACACAAGTTCTTAAATCAGAATGACACACGCTGAATTTGATCAACATCAACAAAATTACAGATCTTATGAACAAGGCAACTGACAATGTCTTAAAAAGATGTACTAGAAATAGAAATAATCCTTCTGTGGACTTTAAAACAGCTGCTTATTTGAGAACTGGGACATCTCAGTCTACATTTAAAATCCTACAAACATTACACATTTTATATTTTACTATTAAAGAAAATTTTTCAGATCGTGAAATGAATTCAAAACCTAGGGATTGCAATGTCAACCACTCTGTTTCCTTATGCATTCTAACCTAATAGCAAAACAGGAAAAATAGAACTAATTTCTAAAATGAAACCCTTTATCTGACTCTTTGAACCACTTTCGGCAAAAAAAGTGAAAAGGACAACCCGCTGTGCTAGCATTTATTTAAGCACATACTTATAAAATTGATTCAGAACAGGGAGTAATCTTCTTATATAATACTCTACCGTGGCTGTCCGTTTATCTGTCCAGGATTTTAAATCCTCTGTAGCTCGCAAACTATTTAACCTATTGACTTGAAATTTGGTACAAATATACTATGTGACATTTACTATCCACTTTCAGGGTGATGATTGACCTCCAAGGTCAAAGGTCATCCCAGGAAGGTGAAGGTCAAAAATCAAATAACCTGTAGCCTGAAACTTGGTACACATATACTACGCTGAAACTCTGCACAACAGCTTTATATTAAAAGTGAAGAGTTTTGGAATTATTACTCTTTTTGTTTTTATTTTATTGTAGAATCAACTCTTGGCAGCGGCCAGCAGGGCTACTGAGCGGCACATGCGTACGGGCGCCATTCTCATCCCTACCACATTCGCCGTCACTTCTCCTACCTCTTCATATCTTAAATCATTCTTGAGGCAGATTGAAGACTTAAGTGACAGCTTAAATTAAAAATAAAGGAAAACATACTAAGTAACTGCAACACAAAAACTGACAGTTTGATGCGAAGAGATGCAGACGAAAGAAGAGAAGAAGCGTGCCACTATGGTGGAGAAAAGAAGAGCTGCTCAGGAAAAGCAGCAAGCGCCTCAACCTCTGAGCAAATGAATGCTAAACATACAGAGAAAGAGTATGAAAACTATGAATGCTGAAGTCAAGTGTATTCATCGTGCAGTGCGCCGTTACTGGTGGGATGATAATAATACAGGTACAATAGTTGAGTAAGTCCTAAAGTTAAATGCAATAACCATCAATACTCAGTACTAGAACTAGTAGTATTTTCACTTTACTTGTTAATGGAATTGAGTACTTGTAGGCTATACTGACTTTTGGTGCTTTAGCTTGATGCCAGGAAAAGAAATAAATACATAAAAGTATTGTTAAAGGGACTTGGGACGTTGTGGGTCGGTGGGGGGAGTACTTCGAAGACCTCCTCAATCCCACTAACATGCCTTCCAATGAGGAAGCAGAGCCTGACTCTGAGGTGGGCTCTCCCATCTCTGGGACTGAGGTCACCGAGGTGGTCAAAAAACTCCTTGGTGGCAGGGCCCCGGGGGTGGATGAGATACGCCCGGAGTTTCTCAAGGCTCTGGATGTTGTAGGACTGTCTTGGTTGACATGTCTTTGCAACATCGCATGGACATCGGGGACAGTGCCTCTGGATTGGCAGACCGGGGTGGTGGTCCCCCTCTTTAAAAAGGGGGACCGGAGGGTGCGTTCCAACTACAGAGAGATCACACTCCTCAGCCTCCCTGGAAAAGTTTATTCGGGGGTTCTGGAGAGGAGGGTCTGTCGGATAGTCGAACCTCGGATTCAGGAGGAACAGTGTGGTTTTCGTCCTGGTCGCGGAACAGTGGACTAGCGCTACACCCTTAGCAGAATCCTGGAGGGTGCATGGGAGTTTGCCCAACCAGTCTACATGTGTTTTGTGGACTTGGAAAAGGCATTCGATCGTGTCCCTCGGGGAATCCTGTGGGGGGTGCTCTGGGCATATGGGGTACCGGACCCCCTGATAAGGGCTGTTCGGTCCCTGTACAACCGGTGTCAGAGCTTGGTCCGCATTGCCGGCAGTAAGTCAAGCTCGTTTCCAGTGAGAGTTGGACTCTGCCAGGGCTGCCCTTTGTCACCAATTCTGTTCATAACTTTTATGGACAGAATTTCTAGGCGCAGCCAGGGTGTTGAAGGGGTCCCGTTTGGTGGACTCAGGATTGGCTCACTGCTTTTTGCAGATGATGTTGTCCTGTTTGCTTCATCAGGCCATGATCTTCAGCTCTCTCTGGAGCGGTTCGCAGCTGAGTGTGAAGCGGCTGGGATGAGAATCACCACCTCCAAATCCGAGACCATGGTCCTCAGCCGGAAAAGGGTGGAGTGCCCTCTCAGGGTTGGGGGAGAGATCCTGCCCCAAGTGGAGGAGTTCAAGTATCTTGGGGTCTTGTTCACGAGTGAGGGAAGAATGGACCGTGAGATTGACAGGCGGATCAGTGCGACATCCGCAGTGATGTGGGCTCTGCATCGGTCTGTCGTGGTGAAAAAGGAGCTGAGCCATCTCAATTTACCAGTCGATCTACGTTCCTACCCTCACCTATGGTCATGTGTAGCTATGGGTAGTGACTGAAAGAACGAGATCGCGAATACAAGCGGCTGAAATGAGTTTCCTCCGCAGGGTGTCTGGGCTTTCCCTTAAAGATAGGGTGAGAAGCTCAGTCATCCGGGAGGGGCTCAGAGTAGAGCCGCTGCTCATCCGCTTCGAGAGGAGTCAGATGAGGTGGTTCGGGCATCTGATTAGGATGTCTCCTGGACGCCTCCCTGGTGAGGTGTTCCGGGCACGTCCAACCGGGAGGAGGCCCCGGGGAAGACCCAGGACACGCTGGAGGGACTACGTCTCCCGGCTGGCCTGGGAACGCCTTGGGATTCTCCCGGAAGAGCTGGAAGAAGTGGCCGGGGAGAGGGAAGTCTGGGCCTCTGCTTAAGCTGCTACCCCGCGACCCGACCCCGGATAAACGGAAGAGGATGGATGTATGGATGGATGGATTGTTAAAGGTATGGTTAATGCAATGAATCTACTTTCACAGCATTCCACATTCTTTATATAATTAACAAAACATGAATAATACTACTATATTATTATAACTTCCCTTATAAGACTCAAAGTATATTCTGCAACGAAATGAAATGATCTGAGAAAACTAGTTCACCATGTCTAGTTTCTTTAGCAAAATTTTAAATATTTTTCTCCTACACAAATTTACATATATCATGTTCATGATACATTGTACATAAAAGAAATAATATATTGCTGCACAGGTTATCATTATATATGGCAAATAAGTCTTACCAGGGAAGGAATGACTGAGTCTGGAGGAGATATCTGTAAGAGAATCCAGGGAGCCATGAACCCTACAAGACAGTTAATTCTCTGTTAACATCACCATTAAATGTGAATAAACAGTAATACAGAGTTGCACAAAACTGAAAAAGCTGTTTATCAAGATTACAAACAGAAACTTACTAATAAATGTCAGCATACTGCATATTACACTGCATCATGAAAGCAACCAAATGTGATCTATTCAAACATATCCTGTAGTTTGGACACAACCTATTAGTGTTTTTTAGGATTAATATTAAGCACTTGCTGGTGATCTAAATTTTTCCATTTCAGTAATTCTGAATATAATCTGGGTTCACACCTGATTGATTATTTAATTTTTGTGGTTTAAAAAATATTGCAGTTATAACTTTGCGACAATTTCTATCAAAAAAGGAAATTTTATTTGATAATTAAATAATAACGCACATGTCCATGTTTGAAATTTGTCATTTTTTACTTTATGGGAGTGACTCTTAGAGGGCAGGGGCTACTGGTAACAGTTCATAAATATTATTATAATCATGATCAGCAACCTCAAAATATCATAAAACAACACTACACATGCCTATATTATCAAACCCCAAGTTTTGTGAAAAGGAGTAACTTTGACCCCTGGAATCCAATTAAGGGTGAACCCCTGATTGATGTGACATGATTCAAGTCTGCTGTTGAATTATCCTGCACAAAATATGGTCCTAAAAATTAGTTTTTTTTCAGTTCTGGAGGGCCAAAAATAGGGGTAAACCCCAAAAACCTTGATGTTTTGCATAACTAGACGTCACAATAAGTTGAATGGTATGTCATATGGTGAGGTTTTCTAAGTGAATCAGGAGGCGTCTGACAAACAACATGAAGTGCTTTAAAACCATTCATAAGCAGGTATTAATAAGTTATGAACACAATTAGTTAACAAAAGAGCAATCACATAACCACTTAACCTTTCTGCACTTAACCTTTCTTTTTTCATCTTTTCCTAATTTGTAGGATGTCATAGTAATAAATATTCATGTAGCTAATCGCTTATAAATACCCTCCCTCATCAACATAAAAGAATGTTGAGTCGATATGGTGAAAAAAATTGAACAGGTAAACAGGGAAATGTTTCGCATACCAAATAATCAACACCAGTAGACAAAATCTTTATGTATACTGTATAGGCTACTTTATACACAACTAAGTGCAATTCCAAAGAAGGAGAAGGAGGTTTGAGCTACTGTTTGTATGAATATGTGCTATATAAATAAATGTTGTTGTTGTTGTTGTTGTTTAAAAATCTTTCCCTAAAACAATCCCATTTGAAATTCCTAAATACAAGAAAGACCAGGAACTTCCTAAAGAAAGAACATTCTAAAAATGTATAAACTTGGGGAAAATTTTAAACTTAGTAAAATGAATGACAACAGACAGGACATAAAAGTAAACAAAACCTTAGGAACAGCTCATGAAACACAGAGTCAATGGATGGCACCAGGAGACCATTTAAAAACTATATTGTATGTATACCTTTTTTAAAACTGTGGATAAACACATTATTAATATGCAGTTTAACTTTGAGGCTGCAGTGGAAAAAAATATTTTCTTATTTTCAAAAAGAACAGAAAGACTAACCTCTGCACTCTGGATGGTGGAGCAAAGACACCATGTTTAGGTGGGCAATTGAAATAGCGCACTGTTCCCACTGAGCCATCATTCTTTCCACTGGGTTTATCTAATTCCACTCCATACCAGAATCCTAAATATAATAAAAGAGATGACTGACATAATAAAAGAAATGACTGGTAGAGTGGAGAACAATACTTAAATCAGGTATAAAGCCTTCAAAACATGACTACTCAAGAAAAAGTAGATATGTTCTTCACTGCTTTACAGAACTGTAAAAAAAAAAAAAAAAAAAGTTGCATCATTCCCACCTAAATAAACACAAAGATGATGTAGAGGAGTTCACAGCAATTGAAAAGAAGAGCTTTTTTGGACACAAAAAATTTATATATTTCCAATTCATTATTCAGGCTTTAAGTCTTTTAAGTTGACATATTAAAAATCTCTAATATTTAATGTGATGGATGGCCACAATCATTACCAAGCCTGGACGCCAGCTGGATGGAAGGACTGAGGTAGAGAGCATCTGCAAGGCACTGCCTCCCCTGGGACGCTAGGAGGCAGCCTTCCTGGGCGGCTGTGGCACCACTGATTCCCTCAGGGCACGCTGGGTATTGGAGTTTGGTGCAGTCTTACTGGTTTCCGTAAGGGCCACCAGGGGGAGCTAAAGAGCCTTACCTTGAACTTCCATCACACCTGGGAGTGATTCCAGGTAACGCTAATGAGTCACCTGGAGCATTCCCAGAAGCAACATAAAGGGGTCTGTCTCACTCCATTCAAGGGGCCAGAGTCGGGAGGAGGTGAATGAAGCTTGCCGGGAGAGTAGTGGAGGACAGAGATGAAGAGAAGAAGAGGACTGTGCGTTGGTGCTTATTTGTATTTTGCTGCTGTGGGAAGTAAGAGAGAAGCACTTACCCATGGAAATAAAAGTGTGTTGTGTGGTGCACTAGTGTCTCTGCATGTCTGTATCGGGTTATGGAAGCTGTATGCACTCTTATTACCACACTATAAAATAAAAGCTGACCTCCAGCAGTCATTAATTAGTAGTAGTGCCAAAGTTTCTGATAACCATGTGTAGGAATATGGAACAAACTATCCTTTTACGGAACTGAAGCAGATATCATGATGGCTTCTAAGAACTTACTGGATGATGCACCGGGACATCATAATTAGTGGCCTCAAGCAATCCAGTCTCAGGTGCTAGAAGAGGATGTGGGCAAACCTAACATCCTAAACCAATGTTTAGTAGATATTCCCTCACACTGCCACTTTCTTTCAATGATCTGTTGCCCAACACCATCTCAACTACATCAACAACTCCTGCTACTTTAAGTGGAATGGCCAGTGACAAGTCCAACTCTGACCATCAGTCCATAGCCAATAGATAGAGATATCTATTGGCAATACAGTCCAATACTATAAACCTAGAATATAAACTTAAACAGTCCCAAAACAATAAACTGAGGGAATGATGTTAAACAGTACCCAGCAGATAACATATGATAGTACAATCTTAATACAATAAACCAAAGGTATGATGTTAAACAGTCCCCTTTGGGGAGAAAAAAAAAATATATATGTATATTAAAAATACTCAACTACTAAAAATGTAGAACTTGTCTTGAATATCGACTTTCAATTTAGTAGGATACAAAAGGCCGTATCTGATTTCAGCTTTCCGTAAGTGCTGTTTAATGCTGTAAAAAGCGACACGTTTAGCAGCTGTTGAAGGTGAGAAATCATGGAAAATACGAATGTGGTTATTTTCAAATATAATCTTTTGTTTCAGTCAGAGAAATGACATCAAATTTCATTTAGATTGTAATTTGTTGAAAATTATAATCTAAATAAGGCTTCTAGGTTTTGAGGCATTCGATCCAAATATGTGGTAAGCGTCCTGGTGCCTCATGCATAACGGCGTGCATAGAATTTGCACTATAACATGACGTAAGCACAAAATTCGAAACGTGCTTACGCACAGAAAAATCTAGATGCAAGAATCTGTGTGTACTCCAACTTCCATGTTCTTCCGCTACATAAATCCCGATCAGCATGAAAAGTAACGATCGTGCACGCGCCTCCTGTCCCGCCCCAACTCCTCCCAGAATTACGCCTCTATGAATATGCAAATTAATATAAATAGCCCTTAAGCTCAGCGTTCTGTGAAAAGACAATGGGAAAAGCAAGAGGGAAAATGGAAGAATTTCAGCGAATACCAAGTGGAGGCAAAGGAAAAACATACTATTTGTTGATTTAAACAGTGGTATAATCAACAAAAGGAAGTTGATTGAGTGACATAGCGTGTCGGAGAAACTCAAAAGCTCAAGTTCACAAAGTCGCACTGTGCCAAAATAAAAAAGAAGTCACATATCAAAGTTGCCGTGAAAAGGGGAGTTGTAGCCCACTGTATGAGTGTCATATGAAAGCTTATTAGGGTACAGACAAAAAAAAAAATAGGCACACAGTGGGGAAAAAAGCACGAAATGTCAACTATAATCACGTAGTTTATTTTGTCATTAAAGTAGAACATCATAAACTTCATCTTAAAATCATTTACTAGTTTTTCAAATCCCATCGTAACTAAAGTAGCATGTTAAATGCTTTGTTTTGTATTTGATCTTCTATGTGCTCTGTGTGTGAATCACTATGTGCTTCCGTTCTTTCTCTTTCTCCGACAGGACACAGAATCCATTACATTCGTGATATTACAGCTCTCTGAATAATTAAAATACTGAGATGTATACGTGGTATCATTTTCATGATGATTGGAATGAAAGCAGTTTATTAAACATGGGAACACGATGGCGCAGTGATTGTTTATGTCTCACACATGATGCTGCTGCACCATGTGCGACCTTTGATGAAATACTTTACTGCAGCAGTACGGTCTCTCTCAAACATACTAACCCCCAATTCCTGTCCTTCCTTTTTTTTCCCCCAAATACCCAATCACCACACAATCAGCTTTGTAATAGATGTTAAGCCATCTGTAAGCTTACAACGACGATTCTTCAAAACGTTTAAGGAACATTGAAATATCCATAGTACGTGTTTAATTATTCTATCCTTCTATCCTTCCAGTGTCACGCCAGCCTCAGTAAATATACAGTGCGAGGCAGGAACAATACGTGAACTTGCTAGCACTGCGGCACCGTGTCCTCACATGTTTAATTATTAACAATACAGATTATTTAAATGAAGTTAAAGTACATGAGGCCCCTGATTTAAAGTCCTCTCCAATTATTTTAGGAATAGGTCAGCTATGAATTTCACTGGATGTAGACTTTCACGGTTTTCAGGGAGACCTTCGATTCTGATATTGTTTCTTCTGTATCCACTGCAGTTTTGCACTTCTCGGCTGGAGCCAATGCTGCAGCATCAAGTCCCTGAAGATCTATTGTTTCGCCTATCTGTTCCAGGTCAGTTTCTGGCAGGCCGTACCTTGAACTTGAGGCTTGTTTAGACTTAGATGAAGCTTTAGCTGTCTTTTCAGTTTCCTTCTGAGCCCTTTTTCTGCTACTCATGATTGTATATACTTGTATGTACTTTAATTAAAGCCCCTCAGGTTCAGTAAATACAGAATACCTTGAGATGATGGTAAAAAAGGTAAAATAACACCTCTGCTAACAGAGTTCAGTCTCAGGCGTCCATCTCCCAAAACGGACAAGACTAAGTCCATTTTTTTTTTTTTAACATTTTTGTTGGACAGAATAAAACAAGAAAAATGTAACATACATTCAAATATACATAAAATGTGTTACATTATATGATAAGAATATAACAGCATACTAATCAAAAACAACAATAATGCAAAATACCCCACTAAACTCCACTCACCCACCATACACAGACAAAACATGGACCACCAGGGGAGCCATTGCCAATAAAGAGAGAAATGAGAAAAGAGGAAGAAAAAGAAGAGAAAAACAAAATGTTTCATAGACCAACCACTACCCAGCCTTTAACCAAGTGGATTGCATTAGTCCAAGACTGGATTGTGGAGTACATGGTTGGTCCAAGCAGCTGAGGAAAGAGGACAGTTTAGGAATGTAGCTTCCATTTTGACAGAAACTTTGCTGCTAACAATGCCAAAATTATACATCTTTGTTGGAGAGAAGAGAAGAATAAAGAGCAAAATCCCTGCAATAGCAAAACTAGAAGGGTTATGGGAACATCACAAGAAAGAATTGAAGAAAGGGAGCCAGCAGCAAAGGACAAAAGAGATGCTATAGGGGAATAGTCCCAGAATATGTTGGTAAATGTTCCAAGAGTGTTGAGAGAGGTTGTGTATAGGATCAGAGGCTAGGCCCACTAAAAGATGAGCTTGCGAGGTAGGATATAATCAGTGTAAAATTTTAAAGTGCATGTGCTGGTGGTCAGGATTTTTTCAAGAATTTTTTATGTTTTGGAAAATGGGAGTTCCAACACAATGTTTTACTGTTGATGACATCACAAAGGAAATTAGGAACAGTAGGGAGAAATTTGAGAGAAGCTTTAATAAGTAGTGGGATAAGCTTTAACAAAAGGGATGGCTTTTTGGATTTAGGAGAGAGGAAAATGAAATAAATAAAAAAAAGAGGATGGATGGAAATATAAGAGATTATGGGACTGCACATGTCCTAAAACGGACTGTAACTGAAAGAAAAAGAAGGAGGTATTGGAAGAAATCAAATATCTCAACTGTGAACGGAACCCGGGCACAGACAGGCAAACATGTTGTTTTCCACCACCACACGTTTATTTACAATACTATTTACAATAAAGTTCAGTGCACACAAACCCCAAGTCCCCAAAATCTAGGCTTCTCACACACGTTGCCTTTCTTCTGTCCGCCTTCACTCTCGCTCCTTGTGCTTCGTCCTGCTTCCACCCGACTCCAGCCTCGAATGAAGGGAGGCGGCCCCTTTTATCTTCACCTGGATATGCTCCAGGTGCTCCCCGGCAAACACCCGCTGACACGCCCCCGTGTGGCGGAAGTGCCGGCTGTACTCCCGGAAGCACTCCGGGTGTCCCTGCTTCTCTTCCCCCAGCACTTCCACCAGGCTGAGGTCCAGGGTTCCCAAGGCATTGGTGCGCCCCCTAGCAGTGACCATGGGCCCCTACAGGGTTGGGCTTCCAAGCCCAACCCGTGGCCCCCAACGCAACCAGGGTGGCGGCCCCCACGTGATCCAAGGTGGGCGCACGCCCTCTACCGGTCCCTCAAGGCGTCCAGGCCAGGTCGTCGCCCCTGGCATCCCTGACACAACCTAATTTCTTCTGGGAAATGAATAAAGTTCTTTCTTTCTTTAAGATTGCAATGTCTCAATTCCTCCTTCATTAAACATATCACATTTCAATACGATTTGGGCTGACTCCAATATTAAAGGTGAAACAGTGAAGTAAGCCTTCTTATAGATATGCCCAAAGCTTTTTCAGCTCAGGCACCATAGGATGTAAGAAACAATGGGACCAAACAGGGTGACCAATACTTGAATCTTATTGGAAACACATGGGATAGAAGAAAGAATATGGAACAGTACAACTGATTTCTATTGGAACCCATGATGATATGCTTGTGAGCTGATTCAACTCCAGATTGGAGGGTGAATACCAAGTGGTATAATTCTACGTGTAAGAGAGCCCCCAAATAATCCAACATTTACCGAAAAAAATGTACCGTGTCTGACTGAGTGACGTTTGCCCATTCCATAAAAATGAGGCTAACTGACATTTGACCTCAAATTAGTATCTGGTTGTGGGAGGGAAGTGACATCCTAAAAACTTTTATGATATTCTTACAAGAATTGTAACATATCAGTATTTTTTAACATGCAAAAATTAATTTAATAAATTGCATTTTCATAATTTTTTACCACAGTTCAGCGCATCTGCCAAAAATTATAGGCTTAGGTCTTTCCCTAATTATTCATAAAGTAAAAAACTAGAATAGCAACTGCTGCAAACAGCCATGTTAAATATCCAGTGAAGAAATATCATATATCCAAAATTGCAATACAAAAAAAAAAAAAATATATATATATATATATATATAGTAATGTTACAAAATAAAAAGAATATGAATTATTAATCTCATGTTTATAAGCACAGTTGTGACAGTATCATGTGCCAGATATTCAGATTATCCATATCTTTGTGAGGCGAATTACTGTTTCTAATTTTTAATTACTCTGGCATTTAAAGATACATTTCTTAATATCTTTTGATTAGTTGTACAAGCTTATCCGCTATAAACAGCAGTAATTTACAATGCAAATTTTCAAAAGTCCAAATTGGGTCGAATAATGGTAAGATACATTCTATAACTTTATAGCTCCAGAAAATGGGTTCAAATCTCAACTAAGTTAATTCCTAATGACATTTCTCATGTTGATACTATGCCCATTTGATTTTTTTTCTATTTATTTCTCACACAAACAAAAGATGTACATATAAGGTTAACTGCTGGTGTCTGAGTGAGAATGAAATTCCCAGGTGATTGGTTGGTTCCTGTCTTGAATACGAGAACTGCAGTGATAAGTCCTGGCTCCCTGTGATGGTGTAATGGCTATTGTAAAAAATTAATGGAATGCAACACAAATGCACTGTCCAAAATGACACATTTAAAAACAGCATAAGAAAAAATACACAGACTAGATGAGACTGAAAAGCAAAAGAAACTAAACATTAATTATATTATATGGTTATCATAAAATTGCATATATTCAAAACAGTAACATGGACATCAAAGACGTACCTGGAGCAAAGCTTGTTTTTCCATGAAATCGAACAACACCTGTTCTTTGCCCTGCAACAAGAACTCTGTCTCCAACCTGAATGTTTGAATCTTCAGACAGGACACTACCCATAGAGAAGATCCTCTGTCCTGAACAAAAATACATACTATAAATCAGTCAACAGGATATATTATTCAAGAAATCACATGTTTTCTTTTCCTCAAAGTCTTCATAAAGCTTTAATTGATTCAACATAAATAGACATGTGTAAATTAAAATAGTATGCAAACTAAATAACAAAAATTATTTAAATCACATTACCTCCTGTTGAACGAACTAATGCTGGCATAGACCTCCTGGTACGAGAAACATTCTGAAGTCGTGGATTTGTCTGTTTTTGTTTGGTATTCATTGGAACTTTAACATCCAGAGATGATGTTGAGGATGAAGAGCAGCTTGAGAAGGGGATTGATGCTGAACCTTCTTTAAATAAAGTTTAGACAAAAAATGAATATTTGTTATACAGTACAGTCAGGCAGAACCAGTGCATTAAAATGTAGAAGGACCATTTTAATGAAAGTTATTTAGAAATTTGACTGCACAATAATAAACAGGATTAGAAGTGTTTAAGTAAAAAACCTAAAATATCTTTCTCAACAGCAACAAACATTTTATCTCTAGCTCTTTGAGGTATTATAATACATAAACCAATTCAAGCCTATTCAACCAATTATCCAATTAAAATTGTTATTTTTACAAAATGACAAAATACTATGTGCATCTTAGATACCAAAAAGAATTTGCTGTATTGTACAAGTCAGATCAGGTTAAACAGTATGCTTCACTGTTTGGCTGCTGTTTGTGACAGAGATTGCTATTGTTTTCTCTTTACTTTGTATCCACACTGTATATTTTCAGTTGTCTGTGTCTGTAACAAGTTATTAAATAAGAAGAAATCCATTTCTGGTTGCATTTCACTAAGCTGTACATACTGTCATAATTGCAAAAGTTTTAAATGAGAACCCAATGGATGATGTGTTGAAAAATAGTCTTAGGCGATAAGAATACAATTCTTTAAAGCGACCAGTTTACAAATACCTCTTGTCACAAAAGCTATGAATACAAAACCACATTTATTTTTAATACATAAACATTGAGATCTCATTTAAAAACTTGACCTTGTACTTCTGATATAATGGAAGGATACATATATACAGTGCCTTTTTTTAAAAAATTTTATCAGATCCAAAAGATATGCATTGATTGGCAAAACATCGGATTGTAGGTCCTCAAAATACTAAAACTGAATTTTATACCTTGCATATTATGAAGGCAATATACTGTATTGTTCCCTCCTTTTTTGTATTTAAACAGAATTATTTCCTTTAACACCATAAAGATATGTAAAAAAAAAAGTAAGTAAACCTCATGAAATGATTTTTGCTTGTTTTTTAAATACAGTATATGTAGACATATCAAGATTTGATGTTCATTCAAACTGTATTCATACAAACATCATACCACATTTACATTTTATGATCCATTGTATAATTTAAAAAACATAAATTTCACATGATAAAAAAAAGGATGTACACCCCTAAATTTATTGCTACCTCAAATACCTAAAATTAGAATCAGATGCATCAGATCAGTTGTAGAAGATTAGAACATCACAGGATCTTGGAGGAAATTGTCTTATTTAAGCTTTGGACATTAATTTGGGTGTGGCACGGTGGCTTAGTAGTAGCACTTCTGACTTGCTGTAAGGACACTGGAGTTTGTGTCTCCGGTTCTCCCTGCATGGTGTTTGCATATTCTCCCATTGTCTGCATGGGTTTCCTCTGAGTGCTCCCTAGTGTGAGGTTGGGATGTGTATGTGTGTGTGTGTGTTCACCCTGTGATGGACTGGCACCCTGTCTAGGGTTTATTCATGTTTTGCACCCCATGCTGGCTGGGATAGGCTCCAGAACCCTCCAACCCGCAACCATGTTCAGGACAGTGTGGGTTAGACAATGACTGACTGACTAACTGTCATTTAGTATGGTCTGATGTTTGTTCAATTCATGCTTAGATATATAGAGCTCTCTGAAGTCTTCAAAAAGAAGGTTATAGAAGACTATGCATCTAGGAAGAGATTTCAAACAACTGACAAATTTCCCTGACCAGGCCACGTCAGAAAGTCCAACCCAAAAGAAAAACACAAGATGCTGAAAGAAGTCTCTAGGAACCAAATTTAATCACAAGACAATGTTGATGTCAAAGTGCAAGAGTCTACACAAATTAGATATATAAGAGTGTGATACCCTGTGTAGTTCGACAGCAAGTACATACTGAGCATCTTGTAGTTCGGGACCAATCGGGATCAGAAATGAGAGATTAGACAGGGGGGAACAGACAAAAAAAAAAAAAAAGGGCAGAATTTTAAAAAAGTGGGTTTTTACGTACTGGTTCATGTCAAATAGGGTCAGGCAGGTTTCACAGCAATATCCCAGAAATATTAAAACTGTACAATATTTACAGTGAGTGTGGCAAATATATGAGAAATAAAAACAATAAATGTAAATACACAAAAATTGTCAGTCTTCCTCAATAAAAATGCAGAAGGGAAGACACTACAGAAAAACACAGTCTTTCCAATAAGAAGATCCACAAAAAATATTTACAAAGAGATAAATATGATATATGCACTGTATATACACAAAAAGAAAATATATTCAAAAATAAGGCACAAGCCGCTATGTTTGATATACTTTAAGGATGAGATATACCAAACACTCATTACCACAACTTGGTCAAAAGAAAAACCCTGCAGGCAGGAACCATCTTTTAACTGTACACTATTTTGCCAACCAATCTTGAATCTCTAGGCCACCCTCTAACCAATCACAGGTGATTAGGGCACATTCCTAAATCACACTGCATCTGCGCAGCCTAGCATTCACGCATGCTGAGGGATTAGGCTCGAGCTCTTTATGATTTTGTATCAAAGGTAAGTTAGTACCTCTCTTTCTAAACCTTCTGTCCTCCTTTTCTTGATAATGCAGATACTTAAGTCATCATCCAAGAATCTACTATGCATTCTTCACTATACCAAAGGGTGTTCCATGTGTCAGAACACCAAAGCTCACTAACATGACAATGATCCTCAACATACCAGTACATCCATGAAGGAACTGTTAAAACACAATGAAGTGGAGGGTTCTGAAATAACCTGGTGAAAGCCTGGATCTGAATCCCATAGAGATGATGTGGGGGAATTTAAAACAGTCTGTGCATAAAAGACAGGCCTCCAAAAGTCATACAACTGAAGCAATTCTACATTAAGGAGAGGGGAAAAACTTTCTCCCAGTTGTTATCAGAGACAACAAATGAGACAGAAATTTCTACTTGAGGTTATTTCTGCCAAAGGGGAAAACACATCTATTAGAGCCAAGGGTGTATTTTACTTTTCCCACATATGGAAATTACATATCTATTCCTTTTTCATGGAATAAAATGTTGCAAAGTCCATCCATCCATCCGTTACCCAGCCCGCTATATTCAAACTACAGGGTCACGGGGGAGCCAAACCCAGCCAACACAGGGCGCAAGGCAGGAAACAAACCCCAGGCAGGAAGCCAGCCCACCGCAGGTGTTGCAAAGTCAATTTCTCATTTTTTTTCTCCAATTACATCACCTTTATCTGAATATACTGTTTAAATGAAGCTTAAATATTTTAAAAATGAAAAAGAAACATTTCAAGGCATGTACTTATTTTTTCACATAACTGTAAATAAATGTTAATAAAAATGTGTAAACAGATGCTAAACAAAAGTATAAACTTTTACAATCTCAGACACCACAAAGTTTTTTTTTTTTTTTTTAAATCAGGCTGGCAACTGAATCTCAAGTACCTGCTTGGGTCAACGACTGGTTGTCATCTGCCAGTTCAGTGGAAGTTGGTACCTTTTTGCTCATCTGCTTTTTGGAAACACCTTTCAAAGATGATAAATAAAACAAAAGTAAAAGTAAAGAAAAAGGTCAACTAACAAAAGGCACATGTGTAATAAAGTTTATGCTATTTTCAATTATTATTATTTCTTCTTTTTGCAGTGGTACAAAGTACAAAAAAATCAGCTTGACTGCTGATGGCAAATACTTGCCATCATTGTGCCTGTTCATGTATTATGTAAACAAACACACTGGTCATCCAATCAATGAACATAAGACATTCTACTAGTATCTCATCATATATTTAAAACAGCATGTTCTTTTACTGTGCTCTTTTTACAAATAAGAAGTGAAGGGGAGTGACATCACTGAAAGCTATTGAAAGGTTAATCCAGTGTAAAATAGTTTAAACAAGCAGGTTTAAATAATGAGGTCCTTAGGAAGGCTATGAAGAGAGTAACTTTTCTTGAGTCTTTGCAGACAAGTGGCAACATTATGTTTGTCACCTGAATTCTCTTCTTAAGAATGATCACATATGCATAGTTTTTCAAGGCCATGAGATGCAAATTATAGTCTGATGAAATGTATTCTAGTCTATTATATCAGGACATTATTATGATATCTGTAGAATGTTCATCATTGTACATATTAATTTTTGAAAAAATAACCTTTGCAATAACCTAATCCAGAGATCAGTTTATTAGAAGAAGCACAACACGATATTTTATTGTACAATTGTACAATTCTGTCTCAGTCCTGAGACAGAAAACCTTACCCAGTTCAGATAAAGAACATTTGTTAGCAGTTTAGGATACTTCTATCAGACCATGGTTCACTTTTTCATCTCCATTTGAAGAAGCCAAGTGTCGCCATTTTTATTGCTTCAATGAAACCTTTAGGCTTTTCAAATATTATGTGTATTATGTGTTTTATTCATTGGGGACTGCAGGGGAAGGTTTATCTTTTGCAGTGTATGAATATTTTAATTGCAAAATTCTATATATCCATTTTAGCAAACTAGAGAAAAATTACCTTTGATATTTTAAGAAATTGCACAAGAGAAAACAGACAATATAAACATTTTATAAGTGTATTAAATTGATATTGAAATATTTCATTTTTTCAGAAAAAGTTTTTCTTTTGTTCTTTGGCAAAAATGTAGCACATCCAATATGTTTTTTCACAAAGTGCCATCTATTAATATAAGCAATGACATAATGAAACACATCTGAAAAATGTTATTAATTTCAAATAAATAAAATAAATTTGATAATAAAAACACGCAGAAGGAATTACTTAAAGTAAAAGTGCAGGATAAGATGGAAGTTCAGGCAGAACAAAAATACTTTCAGGAACACACAGCAAAGAATGTCACAAAGGTGGGGCCATGCATCTCCACAAAAAGATCAGGAAAAGGCTTACGAGGTACAATAGATTGTGCAAAGCACTAGGGCCTACAACCTCTGCAGGGCCCACTCAGGGCCATATAGATTTAAAAAAAAATGAAATAACTTAAATCACTTGCACAGTTCATTGCATTAATAATCCACAGTTTCAGTGACAATTTTGCACCATTGTCAGGCAAGTCCAATCCAATCCATGACGATATTACATATTCGGCAAGCCTACAGTTTACATGAATTTAGACTTCGGGAATTCTGAAGCTTGGAGCATAATCGGAGGCACAACACGCGCCTTACAGAGAAGTGTACATTCCCAAATTTGGCAACCTTTGCCATGCCATAGCGGACGTGATCAGAAGTTTTGAAGGACGTCACATGAATAATGTAAAAATACATTATTATCGTAAATAATTCCTACTTTTGTACTTTGATTTGATGTCAATTTGATGTTTTCGAAATTCAAAATCATAAACGGTAAATCATTGAAATTCTGTTGTTAAGTTGTTAAGTGATCCCCGTTAGTCGGCAAACGCAGAATATTAGAACAATTTGATGCTTTTTATACTCTCGTCAAACGACACCATGTCGGCCAGTAGCAGCAGATCCGGCAAACATTATAAGAGTGGTGCTGCTAAATGTAACATATGCTTGCCACAGGAATTGAAAAACGCTAAGCTTACCAATATTTATACCCTTCTCAAAACTGAGCAAGGGCCAGCGGTGGTAACTGAGAATGTTGATACTGGTGAATCGTCGCAAGCAGGTTATGCAGACAGTGCAGTGTGTGAAATGGTTACAACTACTGAGTCTGGAAGTAGCGATACAATGGCTTCAGATCAGCTGCTATCTGACAAAACTGCTAAAAATGGAGAAACTACTAAAGCCAAACAAGCAATATATATGACAAAGCAATTTCCTACCGAAAAGGCAGATTTCTTGGAACCATTGACACCTTACTTTATGATGTCGATTTTCTCAGAACTTTTGTAAAACAGGTTGATTGTGTTGTAGTATCCTGTAAGCCGGTATTGTCTTTTTAATTTGTTACAAACTGAAATTGCTTAATTTTATAGAACAGAATGGTTTCTACTTTCTAGCTTATGTTACATTTTAATCATCTTCCTTCATAAAGTTGTCTCGGAAAAGCAAGCGGGTCCACATCTTACCTATATTTATGTACTACTACTATTACCCATACCTCCCACATTCCATTCCCACAATTTATTTTATTTTTGCTAACTTACAGCTGCCCTAATAAAGTGATTAAAAAAGTTATTACAAATTCCATTTAGAGAGCCGGCTTGTTTGTCACCAGCGTGTGATCTGATAGTGTTGCGGTCATGGACACCACTGCCCGGCCCGCCCCTAGGGTCTAGTTGAGAATAAATTACTAACAGTTATGCTAGACAGGAGAGGCCCACCTCAGGGCATTGCACAGGGGCCTTCAGCAAGCTAGCTACGCCACTGGTGCAGTTTATGACATAAATTATTAATAACATTACAAATACTCAGTAGTAGGATACTGCTCAAAAACTACTAAGCCTAAAGCAAAGTTTACATCATTTTGGAAGTTTACAACACATGGTAATAATGTAATACACTGTGACTTAAGAAGTGTACATCCACACAGACCACAACTGTGAAATGATAATAGAAGATGAGAACAATGTGGAGCATATTCTGCTCTCAGTTAGTGTGTTATGAAAATATAAGATTTCAAGTAATCTTCTGGACTCTCCTAAAATATTAGATATTTTCAGTCCAACAATGGTTCCTGTCATTTCTAACAGAGAGCACTATACTTATATTTTGCGTATTTCGCATATTGGCTCGGGCTATAATGCATAAGCAGTTCACAGCATAAATGTGTGTGATGGACTGCAAGATATTTTCATTACTTGCTAACTGCAAGCCAGTGAACTGAAGCAGAGCTCTGTAATGAACTGTAACTAAGAGACAGAGAAGAAAAGGTTAGACTGCATAAATTATGCTTAAGACAATTTGCAACACAAAGAAAAAATCCTAGAAGACTTTAGTTGTGCATTGCTGAGTGAGCAGATGTAAGAGTCATTTCATATCAACTGCAATGTGAATGTGTTACATCTGTCTGCATTTGATATCACCACCTTCAAAACAAAACACATCTGTCGGAATTCTTTTAATACTCTTGACATTTCCTTCTGACTCCTTTGATAAAATAACAAATTTTTCCCTCTGCACTGGTTTTGTACTGTAATTTCAAATTCATATTATTTTTTGAAGAAATTGACTGTATTTAAAAAAAATAACCTATGGACCTATGGAATGTAAAATGCATTCCCATGTAACAATTATTAAACTTAAGTTATTCTATCTAGAGACATTAGCACTCTTCTAGTTCAACTATAGAGTTTAATATCAGGAATAGGAATTTATCATAATTACTCAAACTCAGCAAGTAGTTTTTATAACTGAAGAGAGCAAAGAAAGGTCAACACTCTAATATGGAACAACATGTAATAATAACATCTAATAATGTAATAACATAACTATGCTAATTCTTGGCTAATTTATTTACTTCAATTAAAAGGACAAATGCAATAAAAGACAAAACCACAAAAGAATATCTAGCAAGTACAATAACGTATTCTAAATCTATAACACAAAACATATAACACTAAATCTGTAATTCATTTAGACAAATGACAACTGAATTCAATGTAAAGTGGTTCTTTATAGAGTTGCACAGAAAAAAACACAGAAAGGTTTTGCACAGGCCAGATATCCTTACTTTGCATTAATGAGTTCTTAACAAATTCTGAAAAACTTCTGAACAGAGACTAATACAACTCTGCAGCAAAATTAATAACAAGGCACAAAATGAAGTGGATGGATGCAGAATGCAAATGAGCTCACAATATTACAGGAAACAGACAGAGGGAGAGAGACAAGCCAGGACAATGTATTAAAGCAAAGATATTGCCACACCCATGCACACATTTATTTATTCATTTTCTTCATTGAGCTGAATTTTTCACTATAAACTCCTTTCACAGAGGTTGACATTAATGTGTTCTTTCCCAGTGTTAGCAAAATTGCGCATCATATGCGCTTTGGGCATTTCCGTATTGACAGGGTTGATTTTGTAAATGATACGAAAATTTCATAAATTGCTCAGAAATTCCAGTCTGTTACATACTTACTGAGGTATTTACTTATAGCAGCATGCTGCCTGACACCTGTGCTACTAAATAACTTAGGTCCACAAGGAATATGTTTAAAAATACCAAAATGGGTCACAACAGATGACTTTCTTTAGTGATTCAACCCAACCCCAGACAATGCACAAACCAGTGTGTTTCTTTGCGCCTGTCCCAAGCTCGGATAAATGGGTAGGGTTATGTCAGGAAGGATATCCATTGTAAAATTTTGACAGATCAATATGTGGACAACAATACAGATTTCCATACTGGATCAGTCGAGGCCTGGATTCACAACAGCCGCCAGCAGTACTGTTAGCCAACAGGGTGCTGGTGGAAATTGGGCTACTGTTGGCTGAAGAAGGAGAAGAGTTAGAGAGAGTGGAACTGAGGGTAGGAACTTTGAATGTTGGCAGTATGACTGGCAAGGGAAGAGAGTTAGCTGATGTGATGGAACAGTATGTCAAGAGTGTTTTTGATGTGAAATGAGTGTCAGACAGAATGACGATTATGACACTGGAAATTGAAAGTGTGATGATGAATGTTGTTTGTGCATATACCCCACAAGTTGGGTGTGTGATGGATGAGAAAGCAGATATCTGGAGTGAGTTGAATGACGTGATGCACAGTGTACCCAAGGGGCAAAGAGTGCTGATTGGAGCAGATTTCAATGGACATGTTGGTGAAGAGAACAGAGGGGATGAGGAGGTGATAGGTAGGTATGGTGTCAAGGAGAGGTACGAAGAAGGCCAGATGATAGTGGATTTTGCAAAAAGGATGAACATGGCTGCGGTGAATACGTATTTTAAGAGGAGGGAAGAACATAGGGTGACGTACAAGAGTGGAGGAATATGCACACAGGTAGATTACATCCTATGCAGGAGATTCAATCTTAAGGAGATTGAAGACTAGAAAGTGGTGGCAGGGGAAAGTGTAGTTAGGGAGTACAGGATGACATTAGAGATCAAGATGAGGAGGAGGGTTAGGGCACATCCAAAGATCAAATGGTGGAAGTTGAAAAAGGAAGACTGCAAGGTTGAGTTCAGGGAGGAGGAGATAAGACAGGCAATGGGTGGCTGCGAAGAGTTACCAGAGAGCTGGGCAACTACATCAGAAATAGTAATGGTGACAGCAAGGAGGGTGCTTGGCGTGATATCTGGAAAGAGGAAGGAGGAAAAGGAAACCTGGTTGTGGAATGGGGAAGTACAGGAGAATAATTAGAGGAACAGATTGGTGAAGAAGAAGTGGGATAGTCAGAGAGATGTAAAAAGTAGACAAGGAGATAAGGCGTAAGGTGAACAGAGAGGTGGCGAAGGCTAAAGAAAAGGCGTATGATGAGTTGTATGAGAGGCTGGACACTAAGGAGAGAAAAAAGTACCTGTACTGATTGGCTGCACAGAAGGACCAAGCTGGGAAAGATGTGCAACGGGTTAGGTTGATAAAGGATAAAGATGGAAACATACTCACAAGCGAGGAGAGTGTGTTGAGCAGATGGAAAGAGTACTTTGAGAGGCAGATGAATGAAGAGAACGAGAGAGAGAGAGAGAGAAGGTTGGATGGTGTGGAGAAAAAGACCTGTAATGACTGACTAGACTGAGGGACAGAGCTGAGAAACATGTGCAGCAGGTTAGGGTGATAAAGGATAAAGATGGAAACATACCCAACAAGCGAGGAGAGTGTGTTGAACCGATGGAAAAAGTAATTTGAGAGGCTGATGAATGAAGAGAAAGAGAAAGTTGGATGATGTGGCAATAATGAATCAGGAAGTGCAACGGATTAACAAGGAGGAAATAAGGACAGCTATGAAGAGGATGAAAAATGGAAAGGCCGCTGGTTCAGATGATATACCTGTGGAAGATTGGAGGTGTTTAGGAGAGATGGCAGTGGAGTTTTTAACCAGGTTGTTTAATGGAATCTTGGAAATTGAGAGGATGCCTGAGGAGTGGAGAAGAAGTGTACTGGTACCAATTTTTATAATAAGGGGGATGTGCAGAGCTGTAGTAACTACAGGGGAATAAAATTGATGAGCCACAGCATGAAGTTATGGGAAAGAGTAGTGGAAGCCAGGTTGAGAAGGGAGGTGATGATTAGTGAACAGCAATATGGTTTCATGCCAGGAAAAAGCACCACAGATGTGATGTTTGCTCTGAGGGTGTTGATGGAGAATTATAGAGAAGGCCAGAAGGAGCATCTTTGTGGACCTGGAGAATACATAACTTCTTTTCATACACAGGCACCTGCACTTGCTCCCAATACAATTATGTTTTAACATTATTCTTTTAGTCAGCTGTGCACTAATATGTTACTGACAGTGTTAGTGTTGTATATGTGAATGCTGCAACATACACAATATTAACATTTTCTTTTACTTTTGCAGTTTATTCTTGCTCCACTCTGTTTTGGCTGCTGTGTTCACCTCCTCTCTTTATCTCTCTCAAGTTTTCAAACTTAGTCCCACTCCAGTTCAACCGAAACTGCAAAGGTCTCTCTTAAATTCACATTGATGTAACCTTGAAGAGCCCAAATTTGGCCACTGCAATTCTTTTAATTCCAGGCAGCTGATGATGTGACCTGGTTTTGCCTCATCAGTGCTGTCAGGCTGCCTGTTATTATATTATCTTTATGGTTCAGGGGTTTCTTTGGATCACTGGTTGAAATCAGGCTCTTCAAAACAACAGTAGCTTAGAATTTTGGTATTTTCACATAAATATCTTTAATAAAATAAATGTGATCATTGTAACACAGAATTACTCTAACAGGTGTTGGCCATAGGCAGTCTACTGTATCTTTAGCAAAGTGGTTCTCATTCTGAAACACTAGGAACCACTGACTTGCATGAAATTTGTTTCAGTTCAATGACTTTATTGCTTAATATGTTTTAAAGGCTTTGAATCAAATGGAAAATTAATCTATGCACTGCTTAATCTGTTATTGTTTAGTAACTGATGAAACTAAATAAGTCACTTTCATTATTCTCATAAAGCAAAAATTTATTTCGATTATTTGGCAAAATGCCCAAATTTATTTTTAAAGCGCTCCTGGAAATTAGGCAATGGAACAAAAATTTTACAATAAAGTACATATTTCCTTCTGTGCTTGGAACAACAGCAGTCTTTTGAGTGTGTTTAGATTAATTGTAATTATTCACATAAGGAAAGGGCCAGCTGGTGAGTGTAAATCCAGGTCCCTTCAAAAAATTATTGACTATATGATAGCAACCATAAGGGCAACATTTTACCACTTAACACAACAGGATTCCTCTTCATCATTATACTGAAAAAGGGGCATGAAAGATGGTGACCATATATCCAAAGCATTTTAAATTAGTAATTTCTCAGCTAATTCATAAGGCAAAAGTTTGAGTAGTGCTCAGGCATTGTTTACCAAATGCATTAGAAATATGGGGGTACGGCAGCTCCAATGTCAAAACTCTGCAGAAAAATATGGTATGTACAGAAACACCATGAAATTCCTTGTTAACAAGTAGAGAAGTATCCTGTTACTGAGGGCACAGTGTTCAGGCAGTTTTTATCACACATGTCACAAAAGGTAGGGGTGTGGTGGTAAAGCAGCTCAATTGTCAAACTTCTGTTTCAAAATGTAGTAAGATTGGAAGGGGTACAGACAGCAGCTTTGAAAAATCTTTTCCAGACACAGCCAATGAAAAATTTCAAAAGACACTAAATGCATCCAATTTTTTGATTTTACATTTAAAGTTCAAATAAGGCACCATCAATCATTTATCCACTCCTAATAACTTTTTTATGAAATCAGTAAAATCCGCTTTTCAAAGAAATGTACATATGTAGATAATTTAAAACACAATTTTGTTTATTATTAGTATGAAAGCAAACGCCTTTTACAATACAATACATACATACATACATACATACTGTGGAGCCGACCCGGACACAGACAGGCGGACATGTTGTTTAAACACCACCACACGTTTATTTACACTATTTACAATAATATTAATTGGTTACAAAGACCCCCGCAATGGTCACTCAGACCCCAGTCACGTGCACAAATACCCCAACACAGTCCTGGCCACGCAATGCCTTGTCTTCGGGCCGCCTCCACACTCCTCTCGTGCCTCGTCCTTCTTCCACCCGACTCCAGCCCTGAATGAGCACCAGGTGTTCCCGGCAATCCTCCTCTGGCCACGCCCCAGCGTGGCGGAAGTGCCGGCTGTCCTCCCGGCTGCTCTCCGGGCGCCGTCATAAGTCTTCCCCCCAGCACTTCCTGGTGTGGCGGAAGTGCTGGGGTAACAGGTCCCCAAGGCATTGGGGCGCCTCCTGGCAGTGACCACGGGCCCCTACAGGGTGGAGCTTCCATGCCCTGTACCCGTGGCCCCCAAAGCAACCCGGAAGGCAACCCCCACGTGATCCAGGGTGGGCACAGACCCACATCCGGTCCCTCAAGACGTCCCGGCCGGGTCATGGCCCCTGGCATCCCTGACAATACATACATACTTATTTTGCAGTTGCAGTACCTGAAAGAAAACCCATGCAGAAAATGTGGAAATCTCATACAGTGTATTTTAAAATGCTTTTTTAAATTGCAATGTCTAATGCAAATGCAGAAACACATCCATACACACCAGGGGCCTCATGTATAAACGGGTGCGTACGCACAAAAATGTTGCGTGCGCCCGTTTCCACGCTCACATCGCGATGTATAAAAACTAAACTTGGCTTAATGCCACGCACATTTTCACACCAACTCAATCCCTGGCGTACGCAAGTACGCCGCTCGGTTTTGCAAACTGCCGGCACCCAGCGTCAAAGCAGTGCTTTTGTTCCAGTGTGGTTTCCCATTCTTTTTTAGATCCACATCCCTGGCGCAGTTTTATCAAATACACTGAAATTAACCACATACTGTTAATTAGTTTAAGGCATCTGATTGTAATTAACTTGTAACAATATAAAGGTCCACGGAATGGCCAAACTATTCCAAATACCATAGCTGCTTTAGCGTTGTTACTCTTAGTGCACCACTCAGAGTATTTATCCCACTGTATCCGAGTGTGGAATCACAGCTCTACAGCAGCAGATTGGAAAGAGAATTATCGGTATACAGCATCAAGCACATGCTGCCTCAGCCATGCACTATTTGAACTGCTCCCATATGGCAAACACTTCACAGCCATTCCTGTACGGACCTCACAATTCAGAACCAGTTTCATCCCAAGGACTATAAACGCACTCAATCAGTCCATCAAGTGCTCCTAGTAGAACTGTTTGTACAATCACCTCAGTGTAAACTTGCGATACAGTTATAATATTGCACAACCTGAGCCACTTTATAAAGCGCGTATTTACATTTGATGACGACTGGTTTCTAAGTCGATTTACATTTCCAAGCACTATCTTCTTGGAGCTCTTGATATCATTTTTAAGATGAAATGCAGCAAAATATATTTATTACATTATACTGATAAAATGGCAACATTATTTAAATAATCTATGTTGTTAATAATAAACATGTGAGGACACAGTGGACAGCGGCAGTGATGAGCTGGCACCCTGTTCAGGGATTGTTCTTGCCTCGCGCTCTATGCTTGCTGGGACTGGCGCGACCCTGGATGGATGGATAGATGGATAGAATAATTAAACATGTACTACGAAGATATTTCAATGATCCTTAAAAGTTTTGTAGAATCAGAGTTCTCAGCTTACAGATGGCTTTACATCTATTACACAGCTGATTGTGTGGCGATTGGGTATTTGGAGAAAAAAAAGGAAGGACAGGAATTGGGGGTTAGTATGTTTGAGAGAGACAGTACTGCTGCAGTAAATTATTTTATTGAAGGTCGCGCACGGTGCAGCAAGCATCTTGAGGGAGGCAGGAACAATCTCTGGACTGGGTGCCAGCTCGTCACTATCACTGCGCCACCGTATTACCACGTTTAATAACATGCTTTAATTCCTATCATCATGAAAATGATATCAAGTATACATCTCAGTATTTAAATTATTCAGAATGTAATGGATTCTGTGTCCTGTCGGAGGAAGAGAAAGCCCGTTTAAGAAGCACGCTGTAATTCACACACATAGAGCACATAGGAGAACATATACAAAACAAAGCATTTAATGTGCTACTTTAGTTATGATGGGATTTGAGAAACTAGTAAATGAAACAATTTTAAGATGAAGTTTATGATGTTCTACTTTATTGACAAAATAAACTATGTTGTCAAAGTGGAAATTTCAAGATTAAAGTTGACATTTTGAGCTTTTTTTACCCCCACTGTGTGCCTATTTTTTTTCTTTTCTCTGTACCCTAATAAGCTTCCATATGACTCTCAGACAGTGGGCTACGACTCGCCTTTTCACGGCGACTTTGACAACTTCTTTTTTTATTTTGGGCACTGTGCGACTTTGTGAACTTGAGCTTTCGAGTTTCTTTGACACTCTATGTCACTTGATCAACTTCCTTTTGTTGTTTATACCACTGTTTAAACCAAATAGTATGTTTTTCCTTGCCCCCACTTGGTATTCACTGAAATTCTTCTATTCCCCCGGGCTTTTGCCATTGTCACAGAAGGCTGAGCTTAAGGGCTATTTATATTGATTTGCATATTCAAAGAGGCATAATTCTGGGAGAAGTTGGGGAGTGGTGGCAGGCGCGTGCACGTGCGTTACTTTTCACGCTGACCGGGATTTATGTAGCGGAAGAAAGTAGAAGTTGGCGTACACACAGATTTATGCATCTGCATTTTTTAATGCGTACGCACATTTCTGTTTTTGTCCGTACGCCATGTTTTAGTGTTAATTCTACAAACAGCGTTATGTATGTGGCCCCAGGTAACAGAGAACACAAACCTGAAAATTATAGAAAAAAACCCACTTAACCTAACTTATAAGTACAATTTAGCTTTTTAGAACAACCACCTGTGTTGCTACAGATGTCACAAGTACCAATATTTCACTACCAAGTCGATACCACAATTCAGAAATCATAATGGTACAATTGTTTTGACAGTATCAGTAGTGCTAAGTACAGTTGTGGCCAAAAGTTTTAAGAATTACACAAGTATTGGTTTGCACAAATTTTACTGCTTCAGTATTTTTAGATCTCTGTCAGACGTTTCTTTGGTATAGTGAAGTATAATTACAAGCATATTATAAGTTTCCAAGGCTTTTATTACATTAAGTGTATGTAAAGAGTCAATATTTGAAGCATTGGCTCTTCTTTCTCCAGACCTCTGCAATTCACCCTGGCAGCCTGTCAATCAACATCTGGGCCAAACCCTGACTGATGGCAGCCAATTATTGCATAATCAATGTCTGGAGTTTGTCAGAATTTGTGGGTTTTTGTTTGTCTACCCGCCTCTTGAGGATTGACCACAAGTTCCCAATGGGATTAAGGTCTGGGAAGTTTCCTGGGCATGGATCCAAAATTTTGATGTTTTGTTCCCCGAGCAACTTAGTTATCACTTTTGCCTTATGGCACTTTGCTCCATCATGCTGGAAAAGGAATTGTTCCTCACTAAACTGTTCTTGGATGATTGGGAGAAGTTGCTCTCGGAGGATGTTTTGGTACCATTCTCAAATCTTTTCGCCCCAGTTGTACTGCACACTTGGCTGAAAGTACACAAATTACTTCAGAAGGCAAAATAATACCTAAGTGCAAACTACATATGAAAATAGCTCATAGATGGAATTCTATAGCACTCCATTAACAATGTTGAAAAGCGAAGCAAAAGAAGTCATGCCTGGAAGTACTTTGTGCTCGAGTCTTGAGAATTTCAGCATGCTTATTAATATTAGTATTAATTAAAAAAAAAAAGCTAAATACATACATAGACAGGGCCCTATGATTTCCGCGATGTGCAAAAAACAGGAGGAATCACGGAATTAATGCATAAAAACAGATTTTAGATTTAAAAATGGAAATGTGCAGAATTTAGAGACTGAAGGGGTGACTGTTACAAAACTTCCCAATAAATTAAACGACTGAATAATCTGTAGTTCTATCATTCAGGTACTATTTTCTGGTTTGTTGTTTTTCAAACGAATGCAATTCTTCATAGAAGAATTTTTATTTGGTCTCGTCCGTTGCGAGAGATGGACGACTGAAGCGGAGCTCCGCTAGCAGCGGTGATATTTTTTCATATTATCTTCTTATTATCCTGAGATATCCTGTATTTATCCAACTTGAGGGGCACTACTACAGTATATGCAAGCATATAGAAACATGGCCAACAAGAAAAGGGTTTAGAAAGAAATGAAAACTAAAGCTACATCCAAGCTCAGATCGGCAAGCCCAAGATACAGCCTTTCAGAGACTGACCTGGATCAAATGGGCGAAAGCCCAGACTCCTCGGGACCACGGTCCGCTACATCGTCTCCGGCTGAGAACGAAATGGGGAGCGAATGCACAAGTGCGAGTGATGCAGGTCACGATAGCTTGTCGATTGGAAAAGATCATCTGAAACTTGAAAAGGCCTTGCAGTCCGCGCTCTCAGCTACTTCACGCGAGCCGGGAACACTGGCTGCAATAGAGCCCACCGCCTCACCCACGGCGCACGAAAGCAGAAATGATCTGTCTGAACTAAAGGTGATGATTGCTGAGCTCAAGCAAGCTCAAGCAGAGCTCAAGCAAGAGATAAAGAAAAGCGAGAAGGCAAATGAGAAGGCAAGGGAAAATGCAAATGAGAAGGAGGTGCGGCAGCAGGATAATAAAGACTTGGAGGAACGCATATGTATTCGCTTTGAGGCAGTCTTTAAAGATATGGTGGGTAAAATTTAAGAGCACATTCAGGAAACCTCATCTAAACTGAGCACACTTCCTAATCAACTGGAGGATGTCAAGGAGACATTCACGACTCGTATTGAATCAGCCGAAAATCTAGCTGCAAGTGCTGAAGAAAAAGCAACAACTGACAACTCCGAAAGCAAAAAACTCGGAGACCGACTTGCTTTGGAAGATGGAAGCAGAAGGAATAATATTAGAATCGAAGGTCTACCTGAGAATTGAGAAAGTCCAAACCCAGTGAAATTCGCAGCTGAACTATTTTCTAAAATAATTACAGAGGACATTAAAGCAGATTCTGAGATAGCAGCGGCTTATCGCGTACGCGGATCAAATACCGTTAGACCTAGATCTTTTATTATTCGCTTCAAGAGATTATTTATTTAAGCTAGAGGTGATGGCACTCCTCAGACACAAGCAAGATATTATATATGAAAATAACCACATTCGTATCTTCCCTGATTTCTCTCCAGCAACAGCTACTAAACGTGCAGCCTTCTACAGCATTAAACAGCAGTTACGGCAAGCCAATATCAAATACGGCCTCTTGTATCCTGCCAAACTGAAAGTGGAATTGCATGGTCAATTCCATGTCTTCACCAGCAAGGAAGAAGCAGAAAAGGAATTAAGAAAGCTGATCCGGACACTATTCTGAAACACAATAGTGAGTCATAGCCTGTCATGACATGGCAAGGATAAATAACCTACTGTCTGATCTATTTGTTAAGATATGGGTTTTTATCATTATATATCCTCTTTATTACTCAGACGCTATCTGTTTATGTTTTAATTACAGTTATAGACGTTTGTACTTAATTCCTTTTTTTTATCGTATTTATTTATTTTATTTTATCTTATATATTTATTTATTGTTATTGCTATTATTGCATTAAGACTTACTATGCTTATTCTGGACCACTTTCTAACACCATTCCCCAGGTTTATTATTATTAAGATTGCTGAAGATTATATATATTTTAAGTTCATAGTTTGTTAATGATTATATTTTAGGCATATAGTATTTAGACTATATTGGCAATAGATATCTCTATTTGTTAATCCTAAAACCCCGCTGCATGGGGGCTTGTTTTGCTTTGGACATGCTCTGTCTCTGGGTATGTCAGAGGACCGGGACTGCGTGAAGTGGGGTTTAGCCTCACGTGGGGAGGCAAAATTTAAGGGGGGGAGAGAAAGAGAGCAGACTATATCTATACCTAATCTATCCTTTTAATCTTTAAAATTATAACTACCAACGTAACAATAGGCTCCATGGCAATAACTCTTGGGGAAATAGGAAATTAAGGTTAAAGCTGTCTCACTTCCAGTTAAGACTATAAAATGACATAAAAAATTCAGAATTAATGTCTCCATGATGGGTCAGTTAACTTTATGAGCTGGAATGTTAAAGGCCTGAATCACGAATTAAAGAGAAAGAAAGTAATCTCTCACCTAACAGGTCTAAACACTAAAATAGTGTTTTTACAGAAGACCCACTTACTAAGCAAGGATCAGTTCCGGCTGCAAAAGGACTGGACTGGCCAAATGTTCCATTCTAGTTTTACAAAGAAAACTAGAGGTGTGGGAATTCTCATACATAGAACAGTCTCATTTGTAGCAACAGATGTAGTATTGGATCCTGAAGGGACATATGTGATGGTCATGGGTAACTGTAAAATGATTTTGATAAATGCTTAGCAACCTAATGTCGATGATAAGGAATTTATACAAAATTTATTTGCATCCATTCCCAATGTGAACACTCATAAAATTATAATGGCTGGGGACTTTAATTGTGTTTAAATTCCACTCTTAGATAGGACTTCTATCACGGGGGGACGACATCTAACACTGCAAAGATAATTTCAAAGTTTATAACTGATCACAACTTATCAGACCCCTGGAGGTTTTTAAACCCAAACTCAAGAACATATTCTTTCTACTCACCCGTACATTATTGCTACTCAACAATTGATTATTTCTTTATAGATAATTTCTTTTCTACGATTAAATCTTGCAAATACGATGCTATTGTTATTTCTGACCATGCACCTCTGATCTTGGAGCTAAAGTTATTATGCCCCACACACTCACCGCGCAGATGGCGTCTCAACCCGCTTCTATTAGCAGACGAGAATTGTACAGAATTTATATCCAAACAAATCAGTTTCATCCTAGAGACAAATACATCCTCAGAGATTTCTGCAGGAATACTCTGGGAAACTCTTAAGGCCTTCTTAAGAGGACAGATTATCTCATATCTTTCCCACAGAAATAAATTAGAAACCAAGAAAGTAGCAGAGTTAAAAGGCGAAATTACTAGAATAGATGAAGAACATGCCAGGCTTCCAAGCGAGGCTCTACATAGGAAAAGGCAGGCTCTGCATTCAGAACTAAACCTCTTGACAAATAAAGAAACTGAACAACTAATTTATACATCCAGACATTATTACTATGAACACGGAGAGAAAGCTAATAAGCTTTTAGCTGAACAAACCCACAAGCAAGAAGTCTGCAACGCAATCCCAGTAATCGCCAACACGAACGGAGACAAAATCATCGACCACAAAAATATAATGCACACATTTAGAGACTACTATAAATCCTTATATTCTACTGAGTTTAAATAAGACAATACACAATCTAATGCATTTCTGAATACATTACAGATACCACAAATAGACACTTTTAGTGCGGAGGAACTCGATAAACCTCTGGCGTTATCAGAATTAATAAATGCTATAAAGTCACTTCAAGGCGGGAAAGCAGCAGGCCCTGATGGCTACCCTGCAGAATTTTATAAGAAATTCTCTGCTCAGCTAGCTTCCCTCCTATTAGAAACATTTACAGAAGCCAGATACAATCAAACTCCTTCTCAAACTTTTCGGCAAGCATTAATCATCGTTTTTCCTAAACAAAATAAGGACTTATTACAATGTGCATCATACAGACCAATTTCACTTTTGAATAATGACGTTACAATAATCTCAAAAATCATAGCTAGAAGGATGAAGAAAGTGCTCCCTTCGGTAATATCACAAGATCAAACTGGATTTATCAAGGGTCAACACTTATCTTCAAATCTTCGACGCCTCTTTAATGTAATATACTCACCAACTAAGTCAAACACCCCAGAAATATTATTATCATTGGATGCAGAAAAAGCATTTGACAAGATTGAATGGAAATAACTTTTTACTACATTGGAGAAATCTGGGTTTGGCCCGAACATTTGTGCATGGATCAAACTACGGTATACCAATCCAGAAGCTTCAATTTGTATCAACAACATTTGTTCAGACTACTTTAAACTAGAACGTGGTACAAGACAAGGATGCCCCTTGTCACCGCTACTGTTTGCAATCGCCATTGAACCAGTGGCAATACACTGTTGAAATGTTGATCAGATAAAGGGGATTATCAGAGAAGGACTGGAACAGAAAATTTCTCTATATGCAGATGATATGGTACTGTATATATCAGACCCACAAAATTCTGTGCCTACAGTCTTAACAGCACTCACAGAATTTCAAAAGATCTCTGGTCTCAGAATTAATCTGAATAAAAGTGAACTCTTTCCAGTGAATTCTCAAGCATATAATAGTAGATTAGACACAGTACCTTTTATCATTGCAGAACAGTTTAAATACCTAGGGGTAAACACCACAAGTAAACATAAAGCTCTTTATCAACAAAATTTTGCTGTCTGCATGGAAAAAATTAAGCAAGACTTGCATAGATGGTCAACCCTTCATCTCACTCTAGCTGAAAGAATTAACACTGTTAAGATGAATATTCTTCCTAAGCTCCTTTTTTATTTCAAAACATTCCAATATACATCAATAAATCATTTAAGCAACTAGATTCAACAATAACCTCATTTATTTGGAACTCAAAACATCCACGTATCCAAAGAGCGACCCTACAAAGACAAAAGGCAGAAGGTGGCATGGCTCTACCTAACTTCCAGTTGTATTACTGGGCAGAAAACATACAAGCTATAAAAACCTGGACACAAATAGATGAACATACATAGGCCTGGTCCGCAATAGAACTAAAATCCTGCAGTACTTCTTTATATTCCCTGCTCTGTGCCTCAATAAATGCAAGTTATCGGCAATATACTAATAACCCAATTGTGCTTCACTCACTCAGAATATGGAACCAATGTAGAAAGCATTTTAAGATGGAGAAGCTTTTATCTGTGGCCCCTCTGCAAGAGAACCACCTCTTTCAACCTTTGCAAACATATGCAGTTTTTAATATCTAGAAAAAATTTGGGATTAAATTGCTTAGAGATCTTTATATAGACAACGTCTTTGCATCCTATGAACAATTACATTCCAAATTTAACATTCCAGCTACACATTTCTTTCACTATCTTCAAATTAGGAACTTTGTTAAACAGAACCTGCCCGATTTTCCTCATCTTGCACCCTCATCCATGCTGGAAAAAATATTGCTCAATTTCAAAGACTCAGACACCATCTCTGCAATATATAAAATTATTTTACAGTCCCTCCCTTTCAAAGATCCAAGAGGACACTGGGAAAAAGATCTCTCAATTAATATATCAGAAAAGGAGTGGAAAATAGCAATGCACAGAATTCACTCGAGCTCCATATGCGCAAAGCATACAATTATTCAACTCAAAATTATATATCGAGCACATCTGTCTCACCTAAAACTCTCCAAAATGTTTCCAGGGCAAGATCCAACCTGCGAATGCTGCAATCAAGTCCCAGCCTCACTGGGTCACATGGACCAAAATTTTTAATTACCTTTCAGACAGCCTTGGTCTCACAATCCCTCCTAACCCATTAACAGCTGTGTTTGGGGTTCTTCCAGATGGGTTTAAAGTGGAGAAAGACAAACAAACTGCGATTGCATTTCCTACACTTTTGGCACGCAGACTTATTTTTCTAAACTGGAAGAATCCTAACTCTCCTCTTTTAAGTAAGTGGGAAACCTATGTTTTATACTATTTGAAATTGGAAAAAATCAAATACTCAGAGGATCTATACAGATTTTTTTCAAAACATGGCAGGATCTAATCAGTAATATTTTAGAATAAGCTCTTAAATCACAGAGGAAGCAAATATTTCTGTATTTCTTTTTCTTCTCCATTTATCTCTATTGGCTTATCAAACTCATCAATTTGGGTATGTTTACAAGCCTTAAGTTTTACTCTGTTGGCCATGCTCTCTTTCTCAGGGGTGGGGGTCGACTTGTTCTCAATCCTACTTTTTGTAAAAATTGATTGATTTGTATGGAATGATTGCAATAAAATTAATTAAAAAAAAAAAAGAAAAAAAGAAATTCAGTCGTGCATCTATCTGTTTGTATGCATGTTTCCTACACGTTTTCTTGTTAAAGGCACACAAATTAGCTAACTGCACAAGACAGAAATGCCGAAGCGAATAGTACCAGATACCCTAACTATGTCGAAAAAATAACACAAGCTTAACTGCAAAACTGAGAGCACAACAACATCCCAACGACTTTTATGAATCTGGACAATTTTTCTGCAAATTTTGTCAGCATACCATAGACTGGATATGAAAAAATACTTGCAATGGCCACATCAAATCTAAAACCTATCTCAAGAACAAGGGGGAATTAAAATCAAAAAGTGTTTCCCTTTCAGGTAACAACAGAGGAATCAAAAAAATCATAAGATGCAAGGTGCTAGTTTGTGGAGGGCTTTGTGGTCATGCAAGTCAGACATACTGCTTGAAAAGATGACGAAGATGCGTCCTTTCTTTATTAAGCATTGTAAACAAGGAGGTGCGCTGCCAGAAAATGAGAGCAGTCTTCGTCAAACTCATTTATCCCATGTTTTTGAACAACATATGGACGCTGTTCTTCAAAAGATTCATGGCAATAAAATTTATGATGTAGTTGATGAAACCACAGATAGCCAAGACGACATAGTTATCAACATAGTGATAGGTGAGTAAACATTTGGCTGTATGGTAATTCTTTTATGTAGGCAGTTCTAATTGTGCATGAAATTATATTTAACCAGCATTAACAGTCTTTCCTGTAGAAAAATATTATTAGTGAATGACACTGGTTGTTAACCTTTTAAAAATTAACAATGTTTCTGGATTTAATAAACACAAATTCAGCACCTACAAACTTGGGCAGAAGAGCAGGCTTCTCCTTAGATGCAACGAGCCCTTAAAAGTGGGTATCTCTTTTTTTTCTGTTTAATTTCCAGATTTATCATCTTGCAGATTAGTTTTCTTCTGCTTTGTAATTAATTATTTAAAGATATACAGTAGATGAAGCTACAGATGTAATGATACACATTTACAATTTGTTAACTATTTAAGGTTTAAGAATCATTAGAAATAATTTACATAATTACAATTACAGGTACTGAAGACCGGTACTTTTAGAAAGATGCTATCTTTATGGAGAGCTGTAACTTTTCCACCGTTTCAGTGGCAGCATTTCAGTCCCTTCACAACAACCAGCTAATTCTTAATGATGTTTTAGCAGTGGTTACAGACAATGCATCATACTGTCTGAAAGCATACCAGGAAGTTTTTAAAGGGGTTATGCCTAACAGTGTACATTCAACCTGCTTGTGTCATGTCATCTGTTTGGTGGGAGAGACCCGGCAGCACAATAAATACTTTAGTGAGTCTGCATTACTAGTGATGTGGGTAAAGTCTGCCTTTTTGAAGAAGCCTGTCTGGAACTCCCAAGGCAGAAAACACCAGGTGGAATAGATGGTTCGAATCAGTAGCGTATCTCGTTGAACATATTCACCTCTACAAAAAGTTCTTTCTGGCCGCGAACACATCAGCTCAGGCTGCAACAAATATTCTAGAACAGGCATTTCCAAACTTTTTTCCACTGAGAGCTACTTTTACAAAAAGAAAATTGCTAAGAGCTATTTATTTTTTTTAACGTTTATTCTCATAGCTTATTTCAACCCAAACAAACTGAATAAGCTTGTTTTGCCTGAACATTTACAAAATGTTGGTGTCCACAACTCACATTTTTCATTAAAACATCACAAAAAATATTTAGTTCACCTGCAAGTTTTGTATGTCTGTATGCATTTTCTAGTGTCTCTCACTCACACTATTGAATTAAAACATGAATGCTGTCAAAACAAAACAATAAAATTACAAATACACAGATATTACTTATTCATTTGTCATTTTGTTACATGTCACTGTTTCACGTCACAAGAGTATTTGCAGTCCAGTTGCATGTGTGATGTGTTATTCAGTTAGTCAGATGACTGGCACTGCATGGAGTCAACGAGAGGTGTATGGTGGAGTGTAGCCAGTTAGGTTCACTCTTATGGAGTCATTTAAATGTTCATCTGTCAGCCTTGTTCTGAACTTTGATTTCATGACATTCATGTCAGAAAAGGCAGACTCACAGAGGTATGTAGACCCAAACAAAGCAGACATTTTCAGAGCTACTTGGTGAAGATTCTTATAGTTATCTGGCTCTACTAAGCTCCAGAAATGTGGAGAATGCTGTTGAGACTTTAACTACATATTATATATTTTACTAATATATAATATGTAAAATCCAATGTCTCTCTGTTGTCCGCTTTTCACGAGAGAACTACTTAACAGATTTAGATTAGGTTTTTTTCTATAATTTGCTTGAACATTCTGGTTGATATTGCGACTCCTCTCATTTCACTATGTATCATAGTTCGCTTGCTGATACCGATTTATTTGCATGAACTTGAGATCCACGGAACTGGCCGAGGTGGGGTGGGGGTGGTTGTGGTGACTTCCGCACTCACTCGCCAGCTTCGGGGCGTGTTCTTTAACTCTGCTTAGCTAGTGGACGAAAGAACAATTTAATTTAACTTTTTTTGATATTTAAAATAAAGTGTTACTTAGGTCTTAATGAGTTTGAGTCCGAATATTCTCTTAAGTGTATGACACATCGAAAAGATAGATTGCATTTCAGATTATGGATCATGATTTTGTGTAAAATGGATTGTGATATGTTTTGGAAAGATCACACCCCTAATTTGACTTTTAAATTTATGTAGGATTCATTAACCCTTTGGCAAGCTACTTGGACGTGTTGGAGACCCCTGTCCTAGACCCTAGGAGACCCCTGTCAGAAGGATACATCAAACTAGTAACAGCTCTTACAATTCTGGAGGGCACTCACTGTCCTACTGCAGTCTCAGCATAAAGCATCGTGGAGGATTTGGACTCCTACCTGATGAATGGAACTGCAACATAAGGTTCAGCTGTGCTAGTGTGCTGTTTCATTAAAAGGAATGTAAAGTGCCATTTCATTATTATTTGTTTTGTTGTAGCTGTTGCTACTTACAATAAAAAAAAAAAAACATAAAAAAAAAAAAACATAAAAACCAAAAATCCAAATCAAGGAAAAATAAAATCTAAAATCAAAAAAAAAAAAAACCAGAATTTGTGAAAAAATAAAACGGATTTCATAGGGCCCTATACACACACAAAAACAGAGGCTTTCGGTACTGACAATTTTATCCCATTATGGAGTTAGTTCAGAAAAAGATTCATGAGTGCTTTGAGAGCCTTTAATGATGTGAGCTGTAATCATTTAGCTCAAAGTGTCATTTGTAAGAGGTGTGACAGATAGAGGGCATTATCGTCCTCTTGAGCCCTCGGACAATACGTCAGACACCAGGTAAAAGTCCAATAGTTGACTTTATTAATAATCAACAGTGCACAAAGCACCCTCCTCTCCACAATACTCATACAAATAACAATAATCAATAATGGTACAATCCTCCACTCCCAGACACGTTGCCACCCTTCCACCCAGCTCAGCTCCCCGTCTGGGATTTCCCATGGTCCTTTATAGTTCTTGACCCAGATGTGTTTCGCTTTCTCTGTCCATGTGACTAGGAACACTTCCGGGTCAGATTAAAAACTCCTTTTTCTTCAACCTGGAAGCACGTCATTCCTCTTGTCCATGTGATTCGGACGTACTTCCGGGGTGTAGGGCAAATACTCTTTGTTCCTCCCTGCAGCATCCTCTAGCAGCCCCCATGGTATCCAGCAGGGCTGTGGCTAAAAACTCCATTGTCCAGGATTCCCTGCTGGCCTTCGGGGCACCTCCATGCTGCAGGGAGGTCTCCATCTGGTGGCCTGGGGATATTGGTCGGCATGAATGGCCGGCCATATATCACAGAGGATATGAAAAGATGGTGACATTAATTGATTTTTAATACTGTGTCTTACACAGTCTTGATAAAGGAACAAAAGCTTTGCATTCATAGCATCACAGGTATACATGCCAGCTAGCTTGACGGGCAAAACATCATACTTTATTGATGAACATGAATCTGCAAATGCTAAATTTGTGTTATTTGTTTGGCTTTTGAAGTAAATCTAGTGTTCATTAGTATAAACCATTAAAATGTGAGGAACACATTAAAAGCGTACAAGTTAGATATTTGAAAGGTACATTACTAAATGTAATGCAATCTACCAGATACACTTCATATTACATCAGTCTTTTTGATATTGTAATTCACGATTTGTACACAGGCTAAACAATAACAACGTCTGATTACTCATATAAGACACTTTCAAAACAGCACAATAAAAAAAATTTAACAAAAGTTCTGAAATAATAGATTAAACTGATAAGTTTGATTTCACATAAGAAGCCTTAAAAATGGGGCAAAAGCAAAAGAAAAAAAGGAGGGAGAGATTTGGAAAATTAAATTGCTAGACGTTTGTGACATTTGAAGTTCAAAATCAATTCAACTTATCAGTTGCTACACTTTAATAGGTTTTTTAACCATTTAATGATGCAAATGTTAAACTTAACAATAGCAAATGGTACAACCCTAATAGAAGGATTCTTTGACAAGCCAGATTTTTAAATCATATTAAAAAAACAGCTTCAAAGAATTTGTTCAATTTGTTTTTGTTTTTAGCACTGATTTTAAGTAGTATCTTTGCAATGAAAATGTCATAGAATAAATGTAGGATGTGCACATGGTAAGATAAATCGGGACATGTAGTTCATGATGATATAATACAAGGATGTTAAACCATTGCGATACAGTTTTATTCAAGTGTTATTTGCAAAAATTAACCCAATTACACAATCCATGTATGCATCATTCTCTCTCTTTTTCTCTGTAAGCAGACATAGTAAAAGACAGGCCCCAGATAGAAAAAAGATATGCTGCGTGGTCCTCTAATTTTGTTATCTGGTTTGTCTGTGGACATTTACATGTCAAAAAAGCATTGCCCTATAGTTCACATAAAGTGCTTTATATTCCCGAAAAAGTACAAACTAAAACACTTTTACTTGTGTGACAATATACAACTTAGTCCTATAAGTCAATACAACAAAACAAACCACCAAATAAAAGAAATTACACACAGTATATTTGCATAAGCAATTCAAGTATAAATCATAACATGCTACTTATTCTGGATTAATGAGGCAACAGCTATGACCTCTGCACAACCATACTGTACCCTTTGTTTTAGTAAGGTTTTAGTAAGACTGAAAAATTAGTGAAGTTTTTATTTATTTATTTATCTTTCAATCATAAGTGACCACAATACACCATGGCTGTAAAGAAAGTCTGAATTAAGTACATTGATTAAAATGAATCCTTCTCCACATAAAGTAAACAATGCTACATATATCCCAACTAGCATCTCCATTTAGCTGTTTCACTGCTCCTTTTAAACGTAAATTAATATTTTTCCTTTATTCAACCATTTATAGTTTTGCCATTTTCTAAATTAGCTATTTCTACTCTTTGCTTCAACTTTTCAACTTGCAACTTTACTTCTTTTTTCATTTCTGTCTGTGGGGCAGATAACCATACTGCCTTTCTTTGGCTGAAACTGCAGATTTATTTGTTGTTTGAACTGTGTCTGTTTAATAAATGCTACATGCCTACTTGTTATTAAGAAATATTGTGTGTATGATTTCTTAGATTAATAATATGATGATTAAAATTGTTAATTTTTGACTATATGTAGGATTTTAGTAAAGAGGTTTGTAAAGTATTTTTTTTTACTTAGAATACTGTTAAATGTAATTGTGGAAGTAAAAAACATTATACTTGCTCATTCCCTTGGATTTTTTCTGTGTTTCTTAAAATGTGCAATGCACATTCATCTGTATTTATCATTTCACCACTTACACTTGCCAAGGGTCCATTTTGCAAATGACATTAGAATTTTGCTTGAATGAGCAAGAGGCCTATAATGCACAACATAATAATTAAAAACAGCAATAATAAAAATCATCTTTTTAATAAAAATAAAAATAAAATTAGTCTGTAAAACTTTTAATGATCCAAATGTATTTTTTATAGGTTGATGCCACTGTGCTAATTAATTAATTAGACCTTCTAAAACCCTTTATTGACCTTCTTAATGGTATAAATCCACAATTTTGGATTGGTACTAGACATACCTAGAGACATTTCCATTTATACTCTAACACAAAGCTGCAGTACAGCACTCTCCTCGCCACATTAAAAGTTTCATTAGTCACAGCACTTATTTTTCAGAATCTGTTGCCTCTATTTTTGCCATTTATTTATGGACAACAATAACCTATAACTATTGTAAGTACTTCATAGAAGAAATATTTCAGTATTAAAACACATTACAAAGAAGATTAGGCAATTTTCTGAATATGTTACTTTCCCAACCAGGGATATTTGCATGTAAACATACTTTGTAAAATATAAGGGGTACTTAAACCAAAAAAAGACTAAATAAAATATCCTACATGATACCAAGATATACAGTAACTGCTTCATACAGCCTAACAGTCTAGTATACTTCTCACAGTCTGTTTGCTTTGCATTTTAATCATATTTTTTGAAAATATTAGTGACTATTATAAACTGCAATCTATATATATATATTCATTTGTTTAACAGCAGGCACTGGCCCATTACAAGCAGTAACTGTTTACTCTCTACACACCTGGAATTCTATGTTTTAATACAATACACAAATAATGTATAGTTCTTAGACTAATTATACAGAAAACCAAGCAGAAATGCCAACAAGAGATGGACATTTTACCTGCCTCCACTGACTTATTATGCTACTGAATTTTGTGTGCCTATTGTTAACCTTAATTTTTTACTTTTGGAAAACAGTTACAAATAATGGCCTAAAAACAGATATTAGGCTCCATCTTGTGGTTGATATCACAAGTATCAATGGCTTAATATTTATACTTTTTTTACCATATGTTTAAACGATGATAAACATTTCACTGAAATATAATCTGCTATCACAGTTACTGTATCTGGCAAACATTTAATAAAACTAACTGAATTTGTTTAACAGAAGTCCAGATGACAAAGCCGCATAACATGAACATATAAATAAATCGATATTAGACTATAAAAAATAACTGTAAAAATTTGTCTTCAGAAAGTAACGTTTTAGATTCCAGTGATATTAATCATAAGTAGTTTAAATCTGATTCAAAGAAGCCACCAAGTACATACTGTATGAAGCTATGTTCACTCAAAAGAAAATACCATGGGTGTTTTTAATCTTTGAGACATACTCTTGTATATGTATCTATTTGGAAGCACAGCAAAATGGACCTGTTAAAAATGAACTTGTTTCGAAACTTGAATAAAAAAGCAATACATACTTGTCCAAAAATATTTTATTTGTATTTTAAAAAGATATACATTGTGATATAGACATATTTAACACCTAATACTTGACAACAAATAAATGGGTCGTTATAATTACTTTAATAACATTCACCAACCAATTTACTGAAACTTCTCAACCCTATTTTAGGGATCAGAAGGAGCTGGAGCCTATTCTTGCAGCACTTAGTGCAAGACTTAAACTAATCTTGTACCTTTATTCAACCACATATAAAAAAAAAAACACCTATTTATCTCAAATGGGGGCCATGCATTGAGGACTTTGGATCATGTTTCTGCATTACTACTGCCTGCATACAGAACACTGATTAAACAGTCCAAACCAGTTCCTAAACATATCAGTGTGTGGCCAAAGAGCTGTTTCAGTTCTGCAGGACTGTTTTTATAACATAGACTGGGCTATTTTTAAAGCAGCTACCACGTATGGTTACAATACCAACTTAGAAAAGTATGCATCATCAGACATTAACAATTGCATAGATCATGTGACTGTCCCAAAGACCATCAGAACTTATGCATATCAGAAACCATGGGTGTCATTGGAGGTATGTGCACTGTTAAAAGCCCATAAATGATACCTTTAGATCAGGTGACAAAGTAGCCCTTATGACAGCAAAGGCAAACTTATCTCAGGGCATCAAAGCAGTTAAGTGAGAGTATGGCAAGAAAATCCCCAGCCACTTTCAGAACACCAGAAACACACGCCACACGTGGCAGGGAATCTGAACCATCAAGGACTATAACATCACATCACCTGTCTGCAGTGGTGACACCTTGCATCAAAGATGTTCTAAATAACTTATACATGTGGTTTGATGCCCAGAATGATATACCTGCAAGTCAATCCTTCCTCAGGTAGAACAAGTACTGTGCTTGTCCACTGCTGATGAGAGAAGAACCTTGTTGAATGTAAACCCACACAAAGCTGCTAGACCAGACAACATACCCAGCCGAGTGTACAGGTAATGTACAAACCAGCCAATGGATATCTTTATAAGCATCTTCACCATTTCCTTGTGGCAGACAGTCATCCCCAAGTGCTTCAAAATCAACACCATCATACATATGCCAAAGAAGTCACCTGTCTCTTGCTTCAATGACTATCTCCCCGTAGCACTCATATCTGTTGTAACAAAGGTGTTATATAGGCGCCTGACCCGACACAAATGGACACGGAGGCACGTATAAAAATAAACAAGCTTTTTAATTTTTCTTCACCCATGGGCACACGTCTTCCCCGTGACCCACAGGCAATACACAGTCCAAAAACATAACTCCACCACACAGCAACACCACCTTTCTTCCTTTACCACCACTCCTCCTCAAGCTTCGTCTCCTTCCTCCCAACTCTGGCTCCCTGAGTGGTGGTGGCTGGCCCTTTTTATAACCCACCCGGAAGTGTTCCAGGTGCTTGACCACCTGGTCCTGATAGCACCTCCGGGTGGGGCTAAAGAATCGTCCAGCCAGCTTGCTGAGTCCATGCAGTCCCCCCTAGCGGCTATCCGAGCCCCCAACCAGGCTGTGGAGGACTCCATCTCCCATGGAGCCCTGCGGGTGGTTGGGGAATCACTGTCCGCCAGGGAGGCTGCCACCAAGCGTCCCGGGGGAGGTACTGGACTGGCCATGGTGGCTCCCCCGGAACATAAGCAGCAGGGGCGTCCTTGCCGGGCATGGGACCCGGCTGTCCTTCACACTGTCATCAAGCTAGCCTTGGGCTACTTGAAAGCCAGACTTCATACATTACATGGCCCTCTCCAGTCTGTCTATCGCTTGAATCGTTCCACTGAAGATGCCATATCATGTACATCAGGTCCTGACCCATCTGGACATCTGCTAGAATGCTTTTCATTAACTTCAGTTAAGCTTTCCAACACCATCAACCCTCAGAAGCTCATAGGGGTGTTGAATCTACTACACTACAAAACTTCCCTATGCCACTGCATCCTGGACTTCCTGAAAGAGAGATATATCAGACAGGCCGTGGTGGAAACATCATCCCCAGAACCATCATGCTGAGTACTGGTGCACCCCCAGGGATGTGTACTTAGCCCACATCTGTTCACTCTGCTAGACTCACAATTGTGTGGCTGCATACAGTTCCAACACCAATTTTAATTTTGCAGATAACACAATGGTGATGGGTCTCATCAACAATGGGGATGAGTAAATGATTGATGAAGTGTAGTCTTAACACTAGAATTACCAAAGCCTACGAAAAAACTCAAATCCGGCCCACCTTAACACTAGAATTACCAGAGCCTACGAAAAAACTCGTAGGTCCGTCCCACCTTAAATCGCTTCTTAAAACCGTTCTCACCTCTCCGCCAGCGTCTTTTGTTAATCTAAATGTGCTGATAAAAGAAAAGCTGCAAGTAGCCGACTATTCCATCCCCCCAACGACTTAGAACGTGCACAAACTTCTCCCAGCTCATGCCTTGATTATCTGGGAGTGAAGTGGAGTTTTAGAGTGGAAATAATAGATCATTATTTGGAATACAGTACACGCATTTCACGTGTGTTCTGTTTCTACAGTAATTCGTGTAAACACATTTTTAAAACAGAAACGTTTTTCATATTGTAGTAGTAAATGACAAAATGTAAGCATAAACTATATAATGTATGAAGCCTGAAGTCCAAATATCAAACACATTTACAAAAGGTACAAATATAACAGAACAAGTATGATTTTATTCAAAAATATAACTGCAGAAAAAAGCCACCTTAGCATGCCACATTGACACATACTTACTACAATTGCCACGGTAGCATAATGGTATCAGTCGCTGACTAGTATTCAAAAGGTCATGAGTTCGATCCCACGCGATTGAGTTTTGAGACGTAAACTGCTGTTATTCTTACTATTTTATAATAAAAACATACATTTGATTTCAGTGTGTAACAGCCATTGTAATTTATGATACTTGTAAAGGTTAGTTTTTTTTTTATTCACTTTTCATTCTCTCAGTCGTGTTCAGGATCCTTCCCTACCACCACGTGTTTTTTCCCCGATCTTGCCAGTTCGCACATGTTGCTGTATGGTGGTGTTTCTTTTGTACTCCAGGACATGCAGAAGACAGAATAGTACAGAGCAGTAAGTTCAGCGCTATCTGCAATCAGACAGACAGACAGGCAGAGAAGGCACTAGATATATAAATAAACAGGGAAGGCATTGTATAATAGATATATAAAAAACAGCTAAGGGGATAGATATATAGATAGGTAGGAAGAAAAGGCACTATATGATAGGCAGACAGGGAAGCTCCTATATAATAATAAAATTACTGTTATTGCTATATAGATAGACAGGGAGTTCAGGCAGGCAGAACGGCGAAGGTTAAAAATAAATAAACAAGTTTTCTCCCTAGCGGAGAATCGAACTCGGATCTTTTGAGGTACAGCAAGTCTGCTATGCTCTAAATAACGAAATCTTACCAGTACGCCACAGAAGCTGTTGTAAAAGTCCTGAACCTTTTATGAAAGTGTATTTGCTCTTTGGCTGTCAGGTTTCATACATTTTATAGTTTATGTCTACATTTTGTGACATTTATTACTAAAATATGAAAAAGTTTCTGTTTTAACATTGTGTTTACACAGATTACTGTAGAAACGGAACACACATGAAATGCGTGTGTTCCAAATAACAATCTATTATTTCCACTCTAAAACTCCACTTCACTCCCAGATAATCGAGGCATGAGCTCGGAGAAGTTTGTGCACGTTCTGAGTCGGTGGGGGGATGGAATAGCTGGCTGCTTGCAGTTTGTTTTTATCGGCACATTTACAGGACAAAGGAGGCTGGCGGAGAGGTGAGAGCGGTTTTAAGAAGCGATTTAAGGTGGGACGGATCTACGAGTTTTTTCGTAGGCTCTGGTAATTCTAGTGTTAAATCCCTTCACACCTCTCCGTCAGTGTCTTTTGTCTTGTAAATGTGCCGATCAAGACAAGCTGCAAGCAGCCTACTATTCCATCCCCTCCACTGCCGCAGAACGTGCATAAGGTTCTCCCAACTCATGTCTTGATTATCTGGGAGTGAAGTGCTGGAGTTTTAGAGTGGAAATAATAGATTGTTATTTGGAACACATGCATTTCATGTGTGTTCCGTATCTACAATAATCTGTGTAAACACATTGTTAAAACAGAAACGTTTTTCATATTTTAGTAATAAATGACAAAATGTAGGCATAAACTATATAATGCCTACATAACATAAGCCTGAAGTCCAAAGATCAAATAAACACTTTCACAAAAGGTTCAAGGAGGATACAACAGTTTCTGTGTCGCAGCAGTAGGAATTGCTGACTTGTAATCAAGAGTCCCCCCAATTCGATCCTGACTGCATCGTATATTTACCATTTTGACTAGTGGTTTACTCTTATTGTTAATATTATACAATAAACACATACACTTACATTTATAGTACTTGTAAAAGTTAGCATTTTTTTTCCACTTTTATTCTCAGTCACGATCATGATACATACACCGCCCCCCAGGGATCTGACGCTGTTACTTTTTATTTGAAACTGGGAATAACTGTAGATGTGAGTGGTGTTTTGAGACAATGGACATTCTCTGATCTGGATGGATAAAAGCTGACACACAAGCTGGTAAATCTGCCTTATTTGTATTTCACCATCACTGGATTTTTTTTTTTGAATCAGTTTTATTGAGTGTTCCTGCTCAGACTGAATTAGTATGCACCTTATGGTCCATGATATCAAAACCGCACTGACAAAAAAAAAACAAAAAAACAGAGACATAGGTATATATGATATTTGGAATTATTCATTTTATGACCTGTATAGTACATTTTGGAAAACATTGTGGCATGGATGCAACATTATTTATATAATTCAAATTCATTCGCATAACATCTTGCAGTTTTAATCAGTGACCATGTGTTTTTTTTTTCCCCGATCTTGCCAGTCTCCACATGTTGCAGTATGGTGGTGTTTCTTTTGTACTCCAGGATAAGCAGAGGAAAGAATAGTACAGAGAGGTCAGTTCAGCGCTACATGTAATCATCAAATTCAAATGTTAACAGTTCACACACACACAAGGACCGTCCTTCCTACATTTACGACATGTGTACCTGCGCCAGTTGTTCAAGTGTTCCCCTGCTTCTTTTAAGCAACTATTTATAAATTATAAACACTTCATTTATTGTAGACATAATGTGACCAAACAGTAAAAGTATGAATAATAATAAGGAAGTATATAAAATAGTATACAGTAATCCCTCCTCGATCGCGGGGGTTGCGTTCCAGACCCCCCCGCGATAGGTGAAAATCCGCGAAGTAGAAACCATATGTTTGTATTGTTATTTTTATATATTTTAAGCCCTTATAAACTCTCTCACACTGTTTATAAATATTCCCCGCAGAGTTATACAGCATAACTGTATTCTCTTAGATATTAGGTAAGATTCATTGAAATTATGTATATAAAACACACTGTTTATATACAGTGTGGAGGATGGCCGGCCGTTTATCCCAGCCAATACCCCAAGCCGCCAGGTGGAGCCCTCCTTGCAGCATGGAGGCCCCCAGAAGACCAGCAGGGCATCATGGACAATGTGGTTTTTATGCAC
>JANRMT010027041.1:119893537-119934754 GCA_026402145.1 Polypterus bichir lapradei | reverse complement strand
AATATGACCAAGCTGTAGCTGTGCGCTGAGCTTACTCTTGAGCATGCAACGTACAGTTGGCCATGTGAACAGTAATCTTGTTTCAAATCTCACAGCTTGGATTGCTGCTGTCATAATCGGTTTGAGTTTCATGGTTTGTTTCAATTACGACAGTATTTGTAGGACTTGTGTTGAAGAGACATTCGGCATCTGTCAAGCGTTGTAAGTATACAACCAGTTTCATTGATAACTTCATATCCAGCTTTTGAGAGTTTAAACATTTCTAAACATCCAAGTGTCCACTACTGAAATCGTCACCTGTGAATCTAAGATGTTTAAGAGGCATTGGCGGTTGTCCAAAGGTGTAAAATATTTGGCCATTTCGGTACACTTAAGCATTTCACTCTTCTAGTGCTCCTGTGTAGTATAATTATCTCCTGTACTGTCATCAGTCCACACCTTGAACCTGTCCCAGTCATTCAATACATAAGACACAATGTTCCTCCGGATATCAAGAGTGAGCCTGAGATGGCCGTGCAATATGTAACAAAGAGAATGGAAAAGGCAGGTGCCATCTCCAGGCATGGAAACCACTTGGTAAGTGACAGTTCTTTGATCGATGGTGATCACCTCGATAGACATGTTAATGGGGGTACGGTTGGAATGATAAAGGAAATGGGTACCTGAACAATGTAAAGTAAGTCTAAAATACCTACACAATAACTATAATCGTAATAAATGAACAATAAAACAGCGGAGAAGCTGTGGATTAAATAAAAAGGCTGTAGTTATCAGCAGGGAGACGTGAATACCGTGGCGAAGCAAGGAAGGGAATGTAGAGACCGGAGCGACGGACGGCCTTATATAGGCAGGCAGCCAACAACGTAGGAGGTGTTGGGATGGGGGACCCAACGGCGCCTCACACGGTGACCGAGCTACAGGCTAAGGACGTATATATGTACGTAAGTAGGATTCAGTTAGCGTTGGGAACCCGTGTACCAAATTTCTTGAAGATGGGCACATAAGTAACAAAGACCGTTGAAAAGTTCAATATGACGGCCAACAGTGGCATCATATCACCGAGATAAGTACCAAATTTCAGCCTTCTACCTACACGGGAAGTTGGAGAATTAGTGACGTTGGAAAGTTCAATATGGCAGCTGACAGTGGCGTCACACCACCGAAATAAGTACGTACATTGGTTTCGGTTAGCGCAGGGAAGCCGCCTACCAAATTTCGTGAAGATGGGGCCATGAATAAGAGTGTTCAACATGGCAGATGCTGTTGACTGTTATGACCGTTACGCGTAGAATTTCGAAATGAAACCTGATTAACTTTTGTAAGTTAGCTGTAAGGAATGAGCCTGCCAAATTTCAGCCTTCTACCTACACGGGAAGTTGGAGAATTAGTGATGTTGGAAACTTCAATATGGCAGCCGACAGTGGCATCATACCACTGAAATAAGTACGTACATCGGTTTTGGTTATCGCAGGGAAGCCACCTACCAAATTTCGTGAAGATGGGGTCAGCCTTCTACCTACACGGGAAGTTGCAAAATTAGTGACGTTGGAAAGTTCAATATGGCGGCTGACAGTGGCGTCATACCATCGAAATAAGTACGTAAATCGCTTTCGGTTAGCGCAGGAAATCCGCCTACCAAATTTCGTGAAGATGGGGCCATAAATAAGAAAGTTCAACATGGCGGACGTTGTCGACAGTTATCGACCGTTACGTATAGAATTTCGAAATGAAACCTGCTTAACTTTTGTAAGTAAGCTGTAAGGAATGAGCCTGCCAAATTTCAGCCTTCTACCTAGACGGGAAGTTGGAGAATTAGTGATGAGTGAGTGAGTGAGTGAGTGAGTGAATGAGTCAGTCAGTGAGGGCTTTGCCTTTTATTAGTATAGATATATATATGTGTGTGTGTGTGTGTGTGTTTATGTATGTATGTATACATTATATATAGAAACATATGTAGCTTCTTTGTTAGATCGTGAGCAGGAGCTATCAACATTATTTTAGCAGTATGGGAAATTTGCATAGGGAAGTTTCAGCTTAACAGTAGGATCCCTAAAGCCTACGAAAAAATTCATAATGACAGGCCACCTTAAGCAGAAAGTAGCCTGCAATCCCATCCTCCACCAATGCAGCTGAACTGAGAAACATAATTCTCAGAGCTCAATTTTGTTTATCTGGGTGTTCAGGTGTCTGGAATTGTATAGGGTAAATAATACATCATTATTTGGAATGCATATATGTGACACCCCGTGTAGTGGGAAATGGAATCACCAGCCTACACTCTAGGTGTCTAGTATGTGGGACCGAGCGTGACCAGGTTGATGGTGTAAGACAGGGAGACACGGACACAAAAGGGGTTGGGTTTTTTGAAAAATAAAGTGAGGTTTTATTTACAGGTGCACTTAAAGAAAAATCAAAAATAATGTCCTGCGGAATTTATATATATTAATACACAGTCCAATACCGCAAAGGACCCACAAAAACAGTACCTTCCTCCAAGACGAACTAGTCAGAAAAAAACCCCTCTAGAGGCCATGATTCCCTTTTGTATTCGGTGCCACTGCGCCGACCAATTAAACAGCCGTATGTCATCCCTCCCGGGGTACGCGATGACGTGAACGCGTTCGCGAAAAGCGGCGTCTACTATCCCACATAAATACTATAAAAATCGAGCAGCCGGCGCACGCGCGTATACCTGTGCTGGCTTTTCAGACGCGGACTGCACTTCATGCCTTAAGTTAAAGTAAGCACTAGTTTTTTTTTTCCTCCTTCCCCTGAGCTACAGCTCAGACAACTACGAACACGGGATCCCTATGCTAACCCGGGTTAACTAATATTAAGGCGCTTCACACTTTCTTTTGCTCCTTTAGAGTTATGTCGCAGGAGGCACATGCAGTGAGTGGAGGACCGACAATGCCATCCTGGCCGGTCAATGGCAAGGCTGTCTCTCCAGTCTACATGAGACCCGCCGCGACACTCCCCAAAAGACGCTAACATTGTCAGCGAAGATGTCTGTCTGCACTATATAAATGAAAAAGGCAAGTTTCCTTTCTTTATACCTTTTTTCCTCAAACAAAAGCCTCCCTCTTTACACGGCAGAGGACACTTAACTAATTTTATTTAATTACTGGTAATGCCAGTAAGGCATATTACCACAATATATTTCATGTGTGTTCCATGCCTACAACGATTTGGGTAAATGTAGGATGACAGGAAATGTGAGGCAACAAATGTTGAACACATAACTAAAACAGAAACTTTTTTTAATGTTATAGTAATAATTGACAAAATGCTAACGTGAAGTGTAAAACGTGTGAAGGCTGAAGTCCAAATAAACACTTTAAGAAAAGGTATAACAAAACAAGTGCATTTTTATTCAAGAATATAACTGAAGAAAAATAAATTATTCAATTTACATGTTGCTGTCAATGTGTAAAAACCGAAGCCCAAATATCAATCGACACAAGCAAGACATGACTGGCGTAGAGGTAAGAACTGCTGTCTCATAATCAAGAGGTTGGGTGTTCAAGCCCTGGTCCTCCCCGCATTTACCATTTTGAGTAGTGAGCTCCTGTTATTATTCTATTACATAATAAAAACATACATTTGATCTGAGTCTGTAAAACCCACTGTACATTTTTGCTAGCTGTAAAATATATCGCTGAAGGGATACAAGCACAAAAACGCTGGTGAATCATGTCTTTTTAATATCTTGTTGTTCAATTTTTTTTTATTGTATTATTTTGAAATAAATGTGCTCAGGGCTTCAAGGTTTCTAGTGTTAAAACTAGTGCACTCTTAGCTGAAACTCTTCTTTAATTACTGTAAACCCAAGGAGCTAGCATTACAAATGAAACAGTCATGCATCTATCAAAGTTACTATTTTGTAGGTTGGTTCCACTTTGGGTGGCTGCATCCCACTAAACTGTGGAATGCACTCTGCTACACCAACTGTTCCAGACCATGCTGAAGATCAAAGTGTACTAGAGTTAAAAACAGAGCTATCCAAGAAAATCACAAACATGAAATGTAATAAGATGTGCCTATTTAAAGTAGTACACTAATTTAAAACATACTCAACTTTATGTCAAGTGTACAAAGAAAATTCTTACTTTGTAATTACAGAAATTGAATTGCATGAAGCAGTGACTTCAGAACCCAATACACGTATAGCATCTTTCAAAAGATAGCAGCAGATAAACAGTCACAAGGATTCTGCAAGTAAGCAGAATTAATCTAAACTAGACCGACAAAATTCAGGGTGTACTGCATAAATGTTAGCTGTGCATGCCTTCCTTATAAGTTGCCTACTTTAAAACTTGCATAAGAAACTTGGTGTAAGTTAAGAAATGTTAATATCGTTAGCATAAGAAAAGAACTGAAGCATCAGGCAGTTGTATTAGGCAGTTGTGTTGTGCAATTCTATATAGGTGATTTAAAATGAATGTATGGGCCCAATAATGTCTTCTTCGCATTCCTTTCTAACAATTATTGGCAAGGGTTACTCAATGAGACACACATCTTTCCTTTTCTTCCAATTTAGTAGTTTCTTTGCACTTCTGCTCCACATGCAGATGAACAAATTCCTAAAATTTCAGAAGGTACAGGGAAATCTTTGCATTGTTGGTGGTTTTCTCATTTGTTTTAAGAATTAATACATCTTTCCATTAGCGTTTCACAAAGGGTATGCCTACCTTATTACAAATTACAAAAACAATAAACTGTACAATTATGACAAATATAAACTATTTAGATAAAAATATTGATAAAATAGTAGTTGACTTGTAATAAGCAAACAAAAAAAAAAACATTAAAAGAAGCCAAAACACTCTCTTACCGTGGTTTGGTGGGCATCTAAAGTAACGAATACCACCAACAGCACCATTGTTTTTGCCTTCTGGCTCATCTAATTCTACCCCAGCCCACTGTCCACTGGCAAATTCTGTAGCTCCACAAAAGCGTAAAGTTCCAACCTGAAATCCAAAACAACACAAAATATCCTTATATAGCTTTAAATACTTTAGTCCTAAATAATAAATCATGTCCCACAATTACCTATTGCTGTGGTTATGCTCATAGAATTTTTTAGCCAGACACTGTCATATGATCTCAGGTCTATTCTATGCAAGGATTAACTGTAAGCTGTTACTGGATTGCTTTACCAATTCCTCCTCATTTGGTGCAAGATTCTTTTAGAGTACTGTAACAGGCTAATTTCTTCTCACTGCTTTTCTATGATACTATCAGTGAATCCTGATGCTAATTGCTTGCCGGACCTTTGTCCAAGCTGCATGGTCAAAAAACAGCAGGATGATATAGGATGCATGGTCAAAAACAGGCAAGTGAATTTGCAAGAATTTCTCAGCGGGCAATTCAAACTTCAAAGATGAGTTTCATGTTTCATTTTGAAAGAACAGTAAGGTTGTTTAGCACTTTGCTTGAGTGAATGTTTTCCTAAATGTCTAAACAGAACTTCCAATGAATGGCATTTTGAAAAAACGTCTTGCTCTTCCTGCACTCACTTAATGACAGACTCTACACATTTAATATTTCAATCAGAAAGAAAGATAGACAAACAGTCAAAGAGCTGAGGTAATGCATGTATCTCAATAGGCAAACGGATTATAAAGTAGGCCTATTTTCATCTTGAAAAAAAGAAAAGCTACAGATGTAGCAGAATGGAAACAGTAGGGAAATCAAGAGCTCTGCCTTAATTCTACACTCCAATATTGTGCTCATTAGCCCTTTGTTGATTGCTCTGCAGAGTTACAGTCAATTGTTCTGAGTTCTTCCCTGCATTTTTGGATTGTAGTTTTTGCACAGTATTCCATTAATATCTCTGCCCGATTTTAATCAGTTTTGTTTTACTGCCAAAAAAGTATTATTTAGTTTTGACTGGGCTTTTTTAGGGTTCATCACAGCATCATGAGAACAAGATGATCAATCTGTGAAACCAGTTTGGCTCAAACAGTTTTCTGAGCAATGTGAAATATCATGATATCATTCCACTCTTCCATTAATTTCTTATGGTTAATTACATGACTAGGCAGTTTACTTTCTATATATTTTAGCATAACCTACTAAATCCCTGTGCTGTATATACTTGTCTGCACAATGATGGAAAACAGTGTTTTATAAATACATGATATTTTATATTTTATTTGCAATCTAATATTACAAAAAATAAAAAATGGTGTTAATAAAAAAAAAAAAAAAAATAGGTGTACCGGGTCATTGTTGTCATGTGTACAGAGTACAGTAAAATTCATACTTGCATATGCTAATTAACATGTAGTATAAAACATCAGCAGCCTCCAAAGCCACCATTAGCAAGCACAGTCATCTACATTAAAATATTTCAGGACAACTTTAGACTCAAAACTAAGTCAATCAGAAAGCAGAAGCTGTACACATAAATTTTCACTGGTATTTCCTCCCTTTTAAAAACACTTAGTCTTATTAATCACCTGCAGTGCAATAGTAAAATTATGACATGATTTTAGTTCTAAGATTATATTTTTCATTTTAGTTTTAGTACTGCTGGCATATTCTGAAAATCTTACTTGTAAGTGTTCATGTACATTCTCTTGTTTTATCTGTGAAACATGCAAAGATGAACAACACTCAATGTATATAAGAAGCACACAAAGGATTTCATGAAAGTTTAGCTGGTGGCAATAAATTGATTAAAAGGCAATATAGTAACATTGATGACCAATTACAAAGTTTTGGTATCCATTCTACTACTAATTCCTTGGCAAATTACAAATTATGTTGTAGAAGAAACTCAAGCGACAAGCCTGTTTCACCTTAATGTGTGCAACAGCACAGTTTTTCATATTAATTGATTGAAATATGTCATTTTGTGCATGCAGAGAATTCAGTTATTCTCTGTGTGAAGTAATAACCGTACCTTCACTTTGCTCGATGACTAAACATTAAAAAACAAATTAAAAAAATAGAAAACAGACAAGTGAATACATACATCACTACCATTGTTAATGTTAATTATTTAGGTTGTTCAATGATGAAGGTGAAATACAGTCCTTCTCAACTTAGATGATTGAGTGCTAGGTATCCATTCTTCTACTTAGTAAAAATCCATTCTTGGGTGCTAGGTATCCATTCTACTACTAATTCTTTGGCAAATTGAGTGCTAGGTATCCATTCTACTAATTTCTAATTAATAATCTACTAATTACTTCTATCTACTAAAATAAAATAAAAATCTATTAATTACTTCTATGATCTTCTAATTACTAATCTACTAATTTCTTTGGCAAATTGAGTGCTAAGTATCCATTCTACTACTTGGTAAAAATCCATTCTTGGGTGCCAGGTATCCATTCTACTACTAATTCTTTGGCAAATCACAAATTATGTTGCAGAAGAAACTCAAGCGACAATCCTGTTTCACCCTAATGTGTGCAATAGCACAGTTTTTCATTTTAATTGACTGAAATGCACTTCACAAAAGAAACATGTAATTTTGTGCATGCAGAGAATTCAGTTGTTCTCTGTGTGAATTAATAACTGTACCTTTACTTTGCTCTATGACTAAACATTAAAAAACATATTAAAAAAAATAGAAAACAGACAAGTGAATACACACATCACTACCATTGTTATTAATTGTCTAGGTTGTTCAATGATGAAGGTGAAGTACAGTCCTTCTCAACTTAAATGATTAAAGGGTGCTAGAGCCTGTCCCAAACTATAAGCTCCTAACATACAAAACCCTGAAGTTATAATGTGTTTTGCTGACTGTATGTCATGATAAAAATAAGACAGACCGGATGCAAAAGTCATAAAACACATTCATATTATATTGTTTGTTACAGGTTCATATTTAATGAGCTAGGTATTTGTTTCAGAAGCACTTACCTGAATAAAGAATAATGATGCGGCTATATTTTATTGATTTATCTGTTAGGAAAATTTGAATATAACAAACTCTATATTTTAGCATATTTAATTGGCTCAAATTTCAATGCATGATTGAGAGCATAACACATTTCATACTGTTTCAATGTTAACATGCCTCTGTACTTTCAAAACAAAAAAAAATGAAACAAAATGCTACAGTACTGCCAGTTTTATCCTGTTACAGTGTAGTGAGGGTAAGGATGAATGACAAAACTAACTACATGTGATGGTACTATATATTCAAGGCTAATAAAAGAACACTCTATATATCCCTAAGGAAATACTGTATATTCTTGATATTCATCCTCTAAATGAAATAAATATACTGTACATCTGTGGCAAGTGAATAATAAAACAAATTTCAAACCATGTGGCTTTCTGTACTTATGGTAATGCTACAATATTAATTAAATAAGCTGCTGCATATTCCATGTTCATTCCTAAAAAAAAATAAAATAAAATTATAAGTTGGAGAATGGGCATCTGGGTCAGAACAGAGAATAATTTATTACCTGGATGGGAGGCCAGCACAACGACGCAGATGGATTGACCAACGGCAGAAAAAAAAAAAAAAAAAGTTTTGCTCAGCTGGTATTAAATGATGGATGGACCAGTGAGAGCCAGGTGTCAGAAGCAATTCCATCCCCTATATGCTAGGTGGCAGTTGTCCTCATATAGAGGGTGTTGTCAGGGGAGGACCTCCCTACTTCCCTTATGGCCCAGAAGTGCTCCCCAGAAAACATGGCATGGCACTGGAATCATTCCTGGGTCCGATATAAAAAGAAGCCTGCTACCTTATGGAGTCAGAGAAGGGAGGTAGCAGGCAACATTCAGCAGTGGTAGAGAAGGAGAAAGAATTGTGTATTTTTTGCCTTGTCAAAAAATATCCTTTATTTTCTTCATATATCATGTGCTGTATTGCTGTGTATGTGGTTTGGAGCTCTCTGGTGCCCCCTTGTGGCCACAATGCCTTTCTTTCAAAACTTTAACACTTTCCAGACATTCAAGTCATTCATGATGCTGCCTTAAAATTATGGATTGAGGGAAGATGTGTTTAATCAGTAGAACAACAGCAGTACAGTATAGTCTCACAGATTCATGCAGGTACTTTAATCCGGCTGCAAAAAACTCTTACTTTACTCATACCTTATGGCTAACAATGACCAAGGGAACATTGCATTTGTGGTGCTTGTTTCTTTTGAAATGAATAAAGTGTTTAATATAACACCTAAAAGGTGTAGAAAACTGGGAATGCACATATCCCAAATGTTTAAATCAACTGGGATTGACTGAGACTGAGTGACTGTTTGCATTGCATTAGTAAATTATCTCAGAGAATTTCATCTCATATTATACAGCATTTTACTTTAGTCTTATTTTACTTTTTTTATATTTCATATGTAGAGAATGTATTGTTTTCATAAAAAAAAATCAACTTTGTTGTTTCCCCAGTAACAGAAATTTTGATATTTCTATATCATACTATGAGCATTTTTGGAAAGATGGGTGCTTAGGTGCCTGTGGTCCAATTTTTGTAGATATTATACCTCAAGAACAAATGGCTTGAAATTTGAAAAATATTTTAGACAACTCGGAATGACTTTTGTGAACTTTGAGCTTAATCCAGATCTTGATTTATACACTTTTAAAGTTGAAAAATTTCAAATGCAGTAGCCATTGCAGCTGAACTTAATAACAACAAAAAAAAAACAAACCACACAACATTAACAGATTGAGCCTCTAATAAATTGCTTTACTTTTTTATCTAAAAAAAAAAAAGCATTTCTACTTAAAATTTTGAACTTGGGCACCTTCAATTTATGGGTGGGGGATGCTAGCCCCAAGATCATCTCTGTTGTGTGACTGGATTTCTACTCATTCTCCTACACTTTACAACATCTTAAGTGAAATAAAAAATGAGTAAAGGAATTAATATAAGATTAATATAGTTATGGGCAAATGTATTCACTAGCTGTTTAAATTCTGTCCATAATTAAACCCAGATTTCTTACTTTTAGTTACATAAAATACAAAAAGTTAACCTTAAAGCAGACTAAAATTTGACAAATAAATCTCTGTGGTTTGTATCTTGCATATATTTTTCTAATTTCATGCCCTCTTAGAAACATTCTGCAGGCCACACAAATCTTTTTTTTTTTTTAAAGAAGACAGTAATTTGTAGTGAGTAATAAATAAATAAATAAATCTACTCATATATATAATATATATATGTAATAACAATTTTATGTGACTTTTTGTATCACTTTTTTGTCACGCTTTAAAATTGGGCTTATTTTAAAACCTACATATATATGTTTGGTATCATTCTTTTCAGAATTTATTTTAATGTGATGCTGTTAGATTTTCAGATTCTTATTCCGTTTTTAAATTATAAACTAAAATATCAAGAAAGTCGTGGTTTTTATCAGTTAAAACAAATGAATCGTTTATTTAGTCTCTTATAAATACTCATCGAGCATAGTGGACCTCAGTTTAATAGCAAAACTTAAATCGATAATTTCATGATTTTTACTCCGTTAAATAATTAATTTTTCTTTTACATATTTATAGAATTTTGTGATTTTGACTCCAACAAATAATAATTTTTCTTTTGTACATTTACAGATTTTACTAATATTCTGGCCACAACTGGGGGTTGGGCACCGAAGGCACCAGAGGGGGTTGCCCCCTAATAAATAAACACATAAACAAATAAATAAATAGTGATTATTGGGGAAAACAATAACTTTCTTCCTCACTCTGTGTTTGCCAGCTGGTTATTTTTTGCAATTTCCATTTCACTGTCTGAAACAACTTTTTCACTTTTCATGGGCACAGTATCTCACAGTATACTAGACTGAAGAACAGCTTTGCATGACTTGAGCAATTAGCCATTGAAAATGGAACTAAATATTAACCCAAACTCTGGTCCATGTAGTTTAAATTCTAAAGACAATTAAAAATGCACTTACTTTCTAAAGTAAAATGAAAACAACAAAATGGTTTAATTCAACTTGTCTCAAACTCCACTTTGCTCATATGCCGCTTTCTATGAGTCATCCACCTTATTAATATTTCAGTGTCAGTAAATTACCAAAGGAACTGCATAGCAATTTTGCATTAATGGAAGAGAATATAAGGCCTGTTGAAATGGGCTTTAGTATTAATCACTTTTGCTTCCATTTAGATTGGATTAAAAAAAGAAACACACACAATACTGGGAGTGTCGTGGCAGAGGTCACGGCAGCCCCGACTTTTCTCAAGAAGGCAGCAGAATCATGCTTTTATTACGTGATGCATACACACACTCAGATCAAGAGAAATGTGTGACCAAGGATGGGCAAACCATTCTTTTATTACAATTCTTATTGTCTAACTCATTTATTTCTGCCATCCAAATCCCTAACATTCCATTCCCCGCTGTCCTGCCTCCCACTGGTTCCACCAATATTTCCCAATGTTTTCGTAGCATCTTTTCTATTCATTACATACTGTATGTTTTGACAGAGCCTAATCCCACCTGGTATTGGTCAATTGGTTGCCAATCCATATTACTTATCCGGAGTAGTGGAATTCACCACCCCAATTCGGTGCACACTTGACCTTTAGTTTATAATATCATGGGGGTGTCTAGCTTATTCAGAGACATAAAAAATAACAGGCCTAAGCCTTTCCAGTTTAATTCTCATAGTGCTCAAGCTTAACAAAATATAACACTCATTTATTTCATGTGCTCATGATTTGTTTTAAATAAATACATTAATCAACAGTAATCATCAATGATCAGCAGTAAGATAGATATACACCTCTACGGGAGTTGTCAGCTGAGACTATAAAATTGAACTGGCTTTCCATCACATCACAACAGCTATGTGGCAGCATTAAAAAAAACACAATCTAGGTTTTACCCACAACTTACTTAACACTATAAGGTAAGCTACTGCTAACTGCTGACTATCCATACTTCTCACATGCTAACTAAATGATGAAGCACATGGTATTGTAGGCAAATATATATCCAGTAATTGTATTAGTTGTGGACACCTACTGGCTGAACATTTTTTAAGAAACAGATAATATTGTACTCATTTAAATGATACAAAAACTTGTGCAAATTTGTACACTAACTTTTTTCATGTGAGTACTGACTAAATTCATTTGACCTTAACAAGGAGGAGAAAATTACTCCTAAATCAGTGGTTCTCAAACCATTTAAACTAATAAAAGTTGTGTAATATAACATGATTATTCAAAAGAGAAAAGGGATTTGAGCTATTTTACATTGAATTTAAAACAAGAGCACCACACCAAACAATTTAAAAAAGGAACACATAGAACAACTGTGACTATGAAAACATAACAAAAAGAAAATCCAAAGGATAAGTCCACCAATCTCAAGTCGTTGTGTTGAAAGATGAATAAATACAGTCATAGGAAATAGATACAAAAACTGCATAAAGCCACATTGAGCATCACCTTTCCGCAGATTCTATGTTTTTATTGTCATTTGATTTAAGCAGTGAAAACTGAATCCAAATATTGGACACTTCACTTCAGGTCAGCTCATTTGTAAAGGTGACCAATGCAAAATAATTCCGAATTTTTTTACTACAACTTTGATCATACCAAAGACTGATGAGAACATACACATTTTAAAAAGGTTATCACTTTCCTTCGAAGAGCTTAAAATGCAGCATTATTTTATTTAGTTTTGAAAAGACACAAAAATGTTTACATTGTTCATGAATATTTTTCAATGCTTCATATTTTATCTTTTCCAATGAAGTATTTGGAGCAATTCAGATCATAAGCCTAGTTTACTTTTGTTTAATTAGCTCAGTTCTTAATACATAGTTTTCTTGATAAATCAACAAAATAAATCAGTAAATTAAATTAGTTATCAATATAATCTTTAGTAATAGTGGCACTATATCTAAAGGTAAGTTGGCAAAGTTTGTACAAGGCTTACATTAAATATCTCTTAAAGCAGACTGTATTTTTGAAGTCAGTTATTTTTTCAGAATTGTGGCCAACTTTTATTTACCAGAGAATCTTATTTATAATTTTAAAAAAGTGTTGCACCAGCTTTGATATTACTGGCATGCTGAGGTATCAGAACATAAATCAAAAGCCCTAAAATTTACCAGATATATCCATTTTGAAGTATAAATAGTCCAAATTTTGTTAAACTCGCCTTCTGTGTTTCTGAGGTAAGATTATGACAAAGCAAGAAAGATGGAAGTAATTAATATACCATAAACTCTTGGAACTATCTTTCGTAAGGGAAAGATATGTACATGCCACCTTCTCAGTCCACAGTCATTGTAATGGGTGATGTTTTATGAACAACAGACTGCAAATCAGAAGACTTGGAGCATTAATAATGTGTCTGATGGTCATTATTACATAATGCCCTTTCTGCTAAAATGTTTCATAAATGCAACTTTCAGAATGAAAAAATAAAACATATTGAATGTCTATAGTTTCCATTAACCCTCTTACTATAGAGCTTAGATTATACGTAAACACAAAACAAAAGCTGCCAGATTTGGCTTTGATCAAAATACATTTCAGAAAATGGAAAAATGTTTCCAAAACTTAATTACTCATGATTGCTGGAAAACTGCCTCAATTAGGAACATAAATGGCATTCTAGAGAGACAAAGCATGCTCATCCCTGATAGGTCTATGTTTTTACAAGCAGAGACAGCAAGTCCCACTTTATATAATATTCTGATTTATATAATCAGAATAATAATAATATATTTTATATTATATAATATTCTGATTTCTAAATATGTTCACCACCACCACCAATTGACATTTGACCCGAGTCTTCTTGTAGCTTCAGGCTTAACATTTTCCAAAGGTCTTTCAAATTCAGTGTTTTTTTCTTTTCTTTCATGTTGAATCTATTCCAACTCCTCATTTATATATTCTTATTCTCTTGTGAAAACAATATCAATACCCACTTTCCTGAGCTGTGTAGCATTTTAAGAGATGAATCAATACTCAGATGTGAAGTTTTAAGGTTTGTTTTCATGTTTGTTCTGTTGTACCACGGACTGGATAGACACTTTTACAAATAATACTTCAGTGAGCACCACAAGTTCCTGAGGCAAACAAAAGTATGTCACAATCACAAAAAAATAAAATTTACTTCAAAAGCACAAAGCCTATCTATTATTTAAGATTAGTAAGTCACTAATATACAATGTATTATATGGTATACAAAAATATTAGGATATCCATCACTGTAAAATTAGATCTCTATGTTGAAATTACAACACCCTACAAAAGTAATGAAAGCCTTCAAAAAGTTTTCAAATGTTACAAAATTATGTTTATTATCCTGTTACATTGGAGTCATGAAAAGATGGAAGGAAGCTTGAGCTTTTGGGCTAAAGCTTAAGGCACAAAGTTTAAGATTATCCATGCCCCAAAAACATAAACCTTATAAAAATTTGAAGTGGTGAAACAATCCTGCTGTGACAAAAATTATTTTCAGCAAGAACTTTTGTGTGATGAAGTGAAAGTTTATTAATAGAGTACAAACTCAGAAAATATTGCCCAAGTATGAACAAAGATCCACCTTTCTGCAAGTCAGTATTCACACAAACAGAGATGCCTTTAACACTAGAATTACAAGAGCCTACGAAAAAACTCGTAGATCCGTCCCACTTTAAAATGCTTCACACCTCTCCATCAGCGTCTTTTGTCCTATAAATGTGTGGATAAGCAGCAAGCAGTCTGCTATCACATCCCCCCACCCTGCACAGTTTTCTCAGCACAAGTATGTTTACCTGCGTGTCAGTTGCTTATAGTTGTATAAAGTGAGAAGTCAAGCAAAATGACACCTTTTATAAATACTATATCGTTATTTGGAACACTTGCATTTCATGTGTGTTCCTTGTCTACAACGATCTATGTAAACACATCGTTAAAACAGAAACATTTTCATGTTTTAGTAATAATTGACAAAATGTAGACATGAAGTGATATAATGTGTGAAGCCTGAATTCCAAATATCAAAGAAACACTTTAACAAAAGGTACAAATATAACAGAACAAATGCGCTTTTATTCAAAAATGTAACTGCAGAAAAAGAACCTGCGTTAGGGTGCGACATTGACACGCTTTTGCTATGACAGCTTTGGTGGCACAACGGTATCAACTGTTGACTGGTAATTAAAGCTTCACGGGTTCGATCCCAGACGAGTCCGTTTTAAGAAGTGAGCTGCTCGTATTCTTACTATTTTAGAATAAAAACATACATTTGATTCCAGTCTGTAACAGCCGGTGTAATTTATGATACTTGTAAAGGTTAGCTTTGTTTTTCTTTTTTATTCAGTTTTATTCTCTCAGCCGCGTTCACAATCCCAACTCCCCTCCCACCGCATTTGACACTGCTGTTTTCACATAGACGCGCTACAACAGAGGTAAACTCAAATCATAACGACAGTTCTACATTGGATCAAAAATGCACTTTTGCCATTGCTTTTACATGGCTTTTATGTAAGTAACATATAAATGTTATTGTTTTGGGCATATGCACCGTCCTTTGTATGTAAGAGCCAGATCGAATGTTATTTACCTATTTACCTTTATTTATTTACTTACTTCCTACAGCGTAAAGTCAAAAGTGCATTTTTGATTCCAAATATCAAAGAAACACTTTCACAAAAGGTACAAATATAACAGAACAAATGCGCTTTTATTAAAAAATAAAACTGCTCTTATGTACAAAGGACGGTGCATGTGCTTTATGATTTGATGAAAGTGGGCAATTAAAAAAAAAAAATGGAATAAGCATCACAAAAGCAACAGGAGCTGGTACTTTTGTGGCATGTCCTTGAAGTAAAATATGTATTTCTTCCTAATAGCAAGAACAACTTTGCTGTTAAATGCATGAAGAAAACTGAAAAACACTACTAAACCATTCAACATACATTGTCACTGTCTGCTCCAGTCAACATACAAATGTTGGATGATGACACAATATTGACCGATACAGGTATCAGTAATAAAGAAACCCCCTGCAATTTGTGCACTTGGTTAAATATTAGTGTTTTTATTCTATATAATATGTAAATCTGGTCAGATTAGTCACATAAATTTAAATCAGTTTTCATTATCACTTATGGCAATTTTTTGTTTTGTCAGTTCTTGCTTACTCCTAAATGATTCCAAAAATAACTGGTCACTGTTGGAATATTAGAATTACCAAGGTCATGTAGTTCACTACGTGCTGTATTTGTGACCTGACATTTGCGTGATAGACATATGAGCGCAAACAAAATCGCGCCGATTAAAACGCGGCATCAAAATCGCGCTGACAAAATCGCAAAAGTTTCATTAAATATGAATTACTAGTTTAAAGCATATATAATAATGTTTATTTTAGAAGTCAATATTATGAGACGTGGCATGCCATCAGCACGGCACGCAGATAGTCCTTAAGATCACACCTTGCATATGTAGGAAGAATTGCAGCAAGACGTCTTGATAGTTGAGCGTATTTAGACTTGCTGGCTGCCTGACTGCTGGTAATTCCGCTTTGTATACGACGCGTTATGCCAAACCTCGACTGAGTTATTTGTTTGCAGCATGCCATCAGCAGTTATAACAGTTATAACCTAGCACATAATGTGTACATAATGTGCACGTACGCGTCCCACTCTCTTGGCCTCTCTCGCGATTTTGTCGTGGCGATTTTGTTGGCGCGCATTTGTTGAAAACCAGTTAGCGGGTTTGTCTGCGCTTATTTGTCCATTGTGGTTTTGTCAGGGCGCATATGTCTATCGCGCTTTTGTCGGTGAACCGCTGTATTAAGGGTCACTTAAAGATCTTAAATGGGTATTTTTTTCTCCTCCGAGTTATAACTTTTCTCTAACTTATCTAGCTCTTTTGAAATTACACCTTTGGAAAGTCAGTCTCTTAAACTCTGTCTTCAACGAGTACAATTTCTAGTTTGATTTTACACACAATCAGACACAACACATATTTAACCCTAAAAGTAACACCTTTCCTGTGTCTGGGAAACAATGAAACAATCAAAAGATACTAATTTGTTGGAGTTGATATTACAGCTTTACTGACAATTATCACTTGGTAAAATGGACATATCAGTAAGAAACATATAAACTACTCCATCACACACAAAAAATGACACGCTTTAGCAATAATTTCAATTGGTTATATTTTGCTTTTATGCTTATGGTCATGTAAGACTTTGATTAATAACTTTATCCTTATACTTTTAATTTTCTATCATTTACCATTTGGACTATTTGTTTAAATATTTTAGTATTAACCAAAGTAACAATAAAGTGATATATCCATACACAGTTCACATTAGCACATTAGTACTGTTCTCTAAATTAGATGTACAAGAAAGATAAATGCAGAGCATCCCAAAAATGTATCCACACTTTGCATGTTTTTAAATGCAATGTTTATTAAAATACATCTAAGTTTTATAGTTCAAATTAAAATAGACAAATGCTTAATCTAAAATAGTATTGATTAGAACCTGTCTGGTTTTAAAAAAGTTTTGAACAGATCCTGTAAGTGAGAATTTGATTTTTTTCCAATTTCAAATTGTTTATAATATCAGTTACCCAGTGGCTTAACAAAGGTGGTTTAGGATTCTTCCAGTTGAGCAAGATAAGTCTATCAGCTAAAGGCAATTATAGTTTGTCCTTCTCCTCTTTAAGTCCATCTGGGAGTACACCAAACACAGCTATTAATAGATTAGGAGTTATTGCGACACCAAGACTGTCTGAACGGCATTAAAAAAAGTTTTGTCCAGAATGACATTAACTTGGTACACAGCCAAAACATGTGGCCTAGTGAAGCTGGAGCTTGATTATAGCGTTCACAGGTCGGATCTTGCCCTGGAACATTTTGGACAATTTTAAACAAGACAGATTTGCTCCATAAAAATTTAAGTTGAATAATTGAATGCTTTGCGCATATGGAGCTAGAGTAAATTCTGTGCATGATTGCCTTCCACTCCTTTTCTGAAATGTTGAGTAAGAGATCCTTTTCCCACTGTCCTTTGGGAAATTTAAAAGGAAGTGACTTTAAAATTGTTTTATATATTATAGAAATGCTGTCTGAGTCTTCAAGACTGATCAATATCTCTTCTGGAATACAAATAGGTGGGAGATGAGGAAAATTGGGCAGATTTTGATTAGCAAAGTTTCTAATTTGGAGATAGTGGAAAATTGTGTTGATGGGAAGCTAAATTTAGAGTGCAGTTGTTCATAGGATGCAAAGACATTATTTGTATACAAGTCTCTAAATTCTTTAATCCAAATATCTTCCAAATATTAAAACTGTGTAAGTTTGATAGGTAGAAAAAGGTGGCTATCATGTAGAGGTGCCACAGACAAAATATTCTCTAATTTGAAGTGCTTCCTAAACTGGTTCCATATTGCGAGTGAATGAAGGACAATTGGGTTGTTAGTATATTGACGATGCCTTGTATTTATTGGTGTACAAAGCAAAGAATATAAAGAAGGATTTCATTTGTATTGCAGACCAAGCTTGTGTGTGTTCATCTATTTGTGTTAGTGTTCAGGTTTTTACAGTTTGTATGTTTGCCGCCCTGTTATAAAACTGAAAATAAGGCAGAGCCATGCTGTTTTCTGATTTATGTCGTTGTACGGCCGCCCTTTGGATGCATGGGTATTTCAAATTCTAAATAAATGAGGTTATGACTGCATCTAATTTTTTAAAAAATGATTTGGTAATGTATATGGGGATGTTTTAAAATAGAAACAGAAGCTTAGGGAGGATATTCATCTTAATCACGTTAATTCTCCCTGCTAAAGTAAAATGGAGGGTAGACCATCTATGCAGGTCTTGTTTAATTTTTTCCATGCAAACAGCAAACTTTGTTGAAAAAGAGCTTTATATTTACTTGTGATGTTTACACCTAGATATTTAAACTTATTTGCAATGATAAAAGGGAATGTTGTCCAATCTAATGCTGTTTGCTAGAGAATTTACTGCAAAAAGCACACTTTTGTTGAAATTAATTTATAGTCCAGATATCTTTTGAAATTTTGCTAGTACAGTTAGGGCTGCAAGCACTGCACCTTGTGGGTCTGATATATACAGTACTATATCATCTGCAGATAGTGATATTTTCTGTTCAAGTCCTTCTCTAAAAAATCTCTTATCTCTGATGCTTTCAAGTGAACAGCCAATGGTTCAATGGTGATTGCAAATAGCAGAAGTGACAAGGGGCATCCTTGTCTAGTTCCACGTTCTAGTTTGAAGTAGTCTGACATAGTGTTGCTAATATAAAGTGAAGCTTCTTAACTGATATACAGTAGTTTGATCCATGCACATATGTTAGGGCCAAACCCAAATTTATGGAAAGTGGTGAATAGGTAATACCATTCAACCATATCAAATGCTTTTTCTAAATCCAAAGATAATAAGATCTTTGGAGTGTTAGACTATATGGGTGAATACATTACGTTAAATTGGTGTTGAAGATTGGAAGCCAAATGTCTACCTTTAATAAGGGAGCACTTTCTGAATCTTTCTAGCTAGGACTTTGGAGAGTATTTTAACATTATTATTCAGACGTGAAATTGTCTATGTGATACACATTGTAATAATTCTTTACTTTTTTAGGAATAAATTGTAATTAATGCTGGGCGAAAAGTTTGAGGTAGAATTTTATTGTCTCTGGTTTCTATAAAAGCTGCTAATAAAAGGGGAGCCAACCTGATTGAAAATCGTTTACAAAATTCAGCAGGGTAACCATCAGGACCAGGTTCTTACCCACTCTGAAGTGAGTTTATAGTGTCTAGTAATTCTCATAGTGACAGAGGTTTATCCAATTCCTCTGCATTGAGATTATCTAGCAGTGTTATCCATAATGTATCAAAAAACGCATTAAATTATGTCTTGTATTCTTTAAACTGAGCAGAATATAAGGACTTATAGTAGTCTCTATATGTGTGCATTATATTTTTATGGCCAATGATTCTATCTCCGGCTGTGCTGGTGATTACCGATATTGCATTGTGAACTTCCAGCTTGTGGATTTGTTGAACTAAGATCTTATTAGCCTTCTCTCTGTGTTCATAGTAATGATGTCGCAATTTAAAAATGAGTCGTTCTGTTTCTTTTGTTGTCAAATGGTTGAGTTCTGATTGCAAAGCTTGTCTTTTCCTAAAAAGTGCCTCATTTGGAGACCTGGCATGTTCCTGATATATTGTGGTAATTTCACTGATAAACTCTAAGACCTTCTTGGCTTCAAATTTATTTTTGTGGGAGAGGTATAAGATAATCTGTCCTCTTAAAACTGCATTCAGAGTTTCGCAGTGTATTCCTGTAGAAACGTCTGTGCAGTTCTCATCAGCTAATAACAGGGGGTTAAAACGCCAGCTGTAAGATGAGTATGTGGGGCATAGTGATGCGAGCTCCATGATCAGAGGGGCATGGTCAGATATAACAATCTATCCATCCATCCTCTTCCGCTAATCCAAGATCGGGTTGCGGGGGCAGCAGCTTGAGAATAGTTGACCAGACTTCTCTTTCCCTGGCCACTTCTACTAGCTCTTCCAGGGGAATCCTGAGGCATTCCCAGGCCAGCCAAAAGTAATGGTCCCACCAGCGTGTCCTGGGTCTTCCCCAGGGCCTCCTCCCAGTTAGACGTGCCCAGAACATCTCACCAGGGAGGCGTCCATGAGACATCCTGATCAGATGTCCGAGCCACCTCCTCTCTGACTCCTCTTGATGCGGAGGAGCAGTGGCGCTACTCTGAGCTCCTCCCGGATGACCAAGCTTCTCATCCTATCTTTAAGGGAAAGCCCAGACATCCTGCAGAGGAAACTCATTTCAGCCGCTTGTATTCGTGATCTCGTCCTTTCGGTCACTACCCACAGCTCATGATCATAAGTGAGGGTAGGAACATAGACTGACTGGTAAATTTGCCATGACAGACCGATGCAGAGCCCGCATCACTGTGGACACCACACTGATCCACCTGTCGATCTCCTGCTCCATTTTCCTTTCCTCGTAAACAAGACCCCGAGATACTTGAACTCCTCCACTTGGGGCAGGATTTCACTCCCAACCCTGAGAGGGCACTCCACACTTTTCCAGCTGAGAACCATGGTCTCGGATTTGGAGGTGCTGATTCCCATCCCAGCCGCTTAACACTTGGCTGTGAACAGATCCGGAGAGAGCCGAAGATCATAGCCTGATGAATCAAACAGGACAACATCATCTGCAAAAAGCAGTGACCCAAACTGCAGGATACAAGAGGCTGTATCTAACGTCAGCTTTGTGTAAGCACTGTTAAATGCTGTAAAATGCTGTAAAATGTGGCACGTTTAGCAGCTGTGGAAGGTGAAAAATCAGCGAAAATGTTAATTCAGTTATTTTCAAATATAATCTCTGTTTTCATTCTGAGAACCAACATCAGATTCATTTTAGATTGTAATTTATTGAAACGTACGATGAGACCTCTAGGTTTTGAGTCGTTCGATGATTGGTGTCTAATTTGGAGTCCTCTCCAATTATTAGAGAGAATAGTTCAGTGATGAATTTCACTAGGTTTGGGCTTTTGCGGTTTTCAGGAAGACCTTCAATTCTGATATTATTTCTTCTATATCCGTCTTCCAGCACAATTAGTCTATCTCCAAGCACTTTGCATTCGGATTTAGTAGCCAATTTTGTCAACTATTTCAATATAAGTCGTGAACATTTACTTAACGTCTTCAAGCTGAGCATGAAGTGTTCCAAGTTTATTTTCAAAACTACTTGCATTTTTCTGTATTTTTTTCCTCAGTTTCTTCTAGCACACCTTTAAAGGTTGACTCAAAGAGATTACTTAAATGTTTCTCTGAATCTTTAATATTCTGAAACTGCTTCACATTTGTCATGATTATGTCCTTTACATCTTTTTTTATATCATTTATATCTTTCCTTATATCATTTATAATCTTTTCAAATTACACTTCATGTGGTAGTTATTGCAGTGATCATTGAGGCGATCATTACCATCAGCTTGGACTGCTCTTTTCGGTCTTCTCCGAGCTCCGGAGTAGCAAGCCCAGTTGGAGTTGGTGGTGCTGGCTTGCAGTGGGTAGTTAACAGTTTGGAAAATAAAGCCATTTTCAGTTTCAATTAACATTCTAAAATCGACTCACTCACACTTTAGCTCACACTTTCGCTCTTGGCTGGAGGCGATGCTGCGGTGTCAGGTAACGGGAGATCCATTCTTTCGCCTATCTGTTCCAGGTCAGTCTCTGCCAGGCCATATCTTGAACTTGAGGCCTGTTTAGACTTGGATAAAGCTGTCTTTTTTGTTTCTTCCTGGGCCTTTTTTCTGCCAGTCATGCTTATATATACACACTTGTATTAGCTATAATCAAAGTCCTTTGGGTTGAGTAAATACAGGATACAAAAAATGTAAAATAGCACCGCTACTAACGGAGTTTTGTCTCAGATGTCCATCTCCCGAAACAGACAAGACCAAATATCTATACTAATAAACGGCAAAGCCCTCACTCACTCACTCACTCATCACTAATTCTCCAACTTCCCGTGTAGGTAGAAGGCTGAAATTTGGCAGGCTTATTCCTTACAGCTTCCTTACAAAAGTTGGGCAGGTTTCATTTCGAAATTCTACGCGTAATGGTCATAACTGGAAGCTGTTTTTCTCCATTTACTGTAATGGAGATGAGCTTGAAACCCGTGGGGGCGGAGATTCGTCTGACATCATCACGCCTCCTACGTAATCACGCAGTACGTAGAAAACCAGGAAGAGGCCCAAAAAGCGCTTTAGAAAACATGCATTATATAATTGAGAAGGCAGCGAAACAATAAGAAGCGAGCGAGTGATATATACAACCATATTCATGAGTTCTGCTACTTCGGAAACAAAGCACAGTGTAAACCTACACTTTAAATTAAGTTCATAGACAGGCTGCCGCTGGCGTTTGTAATTTAGTGCCTGCCCATATAAGGCCGTCCGTCAGCGGCAATCCAATAGCAAACTGCCACGGGTAAATATTCATGAAGGTGAAGGACTGTGCTTATGCAGAGGAAGATGACATAGTCAGGGTGGTGTTTGGCACAAACTCAGCGAAACTGCGAGAGAAAGTTTTAAGTACCGGGACTTCGGTAGCATTAGATACAGCCATGGACATAGCACGACATGGCAACAGCACAGCTGGGAACCTTCGATGCATGTACACCGAGCGGCTCACGTGAACTGACGCAGTGCACAGACAAAAAGCAAGAGTTCCGAAGAGCGCTGAACAAAAACCGAATTACACAATTGAAAAGGCAGCAAAAAAATATGAAGCGTCTGATACATACAAGATAAGTATGTAATAAGTGCAGCTACTGCAGAAACAAAGCACACGGTGGAAAAAGTGAATGTCCCGCTAAAGGAAGACAGTGTTAAAAAAAAAAAAAACCCGTGCATGCAGTGTGTCAGGTCTCAGATAAAGAAGAAGACGAGCTGTTTATTGATGCAGTAAGAAACGTGTATATATATACCCCGATCTACATACTCGAATAATGAATACTTTATTCGCAATCAATGATTGTTTTGGTAAAGCCATACTCAGTGTATTCATTAGATGAACGGTAAAAAAGTAAGAGCGAGGGGAGGGTGACTTATTGAGGCATGCAGGCAAAACCACAATAGCACGCGGGCTCGATGTACGAAAAAATATTTCTTTTCAAGTTCTATTTAGTCCATATGTGTCAAACTCAAGGGCCACGGGCCACATCCGGACCGGCGTGTAATTATATCCAGCCCGCGAGATCATTTTATATACTGTATTATTGTTATTAATGGCCCGGGTATATGAAGCGCTGGTAACACAATAAACTACAGATCCCATAATGCAGCACTTCAGCTGCCTTGCCGAACACTTACCGCGTTAATCAAGTCTAGCTTGCAAGTTATTGCGAAGCTAGCCCACACGATGCTGAAGAGAAAAGTTGATTCTGAAAATAGAGCCTTTAAAAACCGATGGGAGGCCGAGTATATGTTTACTGACATTGCCGTTAAACCCGTGTGTCTCATTTGTGGAGCTAATGTGGCTGTAATTACAGAATTTAATCTAAGACGGCACTATGAGACAAAACATCAGGGTAACCTGAAAGACCTGAATGCAATGCAGAAGATACAGAAAGCAGAAGAATTAAATAAGAATCTGACACTTCAGCGGACGTTTTTACCCGTGCACAATCACAAAGTGATTTCAAGTGAAGCTACTTTTATGGGAGACACAAATGCACCAGTTTTGAGTTGATTTATTCAGGAATAATATTCCTGTCTGTTTTTACCATTCCTACCAAAGATATTTCTGTCGACTAAATAAAAATTCCTTCTGTTTAAAATTTAAATAGAACTTGAACAAATACGATGGTTCATAATATCCACGCAGACTTGCACGTAAGAGCGGGAGTTATCCGTTTTAACAAGCAGCGTATATTGCACTGATACGAAATAGCTGTGTGTGTATATATGTAGATATGTATGTATATGTATATATATGTTTATATATGTGTGTGTGTATGTGTATATATATGTATTTGTGTATATATATGTGTGTGTATGTATGTATGTATGTATGTATGTGTGTATGTATATGTATGTGTATATATGTAGATATATTTTTTTTTGTTATGAACTTCCCCAAAAGTGTTGATCCCTGTAAATAGTTTATAGTATACCAACAATATAATCGGTTGTAGCACGAGCGTTAATTAGCGTCACACCTCACAACCTGCGTGCACGGCATTTTTGGCTTTAACGCCAGAAGCGCGGTGAACGCTGTAGGGGTAGGTTGTGGTTTCAGTTTTTTTCCCGATATTTTTTTATTTTTTTCATTTACTTTGTGTTAATTTATAATCGATTTAATTTATTATTTAATAGGCAGAGGGAAGAAGACGTGCATGTGACGCTCTGTCTATTTCTTTCTTTTTGTTTTGCAAAGGTATGCTATATAAATATATATATATATTTCCTTTTCATTTGTTAAGAGTATATAATTATAAAATTAGGATTTTTTTTGTATAAAGCTATGTGTATTGTAAATAGTTTTCTTTGGAAATTGGAGTAATTTTTTGGTAAATAGTTTTATATGTAATGTGTTTGTATAAAAACGCGAGAAGCGCGGTGAACGCTGTAGGGGCAGAGGGAAGAAGACGTGCATGTCACGCTCTGTCTATTTCTTTCTTTTTGTTTTGCAAAAAGGTTACTGAAAGAGGAAAATAAAAGCTTGTGTTCTAACCCAACGTGCCTACGTGATAATTATTTACACAACTCAGGAAAAAGCAGAGTCGAGTCGGTTACATATATGTATGTGTATATGTATAGATATGTATATATATATATATATATATATATGTTTATGTGTGTGTGTAAATATATATATATATATATTATATATATATATATGACAGCAACACTCATCACTTACAACGGTGACAAAACAATTACATTGACAATCATGTTACGTTATTTTCAAAATGTTTCCTTTTCTTTTTCATTGCTTCTTTAACACACTACTTCTCCGCTGCGAAGCGCGGGTATTTTGCTAGTTAATAATAAAAAACATTTTCTTTATAATCATTCCAAGTATGCATATATTTTTGAGATACAATAAATAAAATATAAATAAATCCTGACACCAATACAAACACATATAGTACAAATTATTATAAACACCATACTAATACTGGGTAGGGCCAATTTTTGCACTTAAAACAGCCTCAGTGTTCTTGTGGCATGGACTCTACATGATATTGGAAACATTCTTCTGAGATTGTGTTTCATGTTGACATGATCGTGTAATGAAGTATCTTCAAATTTTTCCACTGCTCATTCATGCTGCGTAAGTCCTGTTCTACCAGATTCACATCTGTTGACAGGGAAGGATGCTTAAGAACACTGAATTCATTGTAATGTTCATAAAACCAGTTTGAGATTCCTTTTGTTTTGGTAGATTATAATGCTGGAAATAGCCATTAAAAGATATGTAAATTATGGTCATGAAGCGATGCATGTGGTCCACAATAATACACAAATAGGATATTGCATTTAAGCAATAATTAAATGGTATTAACAGGTCCTAAGTGGGCCAAGAAAACATTACCCACACCAATACACAACCACTGTCACCTTGGTTGAGTGCATGAATTCATATTGTTGGCACCAAATTCCAAACCTACCATCTGTGTGCTGCCGCAAAAATCAAGACTCATCAGACCACAATATATTTTTCTAGTCTTCAGCCCTCCAGTTTTGACGAGCCTATGCCCCCTGCAGCCTTTGCTTTCTGTTCTAGGCTGACAGGAGTGGAACCCGACATGGTCTTTTACTGTTGTAACACACATGGCTAAAGGTTCAATGTGTTGTGCATTCTGACATGCTTCTCTGTTCACCATAGTCATACAGAGTGGTTTTCTGACTTACTGTAGCCTTTCTGTCAACTCAAACATGTTTGGCCATTCTCCTCTGACCTCTCTCATGTATAAAGTGTTTCTACAGAACTGCCACTGTCTAAATGATTTTTGATTTTCATACCTTTCTGAGTAAACTCTAAAGACTGATGTACATGAAACTCCCAGGAGATCAGCAGTTACAAAAATACTTGAACCAAACCATTTGGCAACAACAATCATGCCATAGCTGAAACCATTAAGATTACATTTTCCCCATTCTGGTGTTTGATGTTATCATTTGCTGTAGCTCCTGACCTGTATCAGCATTATTTTATGCATTGCGCTGCTGCCGCATGATTGGCTAATAAGATAACTGCATGGATAAAAAGGTGTATAGGTGTTCCTAATAATTTTCTCAATTAGTGTATATAATTTTCCCATAAAGGCCCAATCCTTTACCTTTTGTCCAGCAATAATTACTCTGTCCCCTAAATTTATTCCCAGAGACCGAAGAAGGGTTTTTCCTGAGATGTAGTCATAATTTGGCAAAATTGTTTTGCTGATATCACAGGACAGAGGCAGGGCATCCAAAAGCACTTTGCGTAGCTCCTTGGCAAGGGCAGCTGCTTCAGCCATGTCCAAAGGCATTTCCAATGGATCTGGAACCACATCTGCTGCAATCAAGCCCCGATCATTCTGCATGAACAGAGTAGAGGGAAAGCAATTAACTTTAAACATTGTAAGTCTTTAAGGCAGACTGAAATTTCAGCTATATAAGACATACTGTTTAAGACAACCAATATGTACCTTTTAGAGAAAAAAAACTGTAAAGTTACAATTCAAATGCTTTGACTTCAGATCTTACTAGTGAAAACAATAAATTATATTCATTTATGAAATTGAAATAATCTATATGCCCATTCTCAAATCTAACTAATCTAGTTGAGTTTAGCCAACTGTGACTGTCCCACTATTACCAAGAGTGAACTTTAAGACAGTGGTATTTATAGACAAGAGAAAGGATGAGGCATGTAATTAACAGCTCCCTTAAAGCTATTTATTTGATACAGTACACCATCCTAACAGCACATGCAATCAGGTAATACAGCTGTATTACCAAGTTTGTCCTTGTACTGTATATCCTGAAACAATGAAACATTTTTTTCAGATACTAAATACATACATACACACACACACAAACATATATACAATATATGCATATACATACCTACTGTATACACACACACAACTATATGATATTAGCCAATCACTGCAGTCACAGTGAGGAACATGAACCTATCCCAACATCATCAAGTCCAAAGCAGAAGCCAAACCTGGATGGGGTATTACCCCCATTGCAGTGCAGAGTCATACATATACAGAACCTCACACTTAATTCATATTGCACTAATTTAAAGTAATTCATTCAATTAATACACAGTTTGTATGGATATAGGAGAAAAGTGGAGCACCTGCAGAAATATAACATGCAGAAACTGGGTGAACAAGGAGACTTCACAAGACTAATCAGTGGATGTGGGTTTTCAACCCAAGATGCTGGTTCTGTACGTCAGTATTGTTGTGAGCTTCTGTCCAGGCTTTTTAACCCTGAAATTACTCAGAAGTACCAGTAACAACCATGCTTTTCCTAACTGTGGGTTCATGGGAAGGTGTATTTGCTTACTGAATACATGAGTTAAAGAAAAGTGGATGATGTGGGCTCAGTTCTTAGTAGAAAAACTTCAAGTGAATTTTGTGAAACTCCAGGCAGCATGGTTGGATGGAATAAAATAATGTGTACATGTACTTTCAGGAAATGAAGCTGGGAGTATGTTGCAGTTTGACTAGCTCTGTACTAGGACACAATTTTAGATGTGTGCAGTTCCAGTGCTTTGGGTTCTAATTCTATCCCAACGACAAGATTCCCATTGAATTTGATATAGGTATGTTAGTTCTTTAAGCTAGCTCTGCCAACAATGACCTGCTACCATATCTTTGCCTGAGGAGCCTCTGGTGTTTTTAAATAGTAGAGAGTGAATGGAGAGCCTCTGGTACCTGAAAGCCAGACATCTCTTCTGAGCAAAGGGATACATCTACAGAAAACCAGCAATGTCCACATAATCCGTGTGGTATATAAAGCACTCACAAAGGAAGCTGCTGCCACATATTGTGGTCTTTTAGACAAAGGTTTGGCCCATTGTGGAAAACTAAGGAAAAACACTACCTTATATTGCAATTAGATCATTTAGTCAAGTGGATCTGGCCTACCACAGGGATGAAAATAGTGGTGGTAGAATGACAAAATTCAAAAATTTAAAAGGAAGAAGTCAAGGACATTTAATGATAAAAAAACTGAAAGTTTTAATGGATGCAGGAGAATGGTACAGGGAAGCAAGGAAACTGGAAAAGGAGAAAAGTATCAGTATAACATAAGAAAAGATTAAACAACAAAAATAAGATCTGAAAAGGGTGTGTGCAATTAACGATGGAAATGGAAATACTCCACAAAATGAGTGGAATATTAAGAATAGATGGAGACAGTACTGTGAGCAACTGTTAAATACAGAGAATAATAGGGGGCAATTTGAAATATTTTGAAGGGTAGGAGGACCAGGATGGAATACAAAGACTGAAAACTAACTGAGCAATACATAAGACAAAGGCAGGGAAAGCATGCTGGCTTTTAGAGGTGAAGACTGAAATGCCGAAAGTATTGGGGGAAGAAGGAGAAGGAGGAAGAGGAGGAATGGATGTTGGAATTGATGAAAGCAGTATGGGATGAGGAAAAGATCCCCAATGATTAGAGAAAGATTGCACTGGTTGGTTTTTTTAAAGCAAGGGAGATATACTTGTAAGAAGTATGAAATTTGAGTTTATAAAAAAGTTAAGTAACAATTGATGCAACATTTATGGTGTGGCAACTTCAGCTATATTTTGCATTTATATATCAGAAAAGAATTAAGGTCACAAGGGATGTAGGATTTTGGTGTCTAAGAAAGAGGAAAGTTCCCCAAAAGCTGGTAAAAGTAAGAACATATACAGTCATATGAAAAAGTTTGGGAACCCCTCTCAGTCAGCATAATAATTTACTCTACTTTCAACAAAAAAGATAACAGTGGTATGTCTTATTTCCTAGGAACATCTGAGTACTGGGGTGATTTCCGAACAAAGATTTTTAGTGAAGCAGTATTTAGTTGTATGAAATTAAACCAAATGTGAAAAACTGGCTGTGCAAAAATTTGGGTACCCTTGTCGTTTTGCTGATTTGAATGCATGTAACTGCTCGATACTGATTACTTACAACACCAAATTGATTGGATTAGCTCGTTAAGCCTTGAGCTTTATAGACAGGTATGTCTAATCATGAGAAAAGATATTTAAGGTTGTCAATTGCAAGTTGTGCAACTGTTGTTTCAACTGTAAGGAATGTAATCAGGAAATGGAAGACCACAGGCACAGTTGCTGTTAAACCAGGTCTGGCAGGCCAAGAAAAATACAGGAGTGGCATATGCGCAGGACTGTGAGAATGGTTACAGACAATCCAATTACCTCCAAAGGCCTGCAAGAACATCTTGCAGCAGATGGTGTATCTGTACATCATTCTGCAATTCAGCGCAATTTGCACAAAGAACATCTGTATGGCAGGGTGATGAGAAAGAAGCTCTTTCTGTACTCATGCCACAAACAGAGTCGCTTGTTGTATGCAAATGCTCATTTAGACAAGCCAGATTCATTTTGGAACAAACTGCTTTGGACTGATGAGACAAAAATTGAGTTATTTGGTCATAAGTAAAAGCGCTTTGCATGGCGGAAGAAGAACACCGCATTCCAAGAAAAACACCTGCTACCTACTGTCAAATTTGGTGGAGGTTCCATCATGCTGTGGGGCTGTGTGACTAGTTCAAGGACTGGGGCCCTTGTTAAAGTTGAGGGTCGGATGAATTTAACCCAATATCAACAAATTCTTCAGGATAATGTTCATGCATCAGTCACAAAATTGAAGTTACGCAGGGGATGGATATTCCAACAAGACAATGACCCAAAACACGGTTCAAAATCTATAAAGGCATTCATGCACGGGGAGAAGTACAATGTTCTGGAATGGCTGTAACAGTCCCCTAACTTGAATATTATCGAAAATCTATGGGATGATTTGAAGTAGGCTGTTCATGCTCAGCAGCCATCAAATTTAACTGAATTGGAAAGATTTTGTATGGAACATTGATCCAGACTCCAGACACTCATCAAAGGGTATAGGAGGCGTCTAGAGGCTGTTATATTTGCAAAAGGAGGCTCAACTAAGTATTGATGTAATATCTCTGTTGGGGTGCCCTAATTTATGCACCTGTCTAATTTTGTTATGATGCATATTGCATATTTTCAATTAATCCAATAACCTTAATGTCACTGCTGAAATACTACTTTTTCCATAAGGCATGTCATATATTAAAATGAAGTTGCTACTTTGAAAGCACAGCCAATGATAAACAAAAATCCAAAGAATTAAGAGGGGTTCCCAAACTTTTTTATATGACTGTATGCTATCAGTAGTCCATCAAACAACAATGACAACTGTACATGGAGACATTAAAAAGTTTAATGTGCAAGAGTGCTTATCTCTTTTCTCTATGTACTTTATAGTCAGTGTAGTGATTTGAATTGTTATATGCTAATTACTTTGTGATTGTGGCAGAATCAGAAGAAGAATGTCAAAGGAGGGCATTTCAATGGCAAGAGGTTAGAAATAGAGAAGATTAAAAGTAAATACTGGGGTTGGTATGTGATAAACAGGTGCCAAATAACACAGCTAGTGTTGATGTACAGGTGCACTGACATGGGCAATAATAAAAACATAGGAAGGGAAATTCGAAAGAACTGAGTTGAAAATACAGAGATGGGCTTTGGGAGACTCACTGTGGAAGAGTATGAGGAGGGGTAAATATCTGTGAGAAAATCAGAGATACTAGACTGTGATGGTATTGGCATATGGTTAGGAGAAATGAAAATGATATGATTGAGAAAGTCTGGAGAAGGCCTGTCACAAAAAAAAAAAAGACAAAAGGAGAAGGCAGAGGCTCTAGGGGGCATCAGAGAGAGAGAGCGAGAGAGAGAGAGAGTTATGTTCAAGGTAGGAAGAAGTTGAATACAGAAAAAGGTGGAGGAAACTCATTGAGGCAGTAAACATCTAACAAAAGCTTAATGGCATTGGAAAAAATATGTTCAGTTTCAGTTTGGTCCTGCATGCTTGGCTTCAAATAATTAACTTCTCTCAAAACAGACAGAATTCAAAATATTCTGATTTAAAAACTGGTGCTAGGGGCAAAACCCATACTTGCCTTTTTTAAGAAATTTGTGAATGCTATTCCCTCCACCATCCTATACAGACATTACTTACTTTTTATCAATTTTAAACACAAGACTAGACTTTTTACTTTTAAAGTGCATTTTTCCAGTTCATTTAAAATAACTACCTGCACAGATTTACTTTAAAATAGTAAAATTACATTTTTTTCAGAAGTGTTTATGTTAGCACAAAAATCAAAACAAATGTTTAAATATGTAACTGGATACAATGTTATTCTGTTAAAAAATATACAGCAGTCTTCCCTAATGTTACTCTTAATTGACACCTTTATTTATTTTATTCCTTTTTTTATAGCCCAGTTTGCTATTCAGAAGATTTGAATAAAAATATTCTATCTTTGCTACAACAGTTCTATTAATCTCTGACAATTCTAAAATGTAATATTCTCTAGATCTGCTGCTCTTGCACCAAGTATTATGTATTATCTGAATTTTTGAGAGGCTGAAAGACCTTGTACAGGTGATGTGATGTGAGAACGACACTTGTATTAAAAGAAGAGTGTAACCATTAAGGTTTCTTGACTACAGGGGATGATCCCATAGGGGGAAAGGTCAAGCAAAAAAGCATGATGTTCATAACAAAACTAAAACCTCCAAGTTTATAATGAACTGTCTAGATCCTAAAATATATTATATTTTTATATTGTCTTTGCAGCATGCAATGGTTTGATGTTTTGTTTATTTAGAGTATAACAAACCATATGTAACATAATCCACTAAAGGTTGCTCACACCAGGGTATTACACTGATACAATGAAAGCAATGATCTTTCACAAAATTGCCCAGCTTTCAAATAGAGTCTGAAATGTATGGTTTTATGCTAGATTTGACTTTATTGCCGTTTTCAATTGGAAATGAAAATATATTCTTCTATGGCTGCAGAAAGGTTAAGAGGCTATGCATTATTAGCTTCCTTCAGGGGGTTAAGATTCTGAATTTTAGGTTGGCACTGCATTAGTTCACGTTGACCTGCTCTGAGGAAGCTGTCCTTATGGTATTTTACATGAAATAACCTTTATTGGAATGTTACAAAAAGGTGAAGTAAACAAAAGTGCATAAAGCACCTGCCCCCAGCCCAATTTCTTCTGTGTAAATTTCTATACTGTAATGAGAATCAAGAAGCTAAACAGTGACACCATACAAATAGACACTTAAGCCTTACTTTGGGTATAACCTATACTTATTATTTAACATCAGGCTCCCCTCTAACCTTTAAAACAGTTAACCTGTTAAGTCATGTTAAGTCATTCCCCGAAATACACAAATCTATTCTAAAAAATAAATAAAAACTGAAGCAAATATTTTAAATATAAGTTAACATTATACTGTCTGAAGGTCAGAAACTTATGATCACTGTGTGGTACACTATTTGTTAATGTGGAAGTTTTGTTTCAACCCTATTTCAGCAATACTCTGTGAAATTATAAATTGGCTTTCAATTATCTATTTGATAAAGGAGATGAATTTTGCCAAACATCTTTGCTTCAAGATGCAAATAAAATGTCTGCTGTCAATTGTATGTAAAAATAAAACTAGTCTATTGTATAGTGAATTGAAAGTTGAATAATGTTTCGAAGTTCATCAAATTTTGTGAGCAAAGAAATGAATTTATTATAGTTATTCTCATATAGTAAAAAACGCTTTCCACATTACTTACTCTGAAAGCAGGATTTGCTCCATGTTCCAGCAGGCACTTTACTGCTGATAAACACAGGTTGGAAGCAGAAATATGAAGGGCTGTGCCAAAATCAAAATCACTGCAAGTGGCATCAACCTCTGTTTCAATAAAAAAAAAGAGAATGCCTTCAGCAATTAGGAGAATTTCTTCAATTTTTGTTTAACATATAAGCGCCAGACCTCACCCGGTATGCTGTTCACCAACTAAACTCTTACTGTGTTTTTGATAAGCCTCTAGATCAAGCTCAGTTTCTTTGCAAATGCTACATTTTTGCACTGATCTTTTCTTGTATCACTGTGATCAGTAAAAATTTGTTCTACTATAAAGACAATGTATAGTTCCATCCCCAAGAAAAAAAAAAAATATTTGCGAACATCATACTTACCCCCTGTTCGTGAACTTTTCAGGACTACACAGATCAGCTCTGGTACATCAAAATATGCTGCATAGTGTAAAGCATTCATGTTGGTCCATCGGCTGCGCAGGTTAGGATCAGCACCCATGGAAATCAGCTGGGATGCAAAGGAGGCAGCAGTCCCAGCATCTCCTGAAACAAAGATTTACACATGCAAATGTAAAAAGGGATATTTTTTGTTGTTATTAAATTGACAATTTTTTTTTTTTTTTTACTTTTAACCTTGTCACTTGGTATGGGTCAGTAGAGCTATACTTGTGCATTGTAAATGTATGTGAACATATTCAGGCTGTAAATGGCATACTGCAACACATCAAATTAACACCATAGATGCATAAAATGATATACAAAAAAATGTTAGACACAATTTTGTTTCTTTTGTGCAAAAGTCATATAACTTAACAATTAACCTACAAGGATGTGACAGATCTGAAAGACAAAATATTAATTTCATTGAATTAAATCATTTAAGTTCTATATTTTATTACCAAGAACTAAAAGTAAAAATTGCAGGGCTGTGGAACTTAGAGTATTTTCACCCATTCACCTGCTTTCTACAAGTAGTTTCTCAAATTTTTCAGTTCATATAATTTTGAGTTGAATAATTGTATGCTTTGCGCATATGGAGCTCAAGTGAATTCTCTGCATTGCTACCATCCACTCCTTTTCTGATATGTTGAGTGAGAGATCTTTTTCCCACCGTGTTCTTGGATCTTTGAAAGGGAGGAACTGTAAAATAATTTTATATATTTCAGAAATGCTGCCTGAGTCCTCAAAACTGAGCAATATTTTTCCTGCATAGAGGAGGGTGCGAGATGAGGTAAATCGGACAGGTTCTGTTTAACAAAGTTTCTAATTTGAAGATAGTGAAAGAATTGTGTTGCTGGAAAGTTAAATTTGGAATGTAATTGTTCATAGGATGCAAAGATGTTGTCTATATAAAGATCTCTAAGCAATTGGTGATTCTCACAGGTGCCACAGATAAAAGATTCTTAAAATGCTTTCTACATTGGTTCCATATTCTGACTGAGTGAAGCACAACTGGGTTATTAGTATATTGGTGATAACTTAAAGAATATATAAAGTACTGCAGGATTTTATTTCTATTGCGGACCAAGCCTGTGCATGTTCATCTATTTGTGTCCAGGTTTTTATAGCTTGTATGTTTGCTGCCTAGTAATAAAACTGAAAGTTAGGTAGAGCCACTTTCTGCTTTAGGTCTTTGTAGGGTCACTCTTTGGATATGTGGATGTTTTAAGTTCCAAATAAATGAGGCTATGGTTGAATCTAAGTGCTTCAAAAATGATTTATTGATATATATTGGAATGTTTTGAAATAAAAAGAGAAGCTTAGGAAGGATATTCATCTTAACAATGTTAATTCTTCCAGCTAGAGTTAGATCAATGGTTGACCATCTATGCAAGTCTTGCTTAATTTTTCCATACAGACGGCGAAATTTTGTTGATAAAGAGCTTTATGTTTTTACTCCTATGTATTTAAACTGATCTGCAATGATAAAAGGGAAGGTGTCCAATCTAATATTGTATGCTTGAGAATTCACTAGAAAGAATACACTTTTACTCAAATTAATTCTGAGACCAGAGATCTTTGAAATTCTGTAAGTGCTGTTAAGGCTGCAGGCACAGTATTTTGTGTGTCTGATATATACAGTACCATATCATCTGCATATAGAGAAATTTTCTGATCAAGTCCTTCTCTATTAATCCCCCTTTATGTGTTAAGCATTTCGACAGTGAACTGCCAGTGGTTCAATGGCGATTGCAAATAGCAGTGGTGACAAGGGGCATCCTTGCCTGGTACCACGTTCTAGTTTAAAGCAGTCTGATCAAATGTTAATACAAACTGAAGCTTCTGGATTGGTATACAGTAGTTTGATCCATGCACAAATGTTCGGGCCAAACCCAAATTTCTCTAATGTAGTGAAAAGGTAGTTCCATTCAATCATGTCAAATGCTTTTTCTGCATCCAACGATAATATCAACTCTGGGGTGTTTGACTTTGCTGGTGAATATATTACATTAACCAGGCATCGTAGATTGGACGCTAAGTGTCGGCCTTTAATAAATCCAGTTTGATCTTGTGATTTTACATAAGGCAACACTTTCTCTGTCCTTCTAGCAAGGATTTTTGAGAGTATCTTAATATCATTATTCAGAAGTGAAATTGGTCTATATGATGCACATAATTGTAATAAGTCCTTATTTTGTTTAGGAAAGACAATGATTAATGCTTGGCGAAAAGTTTGAGGTAGAATTTGATTGTCTCTAGCTTCTGTAAATGTTGCTAGTAAGAGGGGAGCTAGCCGAGTAGAGAATTTCTTATAAAATTCTACAGGGTAGCCATCAGTGCCTACTGCTTTCCCACTTTGAAGTGACTTTATAGCATCTAGCAATTCTAATAGCGCCAGAGGTTTATCCAGTTCCTCTGCACTAAAAGTATCTCTAAAGATGTGCTTGAAAGTTTGTGAACCCTTTAGAATTTTCTATATATTTCTGCATAAATATGACCTAAAACATCATCAGATTTTCACTCAACTCATTAAAAAAGTAGATAAAGAGAAACCAGTTAAATAAATGAGACAAAAATATTATACTTGGTCATTTATTTATTGAGGAAAATGTTTGAATACTACATTTTTGTGAGTGGCAAAAGTATGTGAACCTCTAGGATTAGCAGATAGCTTGAAGGTGAAATTAGAGTCAGGTGTTTACAATCAATGGGATGACAATCAGGTGTGAGTGGGCACCCTGTGTTATTTAAAGAACAGGGATCTATCAAAGTCTGCTCTTCACAACACATGTTTGTGGAAGTGTATCATGGCACAAACAAAGGAGATTTCTGAGGACCTCAGAAAAAGAGTTGTTGACGCTCATCAGGCTGGAAAAGGTTACAAAACCATGTCTAAAGAGTTTGGACTCCACCAATCCACAGTTAGACAGATTGTGTACAAATGTAGGAAATTCAAGACCATTGTTACCCTCCCCAGGAGTGGTCGACCAACAAAGATCACTCCAAGAGCAAGGCGTGTAATAGTCGGCAAGGTCACAAAGGACCCTACGGTAACTTCTAAGCAACTGAAGGCCTCTTTCACATTGGCTAATGTTCATGTTCATGAGTCCACCATCAGGAGAACACTGAACAACAACGGTGTGCATGGCAGTGTTGCAAGGAGAAAGCCACTGCTCTCCAAAAAAAAAATTGCTGCTTGTAGCAGTTTGCTAACGATCACGTGGACAAACCAGAAGGCTATTGGAAGAATGTTTTGTGGACGGATGAGACCAAAATAGAACTTTTTAGTTTAAATGAAAAGCGTTATGTTTGGAGAAAGGAAAACACTGCATTCCAGCATAAGAACCTTATCCCATCTGTGAAACATGGTGGTGGTAGTATCATGGTTTGGGCCTGTTTTGCTGTATCTGGGCCAGGACAGCTTGCCTTCATTGATGGAGCAATGAATTCTGAATTATATCAGAGAATTCTAAAGGAAAATGTCAGGACATCTGTCCATGAACTGAATCTCAAGAGAAGGTGGGTCATGCAGCAAGACAACGACCCTAAGTACACAAGTCGTTATACCAAAGAATGGTTAAAGAAGAATAAAGTTAATGTTTTGGAATGGCCAAGTCAAAGTCCTGACCTTAATCCAATCAAAATGTTGTGGAAGGACCTGAAGCGAGCAGCTAATGTGAGGAAACCCAGCAACATCCCAGAGTTGAAGCTGTTCTGTACGGAGGAATGGGCTAAAATTCCTCCAAGCCGGTCTGCAGGAATGATCAAAAGTTACTGGAAACGTTTAGTTGCAGTTGTTGCTGCAAAGAGGGGTCACACCAGATACTGAAAGCAAAGGTTCACATACTTTTGCCACTCACAAATATGTAATATTCGATCATTTTCCTTAATAAATAAATGACCAAGTATAATACTTTTGTCTCATTGGTTTAACTGGTTTCTCTTTATCTACCTTTAGGACTTGAGTGAAAATCTGATGATGTTTTAGGTAATATTTATGCAGAAATATAGAAAGTTCTAAATGGTTCACAAACTTTCAAGCACAACTGTATTTGTAGTATCTGTAATGTATCCATAAATGCATTAGATTGTGTGTTGTCTTCTTTAAACTCAGTAGAATATAAGGATTTATAGTAGTCTCTAAATGTGTGCATTGTATTTTTATGGTCATTGATTTTATCTCCGTTTGTGTTGGTGATTGCTGGGATTGCATTTTGAACTTCTTCCTTGTGGATTTGTTGAGCTATGAGCTTATTAGCTTTCTCTCCATGTTCATAGTAATGATGTCTTGATTTAAAAATGAATTGTTCAGTTTCTTTGGTTGTTAAGAGGTTGAGCTCTTTCCTATGAAGAGCCTCACTTGGACACCTGGCATGTTCTTCATCTATTCTAGTAATTTCACTGGTTAGCTCTGATACCTTCTTGGTTTCTAATTAATTTCTGTGGGAAAGATATGAAATAATCTTTCCTCTTAAGAAGGCCTTTAGAGTTTCCCAGAGTATTCCTGCAGAGACCTCTGAGGATATATTTGTAGAAAGTGATTTGTTTGGATATAAATTCTGTACAGTTCTTGTCTGCTAACAGAAGTGGGTTAAGACGCCATCTGCTAGAGGAGTGTGTGGGGCATAATGATTTTAGCTCTAAGATCAGAGGGGCATGGCTGGAAATAACAATAGCGTTGTACTTGCAAGATTTAATCGTTGGCAAGAAATTATTATCTAAAACGAAATAATCAATTCTTGAGTAGCAATGATGCACTGGTGAGTAGAAGGAATATGTTCTTGAGTTTGGGTTTAGAAACCTCCAGGGGTATGATAGGTTGTGGTCAATCAAAAACTGTGTAATTGTCTTTGCAGTGTTTGATGTCATCCTTCCTGTGACAGGAGACCTATCTAAGAGTGGATTTAAAACACAATTAATGTCCCTGGTGTAAATTTATGGTACTTGTAAAGGTTAACTTTTTTTTTTTGTTTTATTCAGTTTTATTCTCCCAGTCATGTTCACATTCCCCCCGATCTGACACTTCTGTTTTCACATAAAGATGTGCTATAACAGAGGTTAACTCAGATGATTATGAGGGCTCTACATTGAAGAAAGACAACAGAAGCCTTCCCTGCAAGAAACGTCCATTCACACATAAGAACAACGCAGCTGCACCAGGCAAAAATGCAAAAGATGGCACTGTTTGGATGCAGCAACAGGTCGGGCATCATCCTGCAAGTCAATGTTCCAGACGCGTGTCCTTCAAAGAAAAAGCAGTGCTTACAAAGCTCACCAAGGTATCGGGCAAAATCCTGTTTTTGATTATGTTTTCTTATGGTTTTTACATGAAAAACATTTGCATGTTACTTATGTAAAAGTCAGATTGAATGTTATTTACCTTGATTTATTTACTTATCTTCCTACAGCGTAAAGTCACAAGTAGAATGCAGAGCTTCCTGTGTTTGATTGACACGGACATGTTCACAAAGTACATGTGTTTTATAAGTATTATTAAACCTATACAATTCAAGGCACCTCACACCCAGATAAACAGACTTGAGCTGGGAGAACTAAAGCTGCGTTGGTGGGAGATGGGATAGCAGCCTGCCTGCTGCCATTGCTGATCGACACATTTGCAAAACAAAAGACCCTGATGCAAAAAGGGCGAGAGGGTATAAGGCGGCCCAGCATTATGAGTTTTTTTGTAGGCTTCAGGGATTCTAGTGTTAATAAGCTACTGCCAGTTGGCTGGAAACTTTCAGTCTTGTTCAGAATCAGTTTTTAAAATCATTTACATAGCTGCTTATTAGACAGCACAATTCTTTAAAAGTTAGAAAAAGGAATGCAACTGTTTTAAAACATCTGTTAAATATAAACATGTAGTAATGCTACATGATTTTTGCCATTTGTTTGGTCTATTCAATTATTTCTGCCAGCTTTTGTCCTTTTAAAGAACAGTAAATTGTTCATTTTGTAGAAGGAACAACCCATTGAAATACTGTAGAATGGGGAAGACACATATGTAACAGCTTCTGACCCTTTAAGGTGGGACTTCCTATTTCTGGTAAAACAATTTCCAGATTACTTCTATATATAGGGAGTTTCAGACCTCCATCTTGGTTTCATTCCACAAATTCTGCAATCTTGCATCTCGCTAAGACAGCTTTATTTTTTTTTGAATGCCTGCTACCAGAGCTGAGGGACATCCTGTATCTAACTCACCACAGTTTAACAAAATGGCATTTTCTCTGGTTTCTACATGGGAAGTAATTCACAACCATTGGGACGGAAATTGGTGAGACTGTTATGGCTTTTTTTCCTCCTCTATTTACTTTGCGGTAGCACAATTATTTTCAGTTAATCTTCCATCCATTTTACTTCAAAGACTTAGGCCACTCTTCCAAATCCACAAGAATAATGTAGTCAGTATAATACATTAGTGTAGATATTCATAATCTGTGTTATATGTTCCACCTTACAAACTAGTATTATATTATATAGGCATCATGCAGTATCACTTGTTCGATCTCTGACAGTAACATTTTACATTTAAGTGTATTCTGCATGAGCTGCTTACTCATGGTGCTCCTACATATTTACTCTCTGCAAGTTAATGTTACTACATTAAGTAGCAACTTAGTAACTTTTATGAACTGCAGCATACTGTCTGGTACAAAAATGTGGTGATCCACACGTAAATATTTCTGATATGACTTCCATTCTTTCTTCTTTTGAGGCGGTTTACATTAAAGGACCGGTGCAGATAAGTATGACATATACACATTTTAACATTTATTATGTGATAAATTATTAATGGTGGAGTCCATACTGTAATGATGTGTTATCGGATCTTACCAGATATCCCATCTACATATCCAATTAATAAACAGGACAAAGCCCAGCAAAATACTGAAATATTAATTTGCTTAGTTCATCTTGAATTAAAAACATTACCAATTAATAAAGCTATATTTAAATAGTTGTTTATATTTTTGTGTTCTTATGATTTATGGGTATGTGAATTGCTGTGAGACGGGCTAACACAACTGGTCAGATTTAGGTTGACTTACAAAGCTACTCACAGAAGATAACACGATCTTTTTCACAATTTACCTCGAACAAGGAAATGTTACAGATGTAAAATATATTACATATAAAATTGATGAGCAGGCATCAGTAATAAAAGTATGACATACTCTTCATGAACCAATACTTTGTTTACAATTCTCCAAACCTATGACTCGTTATGGAAGTAAAGAGTTTCAGTGGTAACTGCAGATAAATCTATACTAATAAACGGCAAAGCCCTCACTCACTCACTGACTGACTGACTCATCACTAATTCTCCAACTTCCCGTGTAGGTAGAAGGCTGAAATTTGGCAGGCT
>JANRMT010027041.1:119853897-119868537 GCA_026402145.1 Polypterus bichir lapradei | reverse complement strand
GGCGGACATGTTGTAAATCACCACCACACGTTTATTTACACAAATATTATATACAATTCAAAGTGCACACACAAACCCCAATACAGTCCTGGCCACACAATGCCTTTGTTCGGGCCGCCTCCACTCTCTCTCTCTCTTGCCTCGTCCTGCTTCCACCTGACTCCAGCCTCGAATGAAGGGAGACGGCCCCTTTTATCTCATCCTGGATGAGCTCTAGTTGTTTCCCGGCATTCCTCCCTGGACACGCCCCAGTGTGGTAGAAATGCCGGCTGTTCTCCTGGAAGCTCTCCGGGTGTCCCTTCTCTTCTTCCCCCCCAGCACTTCCTGGTGTGGCGGAAGTGCTGAGGTCCAGGGTCCCCAAGGCATTGGGGCGCCCCCTGGCGGTGACCACGGGTCCCTACAGGGTTGGGCTTCCAAGCCCTCTACCCGTGGCCCCCAAAGCAACCAGGATGGCGGCCCCCACGTGATCCAGGGTGGGCATAGACCCTCTTCTGGTCCCTCAAGGCGTCCAGGCCGGTCGTTGCCCCTGGCATCCCTGACAGTGCCCCAAAGCCAGCGATGACCACTCGGGAGGAGCGACACGTCCCGCGAGGGAAGCTTACCCCCGGAAGCGGGTCCTACTCCTGGGCAGCCGAGGTCCGGCCCTGTTCTCCCAACAGGGATAGGGGCAGAGACGCCACCTGGACACCACCACTTGGTGTCCTCATGTGCCTCGCACAGGCTGCGCTCTCCCCTCTTACCGGCACCCACTCCTTCGGCACCACCTCCGAGGTTTTCGCGCCCCTTTGGTTGGAGCCACTCGCTCCCTTGCAGTCTCCTACAGCTGTGGCGGCACCCGCACGCAGGCGGAGAGTCCTTCCAACAGACGGCCCGTCTCCTGAGGGCAGATTCCCAATGAAGTGGATCCTACTGCTTGTCCGGAGTCCGGCCCTGAAACAAACAGAAACAAAGGGGCAGAGCCGCTGCCTGGACACCCTTCCCTGGCGTCCCTTCGTGCCACGCACTGGCAGCGTTCCCCCCTCCATCCGGCACTCCCTCCGCGGGTTCCGTGTCCCTCCTGTTGTTGGAATTGACGGAACCGCCTGCACTCCTTTCCTCTCCGCTGACCTCAAGGATTCCCTCTGCCCCCGCAGAGGGCGGCCAGCACCCGAACGTGTGCACCCAACACCACGTCCCATCCTATCGGAGGTACCGGCACTCAGCCTCCAATTCCTCCTGTCGCTCTGGGATGCCCTGATGGTCTGAGTCTCCTTATGGAAAAGAAAGAGACTCCTTCCTGTCTGCGTCCCTGTAGAGCGGCGCGAAACTGCCGCCGACTTGGGGTGGAGGGCGCTAGGACCTGGGGCACTCAACAGCCCATGTCCTGCCAGCCCCATCGCTGTCTCTCCCCTCACCGTGCGCGCAGCCCCCTGCGCCACATCCACTGTCAGAGGACTGCTTACTTGAAACTGATTGTTAGCTTCACAGCCGTTTTCAGCAGACCCTCCATCATGCTGTACGGGGACGGCTGAACTGACCTTCCCCGCCGTACACCTCCGGCTGAAGAATCCAGCGTTGCGCCGTCTGTTAGCAGCTCCTTTATAGACGCAACCGCCTTCATCTCCAGTACCCGCAATTCTGCCCGGAGGGCACGTAGCACCTGCAACACACACTGCTCTGCGGGCTGAAGGCACGCCTCCAGCTCCGACAGAGCCGTCGGCAAAGACTGGAAGTTAACTGACGCGGAGCCTACCTGTCCGTCAGCCCCAAACGCCGGCAACTTCCTGTGGGCCTCTTCCTCCGGCCCAATCGGGTCTCCCCCCTGCACGTGATGGACATTCCTTGGTCCCACCTCTATACAGTCATTGGCGGGCACGCAAGACACACCATCCAATCGCGTGCCTGTCAGGGGGAGGGACTTCTGGCCCGCGGCCATTTTGGCTCCCCTCCTGCGGTGGCGACATGCTTGCCGGCAGCCTTGCTGTTGCCAGCGCCTCTCGAGCTGCAGCGTCTCCTTCTCCGCAGCTCCCGCAGCTGCCACCGCGATGTTGAGGGTCCAGGGTCCCCAAGGCATTATATACATGACAATATATACATATTTACATATTTGTATACCACGTTGTCAGTTCAGCACTCCGGTTGTAATATGACGAAGCTGTGCGAGCTTACTCTTTAGAATGCAACGTATAGTTGTCTAGGAGAAAAGCAATCTTGCCTCAAATCAATGGCAACCTTTTGTAGGGTCTGTCCCTGAGACTTATTAATTGTCATCACGAAGCAGAGGCTTACTGGAAATTGGAGGCATTTGAATTGAAATGGGAGATCAGAGGGCATAACGGCGTGATAACGGTGATGCGAGGAATACATTCAGAGTGTGGCATTGTGTTGTTTTTTTGTGAAGCCGCCTTTACACAGCTTCTCCGCGGTTTTATAAATGAACGCCATATAAGGCTGTCCTTTCTCCTTGCTTTGCGGTTCTGTACTGTTTTATTGTTTGTTTATTACGATTGTTATAGTTATTGTGTAGCCATTTGAGACTCACTGTACTGTTCAGGTACCCATTTCCTTTATTTAATCCGCGGGTTCTCTGCTATTTTTTGTTCGGTTATTAACGATTATAGTTATGTATTGATTCGCTTCTTTAGCTGACTGCCTGCTCATATAAGGTGCTCCGCTGTTTTTTTGTGAAGCAGCCTTTACACAGCTTCTCCGCTGTTTTATAAATGAACGACATATAAGGCCAACCTTTTTCCTGGCTTCACCAAGGAAGCAGCCTTTTTATTTAATCCACGGGTTCTCTGTTTTATTGTTCGTGTATTACGATTGTTATAGCTTTCTTTGTATAGCACGTTGTCAGTTCAGCACTCTGGTTGTAATATGACCCAAGATGTGCAAGCTTACTCTTGAGAATGCAACGTATAGTTGTCCAGGAGAAAAGCAATCTTGCCTCAAATCAGTGGCAACCTTTTGTAGGGTCTGTCCCTCAGACTTATCACTTGTCATCGCTAAGCAGAGCCTTACTGGAAATTGGAGGCATTTGAATTGAAATGGGAGATCAGAGGGTATACGGGGATGCGAGGAATACATTCAGAGTGTGGAGAAACTCCAGAGACAGCGTGTGTATTAACTTGTGGATTTTTCTGTGAGTATCTGGTGGCAGCGTGACGAAGTTGCTTCCGCAAGACCACGTTAGCTGTGGAGCTCAGCTCGGACCATATTCTTTACCTACTGTGTCAATTGTGTAATGCGTTTTTAGAACAGGTTTGATTCATGGAAGTGATCACTCATACTGCGTTCAGTCAGTTCACGTGAGCTGCTCTCTTGTGTGATGTTGCAATGTCCACGGCTTTATTTAATGTTAGCTAAGACCCGGCACTTAAAAGTTTCTCGCTACTGCAATTTTAACTCCGTTCGTCGTAGGCATGACAAACGGCAGAGGGAGCGTGTCCATAAACTTAATTTAAACTTACGGTTTACACCATGCTTTGTTTCCACAGTAGCTGCACTTATGAATATGCTTGTATGCGTTTTTTTCTTCAGCGCTCTTTGGAGCTCTTCCTTGTTTTCTACGTACTGTGTTCACAGTCAGTTCACGTGATGACGTGGGAGGCGTGATGATGCAACACGCAACTCCGCCTCCCACAGTCATCGAGCTGCAGTCTATTACAGTATATGGATAAAAATAGGTTCCAGTTATGACCATTACGCGTAGAATTTCGAAATGAAACCTGCCCAACTTTTCTAAGTAAGCTGTAAGGATTGAGCCTGCCAAATTTCAGCCTTCTACCTACACGGGAAGTTGGAGAATTAGTGATGAGTGAGTCAGTGAGTGAGTGAGTGAGTGAGTGAGTGAGAGCTTTGCCTTTTCTTAATATAGATAATGAAATTTTATTAAAAAATTTCAAGAGGTAAAAAAATAAAAACTTTTTCCTAAATATCTTCTTTAGATATTGTGTATTACAGATTGTTACAAAGTTTTACACAAAGCAATATTAATTATACTTACAGTATTGTCATATATGTTTCTATTTTATTTTTAATACTATTTTACTTTAGGCTTTTTGCAAAAATATTTTTAACAAAAAAAATTAAGACAACAAAGAGAATGAGGTCAAGGTCCCTTGCCATTTAATATAGACTGTTCCTACTAATGTTTATGCACTACTGTTCTAGCGCCCGTAATTGTAACGGCTTAATGTCTAGTAACTGAATAACCTTTATGGCACAATAACAATTCAATACATTTATGGTCACTACAGTATTTGGATTTAATAATCATCTTGTGGGAAAAGGCTGACTCGCATAAATAAGTAGAGCCGAATAATGCAGTCAAGGAGCTTTTGAATTCAGCCGAGTGAAAAATGACGGCTGTCCAATTAACTGTGATTTTAGTTCCCTCTCCTTTCTCTTTCTCAGATCATTTTTGGAAGGATGTCAGTTTTGTAGTTTTTATGAACAGTTCAAAAATGCCTTTCCACATTTTCCTTCTTTGGAATAGCAATGATAGATTGACAGATCAGACAAACGCACTTCGATTGTGACATTGTGAGAAAAAAAAATCATCTTCCAATTCCACATCCAGCCCATACCCTCCCAAAACAATTTTTTTTAAAATCCCTTCTTTAGTCGATATAAATTGGAAAGCTAACTACATCACAGCCGGAGTTTTGCAGTAGCTTGCACGTTTGATCGTGAGTGCAGGATGACCAGTGTGTTAAAAGAAAAGAGATCTCAGACTGGCCGCCCTGTATGTCAATCAAGTGGCAAATGCCATAGGGAGGATATATGATAGACTAACGTTTAAAAAAATTTTTTTTTGAATGCAACGCGATTGGGCACATCAATGTGATCGATGCATTGGGCACCCCTGTACTACACCTTGCTTGCAGCTTGACACATTCACAAGATCAGAGTCATGGTGGTTTGGTCATACAGTGCTCTATGCATCAATTTTGCTTTGCAGTAAAATCTTACCTAGTTCAGGTTAGTCACCTTGGTTAAACAAAGAGTCTGCCAGTGACAGCACAGATGATGTAGTGATGCCGTAATAAGTATACTTGGTATCCCACTGGGTCTGTCTACTAGTGTGAACTATCGAGTTCCAGATACTGTATATCCAGAGTGTGCTAAAAGCATGTAAAACTTCATACTGAATTGTGCCCATTTTGATGCAATGTACAATTATCCACTACCACCTTCCCTTGTAACATATGAGACTTTCCCTCAATACTTGTGTTGTGACTGGGAATATACACCTTCTTCATATTTTTAATGATAGCTTAATAGCACATCCCACTATTTACACAGTTTTGTGCTGGGTGATTAGCTTTATCATATTCCTTATTAGTGAAATGAAAAATGACACTCACTCTTAAATTTTGACAAAAAGGGGTGCCATTTTTATATCACTTGAACTGGAATGTGCTGTCTATGAAAGCTATTGAGCCAATAAAAAGCCTATTTGTACTATGTTTTTAATAATGTGGTACGCAAAACACTGTTAACAAGCATGTATTTAGTGTTAAATGACACATGTAACTGCATTCTTCTATTTTTGTATATGAATCATTATTATAGAATTATTAATTAAAAATAAATATCATAAATGACTATCTGAATTAAACATTTTAAATGATCCAGCTTTGAAGTTAGTTATCCAAGTCCCTAAATGCACCAGAATATTACACTATGTGTACATTTGCTAACTTGTTTAAAAGTGATTATGTAGGAAAATATTCACTAACACTAACAAGGTAACCGATTCTCTTTTGTACATTGTACCAAGATGATTTGCGATTTTTATGCCTAAAACACTCCCCACACATACAGAACCCATATATTTCTCAAGCAAGAAAAGAATAGGCATTTTGAAATTGTGGTTTAACACTTATGACTTGCCATTTTATAGGGAAGCTGAGCATGTACAATGTGCTTTTTAATGTTAAACATGAAATGGATGCAATGTTTGAGTTATAAAATTTGCCACAGCGTAAAATCAAACATTCAAAGTCCAAATATTTAAAATTTTATTAAAAAAAGAACAATATGGATTTAAAAGGTAGATATTACATTAAATTTTCCTGACCTTGTCACAAGTTCCTTAATTATATGAGAAGATAAATGTTCAACATATGTATGTATGAATTTTAATAACTTTATTACTCACCAATACCTGGAGCTCCAGCTTTGCAGGTATAATGGAGAAGAGTCATATCAGTTAAGCCATCACGGTCATTTACTTGGCAGCCTCTTTTCAGAATCTGCGGGAGAAAAGTAGCAGTATTCAGAATATTTTTCACTTTTAGTAAAATTACTGTCTGCCTAATACACATACTGGGCAACAGCTACAAGGAAACATGGTACAGATTAATTTGCCATTGTATTTCTAAATTAAGCATTTTTCTTATCAAGTCTAAAAAATACTTTAAATGTCTTACAAGTCTTATATTTTACCAAATATATCCACTAAAGTGGGAAAAGTTGATTTCAGAAAACATTTTTTTGAGATATGTTAATGTCAACAAAAATAGAAACTGGAAAATGTACTGATTATCAACATTTCTTTGCATTATTTTCTTCAGTGAAGGGCACATTCGCATTTACTTGTTTGTTAAAAGTGACTGCTGTGGGTGGAGTTTTCATTTAAATAAGGACATACAGTAAAATAACACAAAACCACACACAGATCTGATTCTCTTTAGCACAACATTACCTTTCTTGCAGTCTAAGTGTAAAATTGGGGGTGGTGAAAGAATGCTCGTGAGGGACATTAAAGTGAAGAGTACAGTGGGACTTCTATTAAAATGAATTTCACAACATTTTTCTCACCCCAAAAAACATAGATAAACCATTCCATAATAGAAGTACAATCTCAACATGAAGATCAGGAATTATTGATTTGAAAATGGGAGTACAGTAATCCCTCGCTATATCGCGCTTCGACTTTCGCGGCTTCACTCTATCGCGGATTTTAAATGTAAGCATATCTAAATATATATCACAGATTTTTCGCTGGTTCGCGGATTTCTGCGGACAATGGGTCTTTTAATTTATGGTACATGCGTCCTCAGTTTGTTTGCCCAGTTGATTTCATACAAGGGACGCTATTGGCGGATGGCTTAGAAGCTACCCAATCAAAGCATGTATTACTTATTAACTAAAACTCCTCAATGCTATAAGATATGCTTCCTGCGCGGTGCTTGATTGTTTGCTTGTCTCTGCCTCTATCTCACCCTCTCTGACATTCTCTGCGCCTGACGGAGGGGTTGTGAGCAGAGGTGCTGTTTGCACAGAAGCCGTTTGCCTAGTGGATACGCACCTCTAAGAAAGCACACTTATTGATTTTTTGATTGTTTGATTGTTTGCTTTAATCTCGCTCTCTCTCTCTCTGACGTTCTCTGCGCCTGACGGAGGAGATGTGAGCAGAGGGGCTGTTTGCACAGAGGCTGTTTGCTTAGAAGATAAAGATACGGACGCTCCTCTAAAAAATGCCGCTTTATCGTGGTGGGGCATACTTAAAAGCACAGAAGCACGTATTGATTTTTTGATTGTTTGCTTTTCTTTGCGAGCGCTCTCTCTCTGAAATTCTCTGCACCTGAAGAGAAGATATGTTTGCATTCTTTTAATTGTGAGAAAGAACTGTCATCTCTGTCTTGTCATGGAGCACAGTTTAAACTTTTGACTAAAGGGTGTTATTTCATGTCTAGAGGGCTCTAATAATGTTAACAGTGTGGGAGAGTTTATAAGGGCTTTAAATATATAAAATAACTATACAAACATATGGCTTCTACTTCGCGGATTTTCATCTATCGCGGGGGGTTCTGGAACGCAACCCCCGCGATCGAGGAGGGATTACTGTATTCTGTAAACCTTAAGACTTTAGTTTTCATGCTTAGACCAACTACTCATGGATGCCATTTTAGAACTACCATATAAGTGAGTATATTGTGTGTGTATTTTTATATAATTAAGAGCACAATTTCCTGTCCCAAAAAAATGATCCTTTTTTTAAATATTGCAGAAGCATTTTATATTGCTTGCACTCAGAACAATGTCATTTGATGGAGCTGACCCATTATGCCTGCAACTGCAGTCAACTAGCTCCAGCAACTAGTTGGCAATGGAAGCTTGAAAATAATTAGTTATTGGTGTACCAGCTAGCCATTTTAAAGGCAACACTTTTTCTCATGTAGCTAATGTATCTTTTTATGAGCGTTTTAATTTTTTAGCATAATGTTTCCACTATCAATTCTGCTGCATGCACCAGCAAATTGTAGTTAAAAAAAAAAAGACTTCAAGATTATGTGGGATCTGCTTCCCATGCCATGTCAAGCAGAAAGGCATGTTGGAATTCCACATTGTTCTACCCACATAAAGCTTTGAGCCCTCGCCCAGCAACCAATAACAAAAATTAATGTTAAACAGTGCTAACACAAAAAAGCCATTGCCTTACTGATTAATAAGCCTGAAGGATTGGTCTTGCCTGCAGCCCGATGAGTCAAAAATGGGGGCTTTCTGAGAAATAAACCACAAATTGTCTGCTAAATTTGCTCACAGCAAGTGGCTGTTCCCAAAGAATAATATTCAAAATCGTGAATAATCAAATCATGGTTCAAAAAAAAAAAAAAAAAAAAAAAAAAAAATGCCACAAATATTCAGGACAGCTATGGACAGACAAAGTCATTGAGGTAACTGCAGCTCTTAAACAGAAGTCTGTTTTCACTCATTGCCACAGGACAAATGATGCAGCTGTGAAAGAAGGCTATATTACTGCCAGTATTCTAAAGGGTTATTCATTAAAACATGCATGTTAGGGCAGCTGAACTCATGTGTCCCAATACATTACAGGCTTTTACTAATTTAAGTCTATCAAAACAAACTGTAGCAGAGAGTTACGGACTTAATGCAAGATTTGGACAGGCAAATAAAAGAAAAATTAAAGGCATTTACTTGTTTTTCCATCAAAATAGATGAGGCACACCAGTAATGGTGCTCTCAACTTGCAGTTTTTGTCAGAGGTGTTGATAAGTCTTTGAATGTCACTGAATTGTTTGTTGAACTGATTCTTATGACAGACACAACTTCTGGTAATAGCATTTTCAAATGTTTGGTTGGATCCTTGAAGTAGATTGGGCTCACACTGTTAGTCAATTCACTGGTGGCGCGCCGTTATTGTGTTGTGTTGGGGGAGTAGAGGTTGTTGCCAAATTCCAAGGGAAAAAATCAAATCAAGCAGAAGTAAAAATTTGTGTGTATTTCACTTTATTGTACATCAGGAGTTATTATCAGCAAATCATTTAAAACTGACCAAGGCATGAGTGTTGTCATCAAAAGAGTAAATTCCATTCACGTGAAAGGACTCAGTCACTGTCAGTCTGACGCCTTGCTAAGTCAGCACAATGTTAGCCATAGCTTCCTGTACCACACAGAGGTGTTTACACGGGGGGTTGCACTCAAGCGTTTTTTATGAAATGTGCATGGAAATTGGTCTTTTCATAAATTAAAAGGAGAATGTGGTGGTGGAACTGAGCGATTACAAATGTATGATATCTCTGAGCACTTGAACATTCTCCACACCAAACCTGCAAGAATGAAAACAACATGAAATAGAATATTATGATAGCATCCATGTGCTTCAGCAGAAACTAAATCAACGGTGGGCACAGCTGGGACCCTGTATGACAGACGTCATCTGCAAAGGTGGGAATTAAAAAATGGATGAAAACTAAATAAAGACTTAAGTTTTTCAGTCCAAAACCGCGATTTGACGTGCCAGACAACCTGCTAATGGATTTGAATAAATTACATTAACTGTGTGTTTAAAGAAAAATGTACTTATGCATGTCTGAAAATATTATATCAAAATCTTGGACCAAAATATTCTAAACAGACTTTATCCTCAGTGTTTTTTTTTGTTTTAAAGCACATACATTTGCAAACAGGATTTTTCTGTTAGAAACATAAATGATTTAAATCAGTGCTCTTGCCTGACCAGGCACTTGAACAACACAACAAAAGTTGTTCTTGCTCAGAGGTTCACTCCAGATTTTGATCAGGTGTCGGAGAGTTATTAGATGTAGTACATTTATTTGTGTTAACTTTTTCCCCACTAGCAGTGAATGCGTAGTAACCTGAAAAAAGTGTTATTACGTCAGTAGTCTATTAACACTAGAATTACTAAAGCCTACGAAAAAACCGGTAAACCTGGCCCACCTTAAATCCCTTCGCACCTCTCCGTCAGCATCTTTTATCTTGTAAATGTGTTGATAAGCACAAGCAGCCTGCTATACCATCCCTCGCCTTGATTATCTGGGAGTGAGCTAGAGTTGTATAGGGGAAATAATTTCATTTGTGTTCAGTTTCTACAACAATCTATGTAAACACATCATTAAAACAGAAACATTTTTCATATTTTAGTAATAATTGACAAAATGTACACATGAACTGTATAATGTGTGAAGACTGAAGCCAAATATCAAATAAACACTTTCTCTAAAAAAGGTACAACTGAAATACAACAGCATCTGTGGTGCAGTGGTAAGAACTGCTGAGTTATAATCCAGAGTTCGTGATTTCAAAACCAGCTCCCTCATAAATTTACCATTTTGAGTAGTTAGCTGCTCTTATTTTTAATATTATATGATAAAAACATACATTTGATTTGTGTCTGTAACAGCTGGTGTAAATTAAAATCATGACATCATGCACCAGAAGGCATGAGCTTATTCAGTGTGAGCAGGAGCATGCAGGTGGCCGGTTGCTTGTGCTATAACAAGCTTGACTTGGCGGCGATCAATGCAAATGTACTATACAAGGCATGCACAGGTGCACCGGGAAAAGAGAGTGTTCTTTTCTCACCTTGCAGAGGAACATCATTGTCGCTTCTTACAAGAAAAGGTGATGGAAAAACAAAAAGAGGATGCAACATCAACAAGCTTCTGTTCCAAGACCGCCGCTTCCCCCAAGAAAGCAAACTCAGTCAGTGTCAGGCGCCCCTTCAATGTAATAGTAACCACAGCAGAGAGAAGTTTGTACATTGCAACAGGTACACACGTAAATGTAGGAAGGACAGTCCTTGGGTGTGTGGGAACTGTTAACATTTGAATTTGATGATTGTATATAGCACAGAACTGACCTCTCTGTACTATTCTTTCCTCTGCATGTCCTGGAGTACAAAAGAAACATCACCATGCACCAAAATGTGAAGATTGGGCAAGATCGGGAAATAAAAACACAGTCACTGAATACAACTGCAAGAAGGCATGTGAATGAATATGAATAATATGAATAATGTTGCATCAGTGCCACAATGTTTTCTGAAATGTACTATACAGATCATAAAATTAATTATTCTAAATATCACATATACCTATGTCTCTGTTTTTTGTCAATGCAGCTTTGACATGATGGACCATATGGTACATACTAATTCAACGTGAGCAGGAACACTGATATTTACACCGCCTGTTACAGACACAAATCAAATGTATGTTTTTATTGTATATTATTGACAATAACAGCAGCTCACTACTCAAAATGGTAAAGTTGCAGGGGAGCTGGTTTCGAACTCACGACCTCTGGATTATAACTCAGCAGTTCTTAACACTGCACCACAGAAGCTGTTGAATTGCACTTGTACCTTTTGTGAAAGTGTTTATTTGATATTTGGCCATCAGCCTTCACACACTATACAGTTCATGTCTACAATTTGTCATTTATTACTAAAACATGTAGTACTAGGGTTTTGTACCATGTTAGCCATTATGAATGTAGAGAAAAGCCAAGCAAAATGACGCCTTTTATTGGCTAACTAAAAAGATTACAATATTCAAGCTTTCGAGGCAACTCAGGCCCCTTCTTCTTGATTACATCTTCCCTGAAGAAGGGGCCCGAGTTGCCGCAAAAGCTTGCATATTGTAATCTTTTTAGTTAGCCAATAAAATATGTCATTTTGCTTGGCTTTTCTTTACTAAAACATGAAAAATGTTTCTGTTTTAACAATGTGTTTACATAGATTGTTGTAGACACGGAACACACATGAAATTATTTCCCCAATACAACTCTAGATAGCCCACTCCCAGATAATCAAGGCATGAACTGGGAGAACTTCTTGCCTGTTCTGCGGCAGTGGGGGGGATGGCATAGCAGGCTGCTTGGGCTTAACAACACATTTACAAAACAAAAGACGCTGACAGAGCGGTGCGAAGGGATTTAAGGTGGGCTGGGTTTACAAGTTTGACCATAAGCACAAGCAGCAAACAGCCTACTATCCTATCGCCACAGAAATGGTAAAAATCGCTCTCCCAGCTAAAGCCTTGCTTATCAGGGAGTGAGGTAGTAACTAGAGCTGTATAGGCTAAATAATGTATTGTTATTTGGAACACATGTATTTCATGTCTGTTCCCTTTCTACAAAGATCTATGTAAGTGTAGCATGACAGAAATGTTGAACACATATCTAAAAGACAAACTTTTTTCATGGTTTAGTACTAACAACAAAATGTTGACATGAAGTGTATAATGTATGAAGACTGAAGTCCAAATATCAAATAACCACTTTCACAAAAGGTACAAGTATAAATAAAAGCACACTTGTTTTGTTAAGACTATAACGGAAGAAAAAGAAATCGGGTTAGTGTACGTCGTTGTTACGACTGCTTTGGTAAGATAATTGTAATAGCTGCTAACTTAAAATCAACAGGTCACAGGTTCGAGCCTTGCTGCGTCACAATATAAGCGCTTTCAGTAGTGAGCTGCTCTTATTGTTACTATTATACAATAAAAACATACAGTACATTTGATTTGAGTCTGTAACAGCCGGTGTAAATGTATGGTGCTTGTAAAGGTTAGCATTTTTTTTTTTATTCAGCTTTATTCTCTCAGTCATATTCACGCTCGCCCCAATCTGACACTGCTGTTTTCAAATAAAGACGTGCTATAACAGAGGTGAACTCAGATGAGGATGAGGATTCTAACATCAGAAAAAGAGAACAGAAGCCCTCCCATCCCCGCAAGAAACGTCTACTCACATATAAGAACAACGCAGCTGTACCAGGCATAAAGGCAAAAGATGGTACTGTTTGGATGCAACAAGAGGTCCAGTGTCATCCTGCCAGTCAGTCTGCCTCACACCTGTCCTTCAACGAAGCAGCACAGATTACAGAGCTTGCCAACATATCGGGTAAAGTCCTGTTTGTGATTATATTTTGTGATGGACTTTACATAAGAAACATTTAAATGTTACTTATATAAAAGCCAGATCGAATGTCATTTACCTCGATTTATTTACTTATCGTCCTACACAGTAAAGTCACAAGTAGACCGCCAAGCTTCCTCTGTTTGATCGACAAGGAACACACATGAAATGCATGTGTTCCAAATAACGATATATTATTTAGCCTATACAGCTCTAGGTACTACCTCACTCCCTGATAAACAAGGCTTGAGCTGGCAGAGCGATTTTTGCTGTTTCTGCGGTGGTGGGTGGAATGGGATAATAGGTTGTGTGCTGCTTGTGCTTAGCGACACATTTACAAAACAAAAGACGCTGATGGAGAGGTGCGAGCGGATTTAAGGTGAGCCAGGTTTACAAGTTTTTTCGTAGGCTTTGGTAATTCTAGTGTTAATTATATATTTTCTTCTTTTCTCTTTGTCATCATTGCCTTTCAAAATAACCACTGCACAACCTACTCAAGTGTGAAGGAGGTTTATACTTGATAACTATGATCTTTGTTTCAAGTTTTTACTTTATAAAGTAAAAGGAGGAGGGGGGGGCTTTCAAATTGTTGTACATTCATCACTGTATGCCATAGCAAATGCTTAAAAGAGAACTTACACTGTACATGCTATCAGTTTGGTTTTACCCTAGTATGTTTTTACATACCAAAGTAATGTGCAGGTCAAAATCTTCAGCATATCAGCTTTCAGAAGAGGAGTGGTCTGGTTTTATAAACCTCATGGACCCGCCTCTGTAAATTGTAATAATAGCTTGATAGGACAATTTCCTTGTCAATACTGATGCTCTGTGCAACAGAGGACAGAGCCGACAATACTTCCTTAGAAGGCTGGTGTCCTTCAACATCTGCAATAAGATGATGCAGATGTTCTATCAAATGGTTGTGGAAAGTGCCCTCTTCTACACAGTGGTGTGCTGGGGAGGCAGCATAAAGAAGAGGGTCACCTCACACCTGGACAAACTGGTGAGGAAGGCAGGCTCTTTTGTAGAGACGGAACTGGACAGTTTGACATCTGTGGCAGAGCGACGGGCACTGAGCAGGCTCCTGTCAATCATGGAGAATCCACTGCATCCACTGAACAGAATCATCTCCAGACAGAGGAGCAGCTTCAGAGACAGACTGATGTCATTGTCCTGCTCCACTGACAGACTGAGATCATCGTTCCTCCCCCACACTATGTGACTCTTCAATTCCATCCGGGGGGGTAAACGTTAACAGTATATAAGACTGTTATACCTGCCTCGCACTCACCACCTTGCATTTTTTAACTTGCACTGTGCTTTTATTGCTCTTTAATTAATATTGTTTTTATCAGTATGCTGCTGCTGGAGTATGTGAATTTCCCCCATCTATCTATCTAATATATATGCGTATGTATATATACATATTATATTATATATACATATTATATTATATATATATATATA
>JANRMT010027041.1:119789616-119828897 GCA_026402145.1 Polypterus bichir lapradei | reverse complement strand
AACACAGAACCTCACACCAAACATAAACGAACTTGTTGCCAAAAAAAGATGCCAGGCGTCCAGCTCTAAAATGACATATGAGCAAAGACAACTGAATGATTTGATTTGTTATTGCTGAAAGGAACACATTTTATTTATATTTCCAGGTTTTGTTATGCAGCATGTTCATATTTGAATTTGTATAATTTTGACAGGATATATTTTTATGGAGAGCAAAATCTTTTGGGATATTTAAAATCTAAGTTTATTTTTTATATAAAATTACATAAGAGTAAAGAAATTTGAATGTTTGTTCTTTTAAAGTTTACTTTATTTCTAACTTGTATAATTTAGACAGGATATATTTTTATGGAGAGCAAAATATTATAAGTTGTTTAAGGTTTGAGTTGATTTATTCAGGAATAATATTCCTGTCTGTTTTTACCATTCCTACCAAAGATATTTCTGTCGACTAAATAAAAATTCCTTCTAATTAAAATTTAAATAGAACTTGAACAAATACGATAGTTCATAATATCCACGCAGACTTGCACGTAAGAGCGGGAGTTATCCATTTTAACAAGCAGCGTCTTGCACTGATACGAAATAGCTGTGTGTGTATATGTGTGTGTATGTATATATATATGTATTTGTGTGTATATATGTGTGTGTATGTATGTATGTATGTGTGTATGTATATGTATGTGTATATATGTATGTATATATGTGTGTGTGTATATATATGTGTATATGTATAGATATGTATATATATATGTTTATGTGTGTGTGTGTAAATATATATATATATATATATATATGACAGCAACACTCATCACTCACAACAGTGACAAAACAATTACATTGACAATCATGTTACGTTATTTTCAAAATGTTTCCTTTTCTTTTTCATTGCTTCTTTAACACACTACTTCTCCACTGCGAAGCGCGGGTATTTTGCTAGTAAAAACATAAAGCACATAACTAAGCTCACCTTTTTATTACCATTGAGTTATGGTCATGTAGAGCAGCACAGCCCAAGAATTAATTACACCAATAAAGACTAGAAACTCCAAAATGTATATTTTGAGACATTACATTTCCTTGCTGATATGATATGGAGGAGCTATTGTTTAATGCATCAAAGAAACAATCTCAGCTTGTTAAAAATGAACACCAAGAAATATGTATGATAAATAATCATGGAAGCAATATATTCAGAGCAACCTTAAAGAACAGGGCATGTCGGCTGTGCTTTGAATGGAAACATCATCTTTCCACTACCAAGCATTTTATGTGTGTTTTATTAATAAAACTAGCAAAATACCCGCGCTTCGCAGCAGAGAAGTAGTGTGTTAAAGAAGTTATGAAAAAGAAAAGGAAACATTTTAAAAACAACATAACATGATTGTCAATGTAATTTTTTTGTGACTGTTATGAGTGTTGCTGTCATCAAGGATTTGATTATATTATTTCTTTCAATCAGGTTCGTATTTGGAGGATGTGCTGTGTTCAAGTTATACTCCATGTTTGTCAACCGTAAAGATAACAGGTTTCATTCATCGAAGTGTTCACTACCCAAAGTGGTACTCGTGAATCTAAGATGTTTAACAGGCATTCCCGGTATTAATTTGTGGATTTGCCTGCGAATATTTAGCGGCAGCATGTCTATGAACTTAATTTAAACTTAAGCTTTACACCTTGCTTTCCTATTGATATATCTACAAAGGCTTGTTCCTTTCTTACTGCATCAATAAACAGCTCGTCTTCCTCTTTATCTGAGACATCATACATTGCATGCATGGGTTTACCTCTCCCAGTCCTGCAAAGTCAGTTCATGTGAGCCGCTTGGAGTACATGCATCGAAGGTTCTCAGCCGTGCTTGTGCTATCTCGTGCGATCTTGCGATGTGCACGAATTTATTTAATGTTAGCTCAGACCCTGAGACAGCACTTAAGTTTCTCTCGCACTTTTGCTGAGTTTGTGCCAAACACTTTTCTATCCCTGACCATCTCATCTTCATTTGCATAAGCACAGTCCTTCACCAGCAATTTTAACTCCGTTACAAAGTGATGAAAAGTCTCGTTTATACTCTGCGTCCTCTCCCTAAACTTGTATCTCGCGAATATCGTATTTTTCTTAGGCATGACAAACGCCAGCGGCAGCGTGTCCACGAACCTAATTTAAAGTTAAGCTTCACACCTTGTCTTCCCATTCGTTTGCATAAGCACAGTCCTTCACTAGCAATTTTAACTCTGTTACAGTAATTTTAACTCTGTTACAAAGTGAGCAAAAGTCTCGGTTAAACCCTGCGTCTTTTCATGCAACTTGTATCTCGCAAATATCGTATTCGTCGTAGGCATGACAAACGCCAGCGGCAGCCTGTCTATGAACTTAATTTAAACTTAAGGTTTACAGCGCGCTTTGTTTCCGCAGTAGCTGCACTTATAAAAATGCTTGTGTGCATCACTCGCTTCATATTCTTTTGCTGCCTTCTCAATTGTGTAATGTGTTTCTTGTTCAGCCCTCCTTGGAGCTCTCACTTGTTCTCTGCATACTGCGTTCACAGTCAGTTCACATGAGCCGCTCGGAGTATATGCATCGAAGGATCTCAGCTGTGCTTGTGCTATGTCGTGCGATCTTGCGATGTCCACGGCTTTATTTAATGTTAGCTAAGACCTGGCATTTAAAAGTGTCGCTCACACTTTCGCTGAGTTTGTGCCAAACACCAGTCTATCCCTGACCATCTCATCCTCGTTTGCATAAGCGAAATATTTAGCGGCAGCGTGTCTATTGGATGGATGGCCTTATATGGGCAGACACTCAATTACGTGGGAGACATGACGTTGAGGGACGCAACTCCGCCTCACATGGCGACCGAGCTGCAGGCTATGGCCGTATATACAGTATGTACGTAAGCAGGTTCCAGTTATGACCGTTACACGCAGAATTTCGAAATGAAACCTGCCTAACTTTTGTAAGTAAGCTGTAAGGACTGAGCCTGCCAAATTTCAGCCTTCTACCTACACGGGAAGTTGGAGAATTAGTGATGAGGTAGTCAGTGAGTCAGTCAGTGACGGCTTTGCCTTTTATTAGTATAGATGAATGATGCGATCATTTTCTCCAAATTTTGCTTAACTTAAAGTAAACCCCATCTTAACAATATGCTCATTCAAATAGGACTAATGCAGCAGCAACAACAACAACATTTATTTATATAGCACATTTTCATACAAAAAAATGTAGCTCAAAGTGCTTTACAAATCGAAGAATAGAAAAATAGAAGACACAATAAAAAATAAACACAAGTCAACATTAATTAACATAGAATAAGTAAGGTCCGATGGCCAGGGTGGACAGAAAAAACAAGAAAAAAACTCCAGAGGCTGGAGAAAAAAAAAATAAAATCTGTAGGGATTCCAGACCAAGAGACCGCCCAGTCCCCTCTGGGCAAGTCTTATAGTCTTATAATGGGGGATGAAAACAAAAGTCAAACACAGAACAATTTTTCGGACAAAATCAAAACGCTAACAGGAACTAAGGCAAAAATTCAAAAACAGTAATAAGCCTGAAGCCCTATAAAAAGGTTTTTTTTTTATAATGTGAATCAATTAATGACCTTTGTTGTTCATTAGATGTTCCCCACTATGCCATAATCACAAACAAAAACATGAATCATATGGCACATGCATCACATTCTTAGTAACCATATAGCATCATGCCTGAAAATGTTATTTGAAATAATGTATAATTGCAGAATTTTAATCAAACTACAGAATAAAGGATTACTGCACTGAATCTGTACTTGGTATTTGATAAGAAAATTGTCAGTGGCCAATAGCTTCTCATTTAGCTAGAAAAACAAAAATTATTCGAATGGCAGCACAGGAACAAAGCGAGGTCATCATGGAATCATCTTATCTCAGGGAAATTAAGGTTTTTAATAAAAATAAAAAAAAAAGACTGAACAGATCTTGGAGCAGAGAAAATACAAATATCCAGCCCTTGTGACAGATACAAACAGTAGGTACTTGGTACCCACTTGACAGCAGCTTCAAAAGTTGATTAGAAACATGGAGAACACTGATGTTATGAATACTTCCCAAAAGAGTAAAGCCAAAGCTGTCAAAAACTCAGCCTAACATAATACTTTTAATTTTATTTGTCATTCACTGTATGTATAAAGCTTCACCAAGACACTGTTAGGGAGCTTGTTTCCTCTTTCATTAATTTCTACAATAAGAAAAGCTGCTTGCTTTTTTGTTTTACTTTTTTATGCTTATTAACATCATGTAACTTACCCACTATGATTTCAAGGAATAACAGAAGAGAGCTGCTGTGGCACAGGTTCTGGGATACTGCAGAACACATTTCTACAGATAGCATGGCATGCAGTGCACAGACCTTTGTAAGGGTATTACTGTATTAATATTAAGAAAGGCTGTCAAATGAGTGAAAGTTGCAAATACATGTAAGGTGGAGTAGCCTTTCTCAAGATAATGTAAAACTGTAAACTAATCTGTAATTAAAATGGCACAATATGTTTCTCTGTTTTAAGACAGAAAAGCTTGATTATTTTAAATGCATTTCAATGCAAGTTTCAAGATGTATACAGTATTTAAGCTATGTCAATGAAATCTGAACTTTCCTGACCAAGTTTTTTGAAGACTTCACCAAATTCAGTCCACTGGAAACAGAGTTGTGTCATGTGGACAGAGAGATAGACATGGCAACTGCAGTAGATCGGTTTTCAAGTTATATGTGAATGTACCTAGAAAAAAATCTGAAAAAATAAGTTTTCTCCCTTGTCTTAAGTAGAGCTGGTTACAATGATTGCTTTTGAGTATTACTATCTGTATAATGATATTCATGTAATCTCCCTGGTCCTAGTTATTGAAATGAAGGGGAACCTTTCTCAGTCAACCACCAAACCATCCACTATAATTGGCATATATAAATAATGCTGTACTGTACACAAAATCATCTTAAAGGAATGACCATTTTCCCTGAAAAAAGAACGGGACTGACTGACCCAAGTCCTTTCCTTGGAAATGGCCTAATTACATAAGACTTGAATTTCAGCTGGGTAGAATCTTAACTAGTCTAATAACATGTCTGCTTGTGCAGCTACAGATAAAAACAGTGGTTATGTCTGTTGCTGTACACCTCCAAACACTTAGGTTCAAATCTTTACTAAAGCTCTAGCTGGGTGGAATTTTCAAATTCTTCTCTGCCTGCATTAATTTATTCTGTGCATTCCAGTTTCTTCCCTTTATCCAAAAGACTTGCACTTCCGACTGCTAGTCATACTGGCCTAGTATAACGGAATGTGGGTTGGTTGCCACATTTTATCCTATGTTGCCTAGACATACTTCATTTTCATGGAGTCCTATTTTGGAATAAGCCAGCTCAGAAAATAATGAATACTTATACATTAGCTCATTTACAAATGTAGAGTAACTGTTTAACAGTGCCACAAGGTGGGTTTTTATGTTGAGGGCTAAAGGTAATGGCATTTTAGTATTCAGTACAGTTTTTTCTCCTTCAGAAAAGTGGTAAAAACAATCAACTCAAAGTCAAGAAGCAGTGATCCTGTTCTAGCAACATCAGACACAAAGGTACAAACCAACACTGAAATGGGCACTAGTCCATTAGAGGCCAATAACACACTGCCTCCATTATTCAATCATGTTAAGGTGAGTATGCAGAATGAAGGAATGGAAAAAAAAGACTATTTAACTACTAGAAACTTTAAAATTTATATTTTAATATATATTATACATGTGGCACCACTCCACAAACTATTTAAGTATTAACTCATGTTGCTCTGGAAAGAACACTATAACAATTTCCCTGTCTTACAATATTTGTTTATGTGTCTTTAACAGCAAGTGTACTGTTCTGAGCAAGTTAAATTTATTCAGTAATTTATCTGATAGTAATATAAGGTCCAGCTGAATTTGGCACAACTATCTAAAGGAGAGAAGGGAACATAAGAAATTTGACAAATAAGAGGAGACATCAAGCTGGTTTGTTTAGCTCATAGCCAATGGTGGCTAGTGAAAAAGATTTGGGGGTGGCAACTGAAACAGCACTTCATAGCTCAGGAGAAAAGAAAAAAAAAAACCACACACACACAAACTAATGTTGCCTAAACACTGCCCAGTAGTACTACTTGAACGTAAATGTTGCCCTCCTTTTCTTCGGGCCTGGAATTTTCTCAATTACTTTCTGATCACCAGTTTCTTTTCCATTAACAACATGGCCAATGCATTCAGGCTTTTTTAAGTCATGTTTTTTCTGAGAAAGGATTTATGTACTTTGAAAAAGTTTATAATATGTAGAAAAATGTGTAACTCTCTAATGGTTGAAAGGCTGCAGGACACCAACAGATTAACAGTTTGAAATTTAGGCTTCTTAATGAGTGGTAAACAAACCATTTAAAAAAAATGCATATTTTCATAGTCGCAACAGAGCTTGAATATCTTGGCTTCATATCACATGTCGTGTCATACATTTTTCATGACATAAAATTAATATAACCCTAATCTCGCTTAAAACAACACATTTAAAACTTTGAAATTCTGAAAAGTTACACAAGTTCCATTACCAATATTGAATAACACTTTTTTTGGTTTACTTATTGTACCTGTGGCAAAATAAACACCTTCTTGTTTTTTTAAGTATGTGAAAAATTATTTATAAAGCATCTATCACAGACGTAAGTCACAACACACTGAACAATAAAACACAGAATAAAATTAAATATTAAAATACACAGCAACGACAATATAAAACACACCCACATGACATCACTACCCAAATGCCAATCTGAACAGCAATTTTTTTTTATTTTTTAAGTTAAAAAAATGTATGTATGGCACCTAGTGTTCTGGGGAGTCCAAAAGCTCATTCTGCGCAGTTTTTATGAAGTTTACTCAAATGCAGTGCCGTTCTCAAGGTGCTCTTTCAATACTCCATTGAGAAAGGCAACAAAATCCACCAACCCAATCCTGGGCTTATCAGAGTTTTCACTCTGATCATGGCCACACAAAGCAAATTCAAAAGCTCTGAAAAATTTCACACAGTCTATTATTGTGGACTGGATGTGTTGATTTTGGTCAGTTCTTCATTGTGCCTTCTAATTCCAATCCAATAGCCTTTATTTATTTATTTATTTATTTATTTTATTTTCAGCAAAAATAAGCCGGGCAAAAAAGTTATCCTAAATTTAGTCTAGATGACTGTGGCTACTTTCATGCTGCTTGCATTTTTCAGAAAAGATTTTTTAGGTCTTGTATCCGAAGTTGTTGTCCACAACTCTGCAGTAACAATACTTTGAAACAGCAAACAGATAAAACAAAAAAAAAAAAAAAAAAAAAGCCAACTATGTTTGTTACAGCAAGAATAGGAAAAAGTCTGTATGTAAGCTTGTCCTTGATCATGATTTATGAAGGGGTGTTTCATTAAAGAAATTAACTGAATTTTCTTTAATTTCGGAAGTTCCACTGGAAGTTGCCATCATCGTAAAGTTGCGGTAGCTCATCTGTAGTTACATTAATGGCAGGTGTGAATTGTGAACCATTGAGGTGAACTTCAATTAGTGTGTCGACAACTGTCCAATCAAATTAGATTAAAAAAAGCTAAAACAACATTAATTCGCTGCCAATAAATGTGGGAGTGTCTGTGGCACAGAGAGCTGCACTACTGGAAAAATCTGAAAGCAACAAATTAAAGGGGAGTCTCAGGTCACCTTCTTGCCAAATGTTCAAGGACTTACATAGATTCTAATTTGGCTGGCACCCTTCACTCAGAAAATATAGATATTCACACAGAATTTAAACAAATATGAGTCAGAACCAATTTTTAATGGATGTTCACATGTGCTGACACCAGGCATGTTGTGCAAATAAACAAATTTATTTCATGATTATTTCACATTACTTAATCAATTTATGTGGAGTTTTTGCAAATTTTTGGGGTGACAGCACCCTGCATTACAAACTATCACTGCTATTTGTCGAAAAATGTTATTTAGATACTACTGAAAAGTAGTCACTGATTCTGCTTCAACTACATGGCTCAGTAGTTTGTTCCAGATTGTCACAACACTTTGCATAAAGAAGTGCTTTCTGGCTTCAGTCCTAATTATTACCCTTCCTGTTAATGGTCAATCTTGGACTTGAGTACACCAGTAGAAATTAAGTTGAAAGAATTCTGCTGGCTCTACTTTATCAATGGTTTTGAGAATTTTGAAAACCTCGATTTGATCCCCATTCAGTCTCCTCTGCTGAACACTAAATAGGTTTCATTCCCGAGTGTGTCATAGTATGACATGTCCTTAAGTCCTAAGATGCACCTGATTGCTCTCTTCTGTGCAGTTTCAAGTGCTGCTATGTCATTTTTGTAGTGTGGTGACCTGAACTGCAAATAATACTGAAGATCTGGACTCACTTATATACACTAAGCATGGCATCCCTTGATTTTTATTTAGCAGTTCATAATATATAACCTAACAGTTTATTTGCTTATTTAATCACTTCTGCACATTTCTTAGATAATGAAAAGGTTATGCCAATTTAAACCCTATAAATATGAAAATTATATTTTTGCAAGAAGTCAGTTTAAACTGATGTCACAGAGATTTCATATTTATTGGTTATCACACCAGGAAATATAGAAACTTCATTTGTACTATAACATGGTTTTTAATTGCTTGCCATTAATTGAAAAAAGTGAAATCATAGCATTGTTTATAAGACGGCATTACACTATGAATGCCAAAATTACATTCTCACATCTTAACCTGGGTCTTCTGTCTGAAACTTACAAAAATGCCTGTTGTTCAAAGAATCAAAGTAATTTTATAAAAAATATTCTATTTGTTGCAGATTGATATGTTCAGTTATAATACAGTTGTCTACATCAACATTCCCACACTCAACTTCCGTGATAAAATAAAAATATACTGCTATCTCATTGACTGAAAAGTACCAACTCTAGCTTCTTACCTTTCTAGCAGTGAATGCACTCTGTTTAACAGTGCTTTTGCTTGCTGTGAACATCAATCAAATCAAATAAATAAAATAAAACAAACATAGTTTGGAAAGTGTGTTGCATACACCAACCTTTAAAAAATAATTCTAACACTCATCTATCTGCTGACATGTTCTGCAATTTTTATTAAATCTTGGAAGGGACCACCAACAGGAAAATGTGACTGTAGACCAGCATAATTTTGAACAGTAGCTTGGGCGATGAATTGAAAAAAAGCTTTATTTTTTCTGAGAAGCTGGTTTTGGTTGCGGTATGAGAAGTGTCTCTATTTAAATGCTTGGAGTACTGCTTCACTGTAATGCAAATACATTATTTGACCAAATGTTTGTGGAAACCTGAACATCATAAATGTATAAACTTGTTGGACACCCTATTCCAAAGCCATGGGCATTAATATGGAATTGGCTCCCCACTCCACAGTTATAACAGCCTCCATCCATCTGGGAAGGCTTTCCTAAGATTTTGGAGTGTGTCTGAGGAAATATGTGCCTATTTAGCTAAAAAAGCATTTGTGAAGTCAAGTAATAATGTCGGACGAGAAGAGCTGGCTGGCAATTAATGTTCTAATCCACCATAAAGGTGTTTAGGAATTTTGAGGTCAGGGCTCTGTTTCTTTACACCAAATTTGTCAAACCATGTCTTTATGAGCCTGACTTTGTACAGTGGGACACAGTCATGGTGGAACAGAAAAGGGCCTTCTTGAAATTGTTGCCACAAAACTATAAGCACACGATCATCTAAAATGTCATTGTATACTGTAACATTAACAGTAACCATCACTGAAATCAAGAAGTATAGCCCAAACCCTGACAAACAGACCCAGACTATTGTACTCCCCCAACAAACTTTGCAGCAAGCACTTTGCAGTCTAGAAGGTAGTGTTCTCCTGGCATCCTCTACACCCAGATTTGTTTATTAGACAGCCTCATTGGGACATCACTCTAGACAACACATTTCCACTGCTCCAGAGTTCAATGGCAGTGTGCTTTACATCAATCCAGCTGGCACTTGGCATTGAGCATAGTGATCTTAAGTTTTGTGTGCAGCTGCTTGGCCAATGAAACCCATTTCATGGAGTCCCTAACACACAGTTCACATGCTAATGTTTGTTCCAGTGGCAATTTTGAACTCTGAGCGAAGCACTATGTGCTTAACCACTTTTCAGCCAAGCTCTGTTACTCTGTATGGTCTCTCTTTGTGGCTGATTTATGGTTTCTCTTGGATGCTTACACTTAACAACAATAGCACTTACAGATGACTGGAGCAGATCTAGAAGAGCAGAAGTTTCATATGCTGACATCTGGCAAAGGTGGTATCCTATAACAGTGCCAAGTTTAAAGTCACTGAGCTCTTCAGTACGATACAGTCTACTGCATGACTGTATGCTTTAATTTATGTACCTGTTAATAATGCATACATTAGAAATACCTGAAATCAGTAATGTGTAATGATGTCCACATAACTCTGGTCATATAGTTCATACTGTACATGAAACCTGAATGTGTCATCAGCTTTTTTACCATTAATATGTAGACACAATAAAAACGTTTATTTTCCAGATCAGATCAGACTGCTGCACAAATAAAGATTTTACTGAGACGTTTGACAGATAGACTGATCTCTTTTAAATCAGGAATCGATTCCTTCTTGAGTGTAAATGGACTTAACACACCCCTGGGTAAGCATTTTTTCACTAGGTGGATAAAGATCTGTCAGAGAGCAGAAAACACACCATGTGAGTGAAGCTTTTCTTGCCATTGCACACCAAGACCTCTATCTTTTTGTATTTAGTAGTCTATTATCATTTGTTGCTTAATATTTTGACAGCTGTCATAATATTAAATAATTTCTTAGCAACTATACAAGAAGATAGGTTTTTCCACCCTTTTGATAACGTATAATTCACAATCATAAAACACTAAAAGCAGACCATGAAGAAAACAACTTGCATCATAAGCAGAATGATTGTAAAAAAGTACCACAAAATTTTAAATGTTTAAAATATTTTCAATTATACACAAAAGCAGCAATGCAATTCTGTTTCGCCGTTAAATGTATTTTTCCGTAACCAAACTTGCTAAAACATCCTAAATTTGAATGAAGAACAAAGACGAATTAACTGTTGCACACATGGGAAATATACTGACGCATACAAGGCGGATCGCATTAGCAATACGATAGTGCAAGGGTAAACTACGAATAAAAACAGGATATTTGGAAAAAAAACGTCTTTCTTATCTGAATGCTTGATTCAAAAAACACGCTGACTTTCTCCCAGGAGAATAAGCTACATGTTTATATTTAAAAGTGCATACGTCACTCTATATGCTAAGCATGCTGACCTTAACCGCTACTTCTGGCGCGGTCGGCTGGAACAACATTGATTGACGCAGGCAGTTGCCAGTCATATCACCAGATCTAGACCCCACCTACAAAAGTAGCCAATCGTCAGGCACAGACGACAGGACCAACACACGTCTACCTGCTTCTGAATACACAGGAAAGCGGATTCAGGTGAAGTTTAAAGCGCCTCAAAACCGTGTCGCTTTAATATTAAAAATTGGCCACGTCAAATGTTAAAAATGCCGGCCCTACGAAGCAGACTACTCTCGTCGTGTCTGGCCCATCCTACACGAGAGACGGTGGCAATCTAGCTTCGTAAGTTAGTTTTAATGTATTAATGTAATTGAATAATTTGCATAACTCCTGCATCAATTTCACCGCAGAATCAAAAAACGAATATCTTTGCTGTCCTTCTCCTGTATACTAACACAGCATGTTAACCTGTTTTTTGAACGCCCCTCTACTGCCACCTGCTCGGGGACTCACCGCTGCTTCAGCTTGGCTCAAATTGGATGCCGACGGGCGGAAGCATCGTGCACCTTCGTCTGCAGCTTTTAAATTCCGTCAGGTTAGCCGCAAACAAGACCCGGCTGCTACGTTTCCTTCTTCGTGACGTACTGGAACCTTGAACATTAGAGCGGCGGAGGCGCGCAGCACTATCTGCTAGGACGCGCAGTGTTGTGAAACGTGTGCGCGCGCGTGTGTCAGTTTATTATGGTGCTACGTAGCGATTAGGGGAGGTAAGAGCAGCCGGGGACGTCATGCCATACGGTGTGAAATAGGATTAATGGACAGCTCAAAATTCATACTCCTGCTAATAGGTAATGGTGAAAAATAAGTAAAAATAAACGACTTAATTACCGTCTAAAATGATGCGATGCATGGTTATTAACCTTTTCAAGCAGCTCGAACGTGCTGCTTTCTTAATATAAATGATATTGCAGAACAAACGAGAATTCCAGATTCAGTAAAAAAAATACCGCTTCTTTTAATTACATTCTTATATGAATTATTTATTTACATATGCAGTATATTGGTGTGTTTTGCAAATTTTTTTATTTACCTCACACATTTTAATTATGTGGAAAAGTACAAACATTAAGCTTAAAACAAGCTGGCAATGGAGAATACCTAATAAAATAACAATCTTCTCAAACTTCTTAAAGCCATTCAGGATCACAGAGGGCTGGAGCCTACGCTCACAGTATTGAACATAAAGCAGACACCAAGATTTTTGGGTTAAATAGAAAAACACAGGGTCAGTTACTTTAACACATAAACGTAGCAAGAAATTGGAAATAGGTAAGAGTAGAATTTAAATTCTGCTTTACGCTAATTCTTTCAACCCCTGGCTAATTAAATATCCTGGTCCTCCCATAGCATTATCGCAATATGATATGGTATGAACAAATTTTATTTAAAAAAAAAAAAAAACATCCAAAAAATTTCAGCAGTGTATCTGTCACCCACAGCCACAGGGGCTGCACAAACCAGTGTGTTTCTTCGTGCCAATCCCAAGCCTGGATAAATGGGGAGCGTTATGTCAGGAGGGGCATCCGGTGTAAAATTTTGCCAAATCAATATGCGGACAACAATACAAATTTCCATGCTGGATCAGTCGAGCCCCGGGTTAACAACGACCACCACCAGTACTGTAAGCCAACAGGGTGCTGGCGGTTACTGGGCTACTGTTGGCCGAAGAAGGAGAAGAAGAGGGGGGAGACGTGTCCAGAGGCAGAAGGACAGGAGGAAGGTAAACAGAGTGGAACTGAGGGTAGGAACTTTTGAATGTTGGCAGTATGACCGGTAAGGGGAGAGAGTTAGCAGATGATTCAGAGAAGGAAGGTTGATATATTGTGTGTGCAAGAGACTAAAGGGAAGTGGAGTAAGGCCAGGTGTATCGAAGGTGGATTCAAATTGTTCTATCATGGTGTGGATGGGAGGAGAAATGGGGTAGGGATTATTCTGATGGAACAGTATGTCAAGTGTGTTTTTAAGGTGAAAAGAGTGTCAGACAAAGTAATGATTAAGAAGCTGGAAATTGAAGGTGTGATGAATGAATGGTAGTGCATATGCCCCACAAGTTGGGTGTGCGATGGATGAGAAAGAAGATTTATGGAGTGAGTTGGATGAAGTTATGAACAGTGTACCCACGGGACAGAAAGTGGTGATTGAAGCAGATTTCAATGGACATGTTGGTGAAGGGAACAGAGGAGACGAGGAGGTAATGGGTAGGTATGGTGTTAAAGAAAGGAATGAAGAAGGTCAGGTGATAGTGGATTTTGCCAAAAGGATGGACATGACTGTGTTGAAAACGTATTTTGAGAAGAGGGAGGAACATATGGCTATGTACAAGAGTGGAGGAAGATGCACACAGGTAGATTACATCCTGTGCAGAAGAGTCAATATGAAGGAGATTGAAGACTGCAAAGTGGTGGCAGGAGAAAGTGTAGTTAGGTAGCATAGGATGGTGGTCTGTAGGATGACGTGGGAGATCAAGAAGAGGAAGAGCATGAGGGCAGAGCCATGGATCAAATGGTGGAAGCTGAAAAAGGAAGACTGCAAGGTTTAGTTTAGGGAGAAGGTGAGACAGGCACTGGGTGGTAGTAAAGAGTTACCAGACAGTTGGGAGACTACAGCAGATGTAGTAAGGGTGACAGCAAGAAGGGTGCTTGGCGTGACATCTGGACAGAGGAAGGAAGAAAAGGAAACCTGGTGGTGGTATGGGGAAGTAAAGGAGAGTATACAGAGGAGGAGGATGGCAAAGAAGAAGTGGGATAGCCAGAGAGATGCAGAAAGTAGACAAGAGTACAAGGAGATAAGGCGTAAGGTGAAGAGAGAGGTGATGAAGGCTAAAGAAAAGGCGTATGATGAGTTGTTTGAGAGGTTGGACACTAAGGAGGGAAAAAAGTACCTGTACTGATTGGCTACACAGAGGGACCGAGCTAGGAAAGATGTGCAACAGGTTAGGTTGATAAAGGATAAAGATGGAAACATACTCACAAGCGAGGAGAGTGTGTTGAGCAGATGGAAAGAGTACTTTGAGAGGCTGATGAATGAAGAGAAAGAGAGAAAAGGTTGGATGGTGTGGAGATAGTGAATCAGGTACTGCAACGGATTAGCAAGGAGGAAGTAAGGACAGCAGTGAAGAGGGTGAAATATGGAAAGGTCGTTGGTCCAGATGACATACCTGTGGAAGCATGGAGGTGTTTAAGAGGGGTGGCAGTGGAGTTTTTACCCAGATTGTCTAATGGAATCTTGGAAAGTGAGATGATGCCTGAGGAGTGGAGAAGACGTGTACTGGTACCGATATTTAAGAATAAGGGTTACGTGCAGGACTATAGTAACTACAGGGGGATAAAATTGATAAGCCACAGCCTGAAGTTATGGGAAAGAGTAGTGGAAGCTAGGTTAAGAAGTGAGGTGATGATTAGTGAGCAGCAGTATGGTTTCATGCCAAGAAAGAGCACCACAGATGTGATGTTTGGTCAGAGGATGTTGATTGAGAAGTATAGAGAAGGCCAGAAGGAGTTGCATAGCGTTGTTGTGGACATGGAGAAAGCATATGATAGGGTGCCTTGAGAGGAGCTATGGTATTGTATGAGGAAGTCGGGAGTGGCAGAGAAGTACGTAAGAGTTGTACAGGATACGTATGAGGGAAGTGTGACAGTGGTGAGGTCTGTGGTAGGAGTGACAGATGCATTCAAGGTGGAGGTGGGATTACATCATGGATCGGCTCTAAGCCGTTTCTTATTTGCAATGGTGAGATTAAACAGGAGTCCCCGTGGACTATGATGTTTGCTGATGACATTGTGATCTGTAGCGATAGTAGGGAGCAGGTTGAGGAGAGCAGGAGATACGCTCTAGAGCAGGTATGTCAAAACACGTGGCCAGAAATCTGTGCGGCCCGCATGACAGATCCTAGTTAGCACTAAACTTATACAAAATGATTACTATCGTTTGTGATTGAATCATTCTGCATCTACTGTTTTCCCATGGCATTACAGTACCAGAAATGTCATCTGTTAGTATAGTTGTAGCTGCAGCGTCAGCTCCTTGATACCCTAGGCATGATACTGCCCCCACCCCACCAGCCTTGATCAAAGTTAATGAGCCGCGACAGTGCAACTGAAGTGCTAGGCTGCAGCAGTCTGGCAGGCTACACTACTGGCTGGGCTGCTGAGACTGGCCCTGGGCAGAACTGACCATCACGAGTACTAATAGCGCGCATATTTTCACGTTTTTTTGCTTTAGTTTTATGTAATTTTGTGTTAGTATTGTAACGAACAGTTAGTGCAGACTACAGCTGAAGATCTGAAGTGGACGCGAGAAGTTGGTGAGTTGTTTATTAACAAATTTTAGTGATTTTGAGTTTGTAAAATTAGTGTAGGTCAGGGGGCTTTTTGCATATCGGCTTATTTTACAATATAAACTTTGAAATAAACTTAGTAAAGTAAAATTTGATGTTTAGAGGATTTGTTTACCAACTTGAATTACTGAGCAATGAAATCAGTGAGCATTTTCGTGATTTCAGTTCACACAAACAGGACTCTGCGCTGTTTACGTCACCATACTCTTACAACCTAAGAAGCTAAGACTCTAATTGTACGCTGTTGTACGGAGATCGTATGGAAATAAATTGCTTTTCTTTAAACTTTAAAATTTAAGTGTTACATTTTTTTAAAGTTTTCTGTATTGGAAAGAAAGCTACATCAACTATGTATAATAGTATTTGTTACAGTGCAGCCCGCTGACGCATGTATGGCAGTTGAAGCAGCCCACCAATGGTAGTGAGTTTGACATGCCTGCTCTAGAGAGGAGAGGAATGAAGGTCAGTAGGAACAAGACAGAATACATGTGTGTAAATGAGAGGGAGGTCAGTGGAATGATGAGGATGCAAGGAGTAGAGTTGGTGAAGGTGGATGAGTTTAAATACTTGGGATCAACAGTACAGAGTAATGGGGATTGTGGAAGAGAGGTGAAAAAGAGAGTGCAGGCAGGGTGGAAGGGGTGGAGAAGAGTGTCAGGAGTGATTTGTGACAGATGGGTATCAGCAAGAGTGAAAGGGAAGGTCTACAGGACGGTAATGAGACCAGCTATGTTATATAGGTTGGAGAGGGTGGCACTGACCAGAAAGCAGAAGACAGAGCTGAGGTAATAGAGTTAAAGATGCTAAGATCTGCACTGGGTGTGACAAGGATGGATAGGATTAGAAATGAGTACATTAGGGAGTCAGCTCAAGTTGGACGGTTGGGAGACAAAGTCAGAGAGGCAAGATTGCATTGGTTTGCACATGTGTAGAGGAGTGGTGCTGAGTATATTGGGAGAAGGATGCTAAGGATAGAGCTGCCAGGCAAGAGAAAAAGAGGAAGGCCTAAGAGAAGGTTTATGGATGTGGTGAGAGAGGACATGCAGGCGATGGGTGTAACAGAACAAGATTCAGAGGACAGAAAGATATGGAAGAAGATGATCCGCTGTGGCAACCCCTAATGGAACAGCCAAAAGAAGAACAAGATGATCTGTCATTTTATGCTTCTTGTCAATGCCAGAAGAAAATCAAATCAGTTCAATTCAGGTTCAAAGAAATTGCCCTCAAACTTCCAGAGTGCCACATATTGTATATGTCATGTGTATATGACATATGTCATTGCATTTGTTATTTGTCTTTTCCTAATTCATGCTAAAGTGCAGAATTTCAAAAGTGAGTAATCTGATTTAAATACCAAATAGCCAACTGCTGTATTTTTTCCAAGTGATCCAGCAGCACAGAAATGTAAACCTGCTTTGAAAATATAGCTTTTTTATACACCTTATGCAAATATTGACTTTCAGGCTATTAATGTTGTAAAACAAACAATGAAAATGCTCTGTGTATGCATAAGGTGGCTTCTGCTCAGACACCGCTGAGTCCATCATTCATAACATAATGGTTCACACATAATTCTCTGATATTCAGTCTTAATGTTTGAAGAATTTTTAATGCATAATCCACATGTAAAAAAGAAAACATCCAACTGAAACAAATCAGTGTTTATACCAGAACTCAGTATATTATACATTAAGTGACAGATATTTTACAAAACTAGTCCTATATCATCATACTAAACTTTACATGCCAGTGAGACAAAAATAAAAAGCAATCTATTTCCCCTTATATTGACCTCTAACTTTGAAGCATAATATTTGTCATATTTTCTGTTGGTTAGAAAAGGGAAATGTTTCCAACTTATGCATTCACCGTCAAAGTAAAATCTCTAAAGGTGGCAATCTAAAAATCACTTTATGTCAACATCTTGTGTAGTACGGGACAAATTGCGAATCTACCTAACCTAATTGTTCTGGAATGCACATGGTGCTGGAGATGTATTCTCTAAATTGTCTGTTAGTCTGTTGGTGCTCAGTTGGTGGATTTTGATTGTTTCTTTCTCAGTAATGTGTCTGTAAGAATTGGTTTAGATGGCTTGTTTGGTACTGTTTCTTTGTATGTCTTCATTGAACTTCCTTGTATCTGATGACCTCTGGTTGAAGCTTCTTTTTTTAGACATTGGGGAATAGAATGTAGACAGTTATAGTTTTCTAACAGACTAAGGTAATACTATAGCCATTGTAGTCTCCTTTCATCTTTTCTGTTGTTTGGTTTTCAGTTTGAACATTTTTCTCTGAGAGGCTGGTACTTTAAAATAATACTTTGTGGTTTAGATAAACTCCCACCCACTTGCAAATGTCTCAGACTGTTTCGATTAAGTTTTCAAGGCTGATGCCCCATGTGTAATAAGAGGTAAGACTAAACTGACCTTATACGTAATCTGTCTATTATACTTAATAGTCACCTTTTGTGCGATCAGTAGTGACATAGAATGTTTTGTGACTCTTTAAACAAGTAGAAAAGATATGTTCGGTTTTGTGGATCTCTGGCTATTTAAAGGCAAAAACTTGCACTCATTGTAAAACCTCAACTTAAATAATCATCACACTCCCTTGATACACTTGTCAACTGCATGATTTCAAACACATTTTTCAATACTGTACTGCTTTGCATGCTCAGTTTTATCCATTTTTGTTGGCTTATCCTTTACTAACAAGTAACTATTTTTATTTTCTCAGTAAACCATGTCACTGTATAAAATTGTAAATAGCATTTGTGCACATTTTTGCAGCTTTTGTTTTATCATTTAATCATTTTCACAATATTTGAGTACTTTCACTCATTTTGTATTAATGAATGCATTTGTACTGTTTTCACATTGACCATTTTCTATTACAAGTTCTAAATATATCTCTGTTCAGTCTATGTTGTGTGCACAATGGTGCTAGTGTGTTAGAGTTATTGCTCTTGCTTATAAGACTTTGCACTCTGAGCCAGTAACTACAGTAATGTACACTACTGGTCAAAAGTTTTAGAACACCTCAGTTTTTCTCCAAATGTAATCATTTAAAATGCAATGAATAACCTAAAATGGTGAAAAGGTAAGCTCTAAACTGCCAGAGGTTTACATTTAAAGTTTAGGTTAGCAGGAACTTAAAAAAAGAAAATTTCAGGATATTACAAATGGGCCTTCTTCAGGGAAAAAATAATAGGTTACATCCTACAGAGGTTCTTCAGCACTTAAAGTAAATAAAAACTTGCAAGTTAATGCAAACAGTTTGAACAGTTATCCCAACTTCTGTTGGTTAGCTAAAAACCCTCACATTTTATTTAACACTTTATTGTAATTGTTTTTTCTAGTGATTCTTCAAATTATGCACCCTGTTTTTATTTTGTGGAGTGTATGGGAGTAAAGGCTCGTTTATACTTCACGCTCAGAACGCGTACGCGCCTGCATCATGGCTGCCATGCGTTCCCAGCGTTCATTTGACACGTCTTCTGAGCAGGTCCTCAGGAATTAACGCTACACGTGTGTGAGTTGCAGTACCAGCAAAAAGTCGGGAGGCACAGTGTGATAAAAGTCGGAATGTGACATCAGAGTCTCTGGTTACTATCTACATGTGACAGAAAGCCTCTATGCAGATCCTACAGGATCGATGTGCGCACTTCGATTTTTGATGAATGGTTCGATGTGGTGAAGCAAAATGCCGACATTCAAATGCATTTGTGGTGCTTTTTTATTCAAGTGTCGCATATTCCCGATTGTGATGACACGATACATTTTAAAAGTCTCACATACCATCTTTTGTGCCGTCTTTTTTTTTTTTTTGCAACTTCACAACAGCAACATAATGTACAGCTCTGTAATTGAGCCACATAGAAAAAAAATTAAGGACATGGTGAAAACGTGTATTTTGTAATTAAAGTGGAAATTTCGGCTTTAATCTCAAAATGTCCACTTTAACCTCATAGTTTACTTTATCAATAAAGCAGACCGTCGTAAACGTCACCCCAGTTTTTAATTACTACAAGCTTCTTGGACCTAACAGCAGCGGCAAGCAGCAATAGATCACCACACAGAACACATTAAATGTGTGATATTCCAACTCTCTGCAAATTTAGAATCATTTGATTTATACTTGATATCACTTTCATGATGAAATGCATTAAAGTATGTACGTTACATTTTACAGATAAAACATTAATTTTGTTTAAATAATGAATACTGTTAATAATTACACACAGGGGGGTGACACAGTGGCGGAGCGGTAGCACTGCTGTCTCGCAGGGAGTCACGTCGCTGGTATTCCCTGCTTGGAGTTTATATGTTTTCTGCTGGGTTTCCACAGTATGCTCCGGTTTCCTTCAAAAGATATTAAGATTTGGTGCCGCAAAAATTACGCCAGTGTATGTGAGTGCTTGTATTCACCTTGCGATGAGCTGAGACCCCATCCAGGGATTGTTTCTGCCTTATGCCCGATGCTTGCTGGAATGGAAACATCCCTGGATTGATGGATTTAATCATTAAACATCCTTTTCAGAGATATTGCAGTAAGGTGTCATCGGAATTTAATGGATGTTTCAGGCAATTCACAACACAACGAAGCCGAACCTGTTCTCACCGTGATGATATCTCGCACTGCCACCTGCTGGATTCCTCCAGATTTACGTAAAGTACACGCGCAAGTATAAACAGTAAAATGCTTGCGTAGCAGGAGCATCCACTGCAGCACGCGTCGCGTCACCTGAAGTATAAACCCAGCCTGAGGCCACCACCAAGACTATTTGAGAGTCAACAGCAAATGTAATGGCTGCTTCTAGATTTAATTAACACTATCTCCTAATCTCTGAGGTTATTTTTTTTTCATTTATTTATTGGATTCACTGTATTTTTAAATTCTGGCTTTTGTAGTAAGGCACTTGTTTTGCATTCTGCTGTTACTTGTTTGCTATCCAGGCTTTATGTTGCCCTTTTTCTTTGTCTGTATTCTGCTTTGTATGCTCTTTGAATTGGCTATAAACTTTTAAATGTTAAAGGAAGTTTACTTTGTGTTCTTGGCTCAAGGTTTTTAGAAGTTTTCCTCTCTTCCTCCAAAGATATTTTTAATTTTAAAATCTCTGACCTAATATTAGATCTGTGCAGGTGTGTGTAGTGTGCAGTCAGAACTGCAGGTCTGCCTTTCACTTCTAAGGCCTTCGTCTTTTTGAGTTTTATGAATAGACAGAATTACAACAACCTCTTGATCAAAATCAGTGTTATTTGGAGTTAGAGTTTAGCAATTGTGGATTCTCAAAAAAAACTAAAAATTCTGAATGTTTAACGGAGTTGATTCAGCATTTTAATACTGTTCAAAGAACTGATGTAACACATTTTCCATAATTGATTTTCAGATTACAACCTATTTCTATCAAAAAAACTGTACAAACAAATTTGTATTTATGCTATGACTGAAAGTCAGCTTCAAGAGCTTTTTCTGTGTATCCCTTTCCAGCAAGTTAGTTAAATCTTAAGTGATGCAATCTCCATCAGCTCTGACCAAGGGAACTTTGGAAATGGAATTACAGAGTGATCTCCTACTGTAGTAGAGCTGCAGGTCTAGCATAAGGAAGATGTTTGGTTGCAGCTACTGGAAAAGAAAGTATTTGACATCTGGAGACTCCTTTGCATTTTTAGAAGTATTGATTTTTGCAAATTTTGTAATAACAAATAGCCTCATAAGAAATTTTAAAGAGGGAAACACTGCTGACCTTTGCCTTGAGATTGATGTCATAATCACATTACAAAGCAATTATCTCATGAACATCTTCATTTTAAAACATGATTGTAAGAGCCAATTTTAGAAAGTTAAAGTTTGAGTTAAACTCATATTAATGTTTGCTTAATTTGAATAGAATATACATTTCTTCCGTAGTCATAGAGAATGGTATTGTCTTTTCCCCCTATAAGTTAGTAAGAGAGAGAACCTTCTTACTATAACTGAGAAATAGTGTGATAATAGATTCTGTTGTGTTTAGAACAGGTCCCAGTAAAGAGGGACTTAAAAGACCCATTTTCTACTCAGAGATGGGATAGGCATACAGGTTTTTGTGCGTTTTGAAATGGTTCAGAAATGTTAAGTAAATAGTAACGATTTGAGATGTAAGAAGATTAAGCTTTGAACTGAACTTTTCTTAACATGATTTTTTTTTTTTGCTATTTTAATTTTCTTTTTTGTGTGAACTGTTTTATTTTGAAACTTAAATAAACTCTTAAAAACGAAGATATTTTGTCTGTGGAATCATTTCTGTGCATCAGGCTTTTGTTGAATCCCATTTTTTGAGTTAGAGCTGCTGAACTTTGGTAATTTTGGAAAAACGCAGCTACATTGATAGACACTTTTGTATTTTTTTAGTAGTTAATGCTTTGTGGTGTACTCATTTAACTATACTTTTGATTGCAGACCTCTTTAAAAATCAGATTCAGAAAACAAGCAGTCATTATTTCTTTCCACACTAATTAGCTTTTGCTATGTTTTGTCTAGAAATTTCAAATCACAGATTCGACATATTAGTTACTCAAGGAGAAACTGAATGCCTGTTGTACTTGAATTAAATTTGCCTCAGGTCAATGTGAATTTCTTTTATTTATTCAAGTAATTATTAATATGAATAAGTACTGCATTCAAAAGCAATGTTTTTCTTTTTTTTAACTTCAGTAGACAGCTGCATTAGATCAAAGTCCACAGTCATTCTATTGACTGTAAAATGAGTTTCTACTTAATCTAATTTATTGTGGTTCACACTGACTTACAGTAAATAAAACAACTTTGAACATGTTAGGAGGTATTTCTGAAATAAACATGCATAGAAGTGCTCTGCGTGGTTATAATACAGCCAATAATTTATTTTTCAGTTATTTTACAATCATCCATATATTTAGGTTGTGAGTTTCTTTCACCCTGCCCTTGATTAAAAACACACGGACAAAGCCAGTCCCATTTTCGCTGTGCCCACCTCAACCTTATGACTTATCATTTTAAATGTTATAGAGGTGGTGGTGTTTGTCTCCAAAGTGAAAGAAGTAATAAGTGACTGCATGAAGTCTTCAGGCACCCCTTGCCACCATAATTCTAATGGTAGTTTATTAGTATCAGGTTGTTGTCAGAGATATGGTTGAATTCTTTTGACTAGATAGCTGTTGCCTATGCCATGTGCTTCAATAATGCAATGCTTCATTTCCATTTTTTTGTACAGTATTCCTTCGTATGGAAGTATTTCTCCTCAGTGTATCTTCACCTGTCATCTCCACCATTGTAGTTTGGTCCAGGATACAGTTATCCATAACATAGCTAAGTTCAGCAGTTTTATTTAGCCATCAGTTCTTTTCTAACCTTCTGCTATTGATACTTTGTCCTTGATAACTCTCTAGCAGCTTCCCTAATTTTGTTCTTTTTCCTTATTTCACAATATACACATTTACTAATACTACTCCTTTTGTCACTTTAATAGTTCCCTCATACAAGACATTTTTTTTACCTCATTAATCAGGATTTGAGAGTCACATTCCGTGAAACCTAATCTGTATTGTGTTTCATCATCTTTCATGGGAAGATATTGTCACTGATATGCCAATTTATAGCAGTTTTTCTTGTATATATGATAGTTTTAACACTTGTTTTTATGTTGATTCAAAAATGATGCACTTTGGTGTCATGCTCAGATTTGCTGTTAAATCTACAATCAGTTCAACCATTATCTACATCAAAATTCAAAACACAAGAAAGACAAAGTAGCCATATTTCTATTGCAGTTATGCGCAAAATAGAAGCAACACTTCTGAATAGTCGGCAAAACATAAATGCTAATTGACTGTGTTTCCATTGAGTGATTTTATGTGAATAAAGTTTGTTTTGTCACCGGAAATTAAAAAAAGGCGATCGCTATGATGGGAGTTTCCTTTATTTCAATTGCATCTACAATCGCCAAATTCGTTTTTAATCTGAGGTGACGAGAGCAAGCAAATACATTAAAGGGGAGGCGGACTCCCTATACTTGACAGTGGCCATGTATTAGGAATTTCTTTGAAATCGTTCACAGTGATTTTACTGAAGAGCGGTAGGTACAATATTTTAGGGTGAGCAGCTCAACATGCATGGAATTATGCTGTGCAATAGGCCCTCTTGTGTACCTTGCCATAGAATGCATAGCCACCATGTTTTATAAACTGGCTACCTGTACGGATTACAGGGTTGTTGCCGAGATTATTGGTGTGAGCAAAACCACCATTCACATGTGTATCTGGGGTTTTTTCAGGCCATACAGTGCATCTGGAAAGTATTCACAGCGCATCACTTTTTCCACATTTTGTTATGTTACAGCCTTATTCCAAAATGGATTAAATTAATTTTTTCCCTCAGAATTCTACACACAACACCCCATAATGACAACGTGAAAAAAGTTTACTTGAGGTTTTTGCAGATTTATTAAAAATAAAAAAATTGAGAAAGCACATGTACATAAGTATTCACAGTCTTTCCCATGAAGCTCAAAATTGATCTTAGGTGCATCCTGTTTCCCCTGATCATCCTTGAGATATTTCTGCAGCTTAATTGGAGTCCACCTGTGGTAAATTCAGTTGATTGGACATGATTTGGAAAGACACACACCTGTCTATATAAGGTCCCACAGTTGACAGTTCATGTCAGAGCACAAACCAAGCATGAAGTCAAAGGAATTGTCTGTAGACCTCTGAGACAGGATTGTCTCGGGGCACAAATCTGGGAAAGGTTACAGAAAAATTTCTGCTGCTTTGAAGGTCCCATTGAGCACAGTGGCCTCCATCATCCGTAAGTGGAAGAAGTTCAAAACCACCAGGACTCTTCCTAGCGCTGGCCGGCCATCTAAACTGAGCGATCGGGGGAAAAGGGCCTTAGTCAGGGAGGTGACCAAGAACCCGATGGTCACTCTGGCAGAGCTCCAGAGGTCCTCTGTGGAGAGAGAAGAACCTTCCAGAAGGACAACCATCTCTGCAGCAATCCACCAATCAGGCTTGTATGGTAGAGTGGCCAGACGGAAGCCACTCTTTAGTAAAAGGCACATGGCAGCCCGCCTGGAGTTTGCCAAAAGGTACCTGAAGGACTCTCAGACCATGAGAAACAAAATTCTCTGGTCTGATGAGACAAAGATTGAACTCTTTGGTGTGAATGCCAGGCGTCACATTTGGAAGAAACCAGGCACCGCTCATCAACAGGCCAATACCATCCCTACAGTGAAGCATAGTGGTGGCAGCATCATGCTGTGGGGATGTTTTTGAGCGGCAGGAACTAGAAGGCTAGTCAGGATAAAGGGAAAGATGACTGCAGCAATGTACAGAGACATCCTGGATGAAAACCTGCTCCAGAGTGCTCTTGACCCCAGACTGGGGCAACGGTTCATCTTTCAGCAGGACAACGACCCTAAGCACACAGCCAAGATATCAAAGGAGTGGCTTCAGGACACCTTGAGTGGCCCAGCCAGAGCCCAGAATTGAATCCGATTGAACATCTCTGGAGAGATCTTAAAATGGCTGTGCACTGACGCTTCCCATCCAACCTGATGGAGCTTGAGAGGTGCTGCAAAGAGGAATGGGCGAAACTGGCCAAGGATAGATGTGCCAAGCTTGTGGCATCATATTCAAAAAGAATTGAGGCTGTAATTGCTGCCAAAGGTGCATTGACAAAGTATTGAGCAAAGGCTGTGAATACTTATGTACATGTGATTTTTCAGTTTTTTTTATTTTTAATAAATTTGCAAAAACCTCAAGTTAACTTTTTTCACATTGTCATTATGGGGTGTTGTGTGTAGAATTCTGAGGAAAAAATGAATTTAATCCATTTTGGAATAAGGCTGTAACATAACAAAATGTGGAAAAAGTGATGCGCTGTGAATACTTTCCGGATGCACTGTATATATTAAAAAGCAGCAACTATTTTGTTAATTTTTTTATTAATAATTATTTAAATAAATGAACAGCATTGTTTTGTTTTTTTGGTCATGGTTTTATATCGATAACTTCTCTTTTGAATTTTAAACGTGATCCTTTTTTTGTCTGTGCTGGCCACAAAGCTTGCTTCTTCAGTTTTGAGCTGTCACTGGCAGTAAAAACAGCAGCCCTAATTCCAGTTGTTTATGCTCAGATGTTCGGTAATGTAGACTGAATAATAAATCAATGGCTTCTTCCATGGTCATAGATCCTAATTAGCCTCTGCAGTCCAATACAATGTTTAGAAAACTACAGCTAGTAGTACATGGATTCCTTGGTCAATTTAACAATCATGACCAAACTCCAGGGTACTTAAACTCCTCTGCATAGGGGCTATTGGTCACCCAGTCAGGGAATATGAATATTTCCTGGAGAAGACCAAAACAACACACACAGCTGCAAACCATATTGTTGTGCACCAGAGACCACAGTCTGTTAAAACCAAATGACAACATTGGCTGCAAACAGTTGAAATGCCACCCTTAAGGTTCCTTATGGATATCCTGTAAACTTAAGCTGCACCTTGATATGCTGAATGTGAAAATCAAGAATACAAGAATAGGAGAGGAGACATATCCTTGGCCCTGGAACCTCACACCCTTGTAGCACCTTCCACAAAATTCCAGGTTGACAACAGAGATTTTTTTTTTTTTTTTTTTTTTTTTGTCAAGTCCACAAAGTACAAATAGCCCAGAGTTCTAGGAGCTGTCTGCACTTTGCTAACCAAGAAATTGTCCCAGTAGTTCCCTCCCAGATGGAATTCATTACACTTAGTTAAGGATAATATACAATTGCAACATTATATTATTATAAACTGGTTCAAATAAATACATAAAAATATACTACCTATAAAATGAATTCCACCCTTTGGACATTTTTACATTTGTTATTATACAGCACTACACCACAGTGGATTTAATACATCACTGCGAATTGGTCTAAATTAATTCCAAATATAAATCAGAAAATAACTGATCACACCCCTTTCAAGTCAGTATTTAGTAAATGCACATTTGACAGCCATTACAGCATTGACTCTGTTTGGACAGGTCTCTTTCAGCTGTGCACATCTGGACACTGCCATCTTTCCTCTTCTTTGCAAAACTGCTCACGCTGTCAGATTGCATGGAAAGTATGAGTATGAGTCAAGTTCAGCTACAAATTTTTAATTGGATTGAGATCTGGACATTAACATTGTTGGTTTTAAGCCATACCTGTGTAGCTTTGGCTTTATGCTTGTGGATGTCTTGCAGGAAAACAATTCTTCTCCCAAGGCACAAGTTACTTACTGACTGCATCAGGTATTCCTTCAGGATATCCTTAGATGTGTCCGTATTTATTATGCTCTCTGCCCCCACAAATCTCACAGGGCCTCCTACAGGGAAGCTTCCATAAAGCATGATGCTACCACCACCATGCTTCACGATTGGAATGAAGTGTTTTTGACAATGTAGAGTGTTTAAACATGGCATTTAGTCAAATGAACAAAAAACTCACTTTTGGTCTCATCAGATCATGGAATCTACTTCTAGCTGACTTCAGAGTCTCCCATGTGCCTTATGGGAAAATCTACCTGAAATGTTATATGTGGTTGTTTTAACAATGGCTTTCTATTTGCCACTCTCCCACAAAGTTGCAATTAGTAAAGCACCAGGTCAGCAGTTTTTCTATGCACATTCTCTCAAATCACAGGCACTGTAGCTTGTGACCCCTTTAGAGTTCTCATAGGTGTCTTGGTGGCCTCTCTCATTAGTCTTGCTGTTGCATGATCACTAAGTTTTTGTGGGCGGCCTGCTCTAGGCAGATTAAAAGCTGTGTCATTCTCGTTACATTTCTTCATGATTGATTTAAGTAGACTCCAAGCAATATTCAATGTCTTATCCTCTACGCAGACTATGTTATATGACAGGAAGATAATGGTCTTCTTTAAGTGAAAACTCTACAGGCAGTTTTTTTTTTGTCCACAGGTTTATTTGCATTAAAAGAGAGAGACTAAAACTGAGAAAAATATACAAGGCACAAAGTGGCTACTAGTGATGATCACCAAATTTTGGCAAAGCATTATTCGCAACAAATTTACTGCGTTCTCGTTCACCCTTGATTGTTGAATTATTTACTGGTAATTCTGCCAGTTTAGGAGAATGTTTAATACCAGCACCCCATAATGCCTTCTGGGGCCAGTGCAACATCCTCCAAAGCTGTAACAGCCAGCATTGATGGAACCGCCCCCTGGCTACATAGTGCTGGTCATTTGTATTACAGACTCTGGGATGAGTTATCTGTGCTTGTAGCCAAATGTGCAGGTCGATCTTCGAGTTCCATGTCAATATAAGAGAAGAAGACGCATGCTCTATGCATGCATAATAATTAGCTTCGTGGTACAGTGACAGTTAAAACAAACCTTGAAGGTGCCTGATGCCCCCCTCAACAGAGGAAACTCTATGAAATAATAGTAATAACAAAAGGTTTATTACTAAGACATTTCTAACTTTTTGATAGAATAAAAAGTGCAAAGCATCATTACAGACAGTTTAAAGAGCCTTCAGTGCTACTTAAAAAAAAATAGTATGAGCCTTAAAACCATCTGATAGAGAAATGTTAATGGCCACTAAAAGCAAATACAAATTGTTACCAGAACCAAGATGCTAAAGCCATATTTCAAGTTGATAAATGGAATGCTATGAGTCATTAACCAGAATGTTTGTTCAAGGTTTTTTGGTAATATGCAGGTCAATCTTTGAGTGCCACATCAGTAAAAGAGGAGGAGGCATGTGACCTATGCATGCGTAATAATTAGCCATTTGCAGATAAAAAACAAACCTTGAAGGAGCCTGACAACCCAACACAGGAGACTCTATAAGTTAATAATAATAATGAAAAAAATAAAAATAGAACCAGCCAGTGACTTCAATCAGGACATGCCTACTTTGAATTTTCTGCCTTTAAAAGACCTATATGTTTTTATCTGAGTTTTGATTATGATTTTGACATTTCCACTTTGTTTTGACGACATCTATGGTTGCCCATCTCTCACTGCGTACTTTCTTCTATGACATCACCAAGGCACGGCGGTGCAATGGTTGGCACTGCCACACAGCTCAAGACACCTTTTTGGCCAAAGCAATTGGTCCAGTATAGTTGGAAGACGTTTTAAAGACGACTTATAATCCAATCAAATCTAGTTCATTTAGTCCTTCCTCATTGACTTTAATGCAGTTTGCCAAGTTCGGCAAATATGTCAAACATTTACGTGATTTTGGGGAACTCACTTTGAAGTGAACTTATGCTTTCTGCCCCCACAATCCTCACATTTCCTATTGAAATGTTTGCTCATCACTAGTGCTACTACTGTCCCATCAAATATAATTGATTGTGGAATGTTTTAATACAGTATAAATTAGTAATAACTAAACTCCCATAATCAAGATGGAACACAACCAAAATTTAGAGTAGCTGAAGTAAACAAATTTCATTATTAAAATGATTACCTTCATTTACAAACTATGCTTAAAAAGAAAGTTGACTTTAAAGCAAAGTAATACATGTGGAGAGTGTTATTACAAGCATGAAGGTAAGGACAGATGGGAGCACATTGCCACTGGTACATTTGCAAACACATGAACAGCAGCATTCAAAATAATAAACTAGGAAAAATGTGGAACATGTTTAGTAGATGATGAAGAAAATGCAAAACCTTACGAAAATGAACCATTGATACAGGTTCAACAGAAAATTCAATGACCTGAATATTTCATTTTGTCCATCTCCTGATCTTATTATGTGACTTCTAAAACCAATTGGATGCCACCAATAATGATTTAGTTGTGTCATATTAAAGGGGGTGAATAATTATGTGATCAATTATTCTGTTTTTAAATTTGTAATTTAGACCACTTTGCAGACATTTGTTTTCACTTTTACTGTAGAACTGTTTGTCAAGAAACACAAATTAAATCCACAATGATTCAATATTGTATAACAGTAAAATGTAAAAACGTCCAAGGGGGTGAATATATTTTATAGTCAATTCTACAATGTATGCATAAAAGGTAGCACTGAAGATTTCTGGATTTATATAAATACAGTCAAGAAGAGTTGAACAGTGAGATAAAACAAATAAGTGAAAGAAAGAAATTTGACAGCGTACAGTCTCTCAGAATGTACTGTAACTCTTTTGGTGTGAAACTCTCTCATTTATATAGGGTAGCTGCCCTCTTACCTACCTCTAAGTGTCACAGAACTCTCCCAAACTCTCTCCATCTCTCTCTTAACATAAAACTCTTACCCCTGACTCATCTCTCAAATCCAGAGTCAGTGAGCTCAAGGTGGGTTTAAAACTGTGTCCGGAACAAACCTACATTTTCGCCAGGTTTACTGGACTAGACTTCCTCTAATGAACTCTGCATTCCTGAGCATGTTAGCATACTGAATGAAGGGACTGTTTTTGAGAAACTACAATTTCTCTTGTTTTGTGTGGAGTGGTGATGTCACTGTACACCTCTACTAGCAGATTTACAACTTGACCTATTTACCCTAAATAAATATTGTCACAATCTACTGTCACCAGAAATGACTGAGAAATGAAACTGTAAGTGTTCTAGACTACAGAATGCCACATGTTTCTCTTTTCATTTTCTACATGCATCACACCTCAGTATATTTTCTTGTAGGGGCAAACACATAATCAGTTTGCTTCCTGAGATATGTATGCAGATCTAAAGTAGAATACTGCTGTCATGGCCTGTATCTACAACTAGCAGAATTTTAAATGGCAGACCAAGGAAGAACACAGTTCCCATCCTAGGATTTAAAAGTGAGGGGGTCCTTCCACTCTTAAATGATTACAATTAAATTAATAATTAGAAAGAGGGCAAGTCAAAAAATCCAAGTATAGAACTTAAAAGTTAATACATTGAAAAAGCAATAAAGACATGAGAATCATGCTAAGAGACAAAAGTCTGGAGTTGGCATCCTATTGTATTTTAGGGGGTGCTCATAGTGATTAGTGCAGCCTGCCACTCAGGTAATGGAAGTTCACCTTCAGTTCAGCATGTTAAATCACTTTTGGGTCTCGCCCACATCAGGGATAAGGGAAGGGAAGGCTAGTGTTGAATCTCGGGTCAGAGACAAATCACTGTCAATACTAAGGATTAATATGATCTTAGATGCCCTGTCAAGGATGTGCTTGTTTGGGGATCATAGTAGTAATTAAGCAGTTAATTTTATAATGACAAGCAGAATTATTAATTTTAAATATTAATTTTATAATAAAGTTTCTTGCCTACTGGCAGTAAAGAAGTCAAGAAATAGAGGAAAGTAACTTTCCATTAGTTTCTAAGGTCTAAAGTAGTGGAATAGCAGAATGACATTAAAGGTTAAATGCTGAAAAATGTTTTTAAAGTGCAACCTGCCCAGTTTGAGTTTTTTTTTTTTTTTTGAGGCTTTTTTTTTTCTGGAATTTTGAAATAAAAGAAATAATCTGCTAATAATGTCGCTTGCAGTTTTTCCATTTGTATTTTCGTGAATCCAGTATTATATGATATGCCCTGTAGCTACTTAGAAATGCTTTTTGCAGGCACCCTGCATGAAACCTTCAATCCAGTTTTGTAACTCTTTGCTCTTTCTGGAATCCTTTCATCCTTTTCAATCTCGCAAAACCATCCTTTGCTAAGAAGCTTAGGCCACAGTAGTCCTGTGCTTTCAAAAGGAGCACCACAGAAAGGGCAGACAAAAGAAGAGAGCAATACGGTACACGGGCTGTGTGTGATTTGTTTAATATCACCTATGAGAATGATTAAAGAATTATCTCCAGTTATTAATAAAAACATAATATTTAAAAACCAGCAAAATGATATTCAGGGTAATGAGGAGCCAGAGCCTCTTCTAGAAAGTGAGGAATACTTCCTTGGATAGGGCAGCAGTCCTTCATAGGGCACACTTATGTATGCATAGGGTTTCAATTCAAAGGCATTATCTTCAAGGTAATATGTTGTACCATATATTATGAAACACATAACATATTGGCACACGTGACTAATAATATTTACATCATTAATATATATTTACATAAACATTTCATAGCTTTAATTATTTCAAATGTAAGTTTATAGTGCTCCTGCAATGCCCATTGTTATTGATACATTGTACTGAAAATATACCTGCCCAAGTACAATGTGCATGCATTGATAGAGTAGAAACTGTGCCTACAATCCAACAGAAACTAACTAGACTGTAACTTGCATTTTGGAAAAATTCCTTATAATATAATAGTCTCAAACCTGTTTAATTCAGTTCAAGGTCATGGGAGCCAGAGCCTTTCCTGGTAGCACCAGACACAAGTTAGGAATTGACTCCTGACAAAGCTACAGTTCAACAGAGGTTTCAGTGATTCATATACCCAGACTCTCACTAGGCCAGTTTAGAGCTGTCAATTAATGCAACTCACAAGTCTTTTGGATGTGTGGCTGAAAATGGAGTAGCCAAAGAAAACTTCTCACAGCCATAAGAACATCCATCTCTACATAGATAGGGTGCATGGGATTTGAAACAAAGACAAAGGATCTGTAAGGTAGTACTGACCACTGTGGCACCATGCTGCCCAGAAGTAAATCAGAAATTGAAAAAATGAGAAAAAGTATTCATCTATCCATTTTCTGAACCCATAGTATTTGTCTATCCAATTTCTGAACCCTCACATTGAGCCATTCCTGGAAATACTTGGCCCAAGATGAGATGCCAGTCCCTCAAAGGGCATACTCACACTAATAAGAAAATCAGTGTACAGAACAGCTCTACAACCCCAAATCAGAAAAAGTTGGGACAGTGTGGAAAATGTGAATAAAAAAATAAAGAAGTAATTTACAAATTTCCCTTAACTTTTATTTCATTGCAGACAGTATGAACACAAGATAATTCATGTTTTTTTTTGGTCAACATGATTTGATTTGTAAATAAACATCCATTCTTGCCATTCAGGCTTGCAACACATTCCAAAAAAAGTTGGGATGGGGGCAATTCAGGGGTAGTAATGAGGTATAATAACTAAATAATGATGTGATTTGAAACTGGTGATGTTAACAGGTGATTGCAATCATGATTCAGTACAAAAGCAGCATCGAGGAAAGGCCTGCTCCTTTAGGAGCAAAGATGGGCAGAGGATCGCCAGTTTGCCACCAAATGCGGGCAAAAATCTTTGAAATGATGAAGAAAAACATTTCTCAAAGACAGATAGGAAGAGATTTGGGCATTTCTCCCTCTACAGTGCATAACATAGTGAAAAGAATCAGGGAATCTGGAGAAATTACCATGCGAAAAGGCCAAGGGCGCAAGCCTAAACTGAATGGCCGTGATCTCCGAGCCCTCAGACGGCACTGCATTAAAAACCGTCATTCATCAATAAATGATATAACTGCGTGAGTTCAGGACTACTTCAGGAAGTCACTCTCAAGCACTACAGTACGTAATTACATTAGGAAATGCCAGCTAAAACTGTACTGTGCCAAAAGGAAGCCCTACATAAATAGTGTCCAGAAACGCTGTCGACTTCTCTGGGCTCGGAGGCATCTGGGATGGTCCATTGTGCAGTGGAAATGTGTATTGTGGTCAGACGAATCGGTTTTTCACATCTTTTTTGGAAGAAATGGACGCCGTGTGCTGCGGACCAAAGAGGAAAAGGACCATCCAGACTGTTACCAGATACAAGTCCAAAAGCCAGGGTCTGTCATGGTATGGGATTGTGTCAGTGCCTTCGGCAAAGGTAACTTGCACTTCTGCGATGGCACCATCAATGCTGAGAAGTATATCTCAGTTTTGGAGGAACAAATGCTGCCTTCAAGACAACGTCTTTTCCAGGGACGCCCATGCTTATTTCAGCAAGACAATGCCAAACCACATGCTGCGCGCATAACAAAGGCATGGCTGCGTAAGAAGAGGGTGCGGATGCTTGACTGGCCTGCTGCAGCCCTGATTTGTCTCCTATAGAGAATGTTTGGTGCATTTTGAAAGGAAAAATGCGTCAACGAAGACCCCGTACTGTTGCGCACCTAAAACGTTGCTTGCAGGAAGAATGGGACAAACTAACACCTGCAACACTTAGTCACTTGATTTCTTCAATGCCTAAACATCTTTTAAGTGTTGTTAAAAGACAGGGGAACTGTACAAAGTGGTAAATGCTGTACTGTCCCAACTTTTTTTGAAATGTGTTGCAAGCCTGAATGGCAAGAATGGATATTTATTTACAAATCAAAATGTTGACAAAAAAAAACATGAATTATTTTGTGTTCATACTGTCTGCAATGAAATAAAATTTGAGGAGAATTTATAACTTGCTTTTTTCTTTTTTTATTCACATTTTCTACACTGCCCCAACTTTTTCTGATTTGGGGTTGTAATTGTCAATTTAGTATGCTATCCTGTATCTATATGTTTGAATATATATTGCAGTGGGTGGATGGCTGGGAGCCATACCTGACTGGGACACCGGTATATTGGAAGGACTCGGGAAGAGAACATATTCAGAGCATTACCTCCACCGGAGCGATAGATGACAGCCCTCCTGGGTTGCAGCGGTGCCTTAGACACAGGACTCCATGGGAGTTGGACTTTGGTGGAGCTCTGTTCAATTCCATGTACACTGCCAGGGATTGCTGCAGGTACTGTTGAGCCCTGTGTGGCAGCACTTCCACCTCACCCAGAAGTGTTGCCAGAAGAAGGTTGCCAAGCCCCTGGAACAAGGCTTTTCAAAGAAGTATCGGGCGTGCTAATTGATGATGTTCTGGACATAGTAAATTCGTCATTAGATACGGGGTTCTTCCCAGACTGTCTTAAGACTGCTGTAGTTAAACCCCTTCTTAAGAAACATAATCTTGACCCCTCGGCTCTTGAAAATTTTAGACCCATCTCTAACCTGCCTTTCTAAAGCAAAGTTCTGGAGAAAGCAGTCATTATGCAGTTAAATGACCACCTAAATAAACATGCTATTCTTGATAAATTTCAGTTGGGTTTTAGAATAAATCACAGCACAGAAACTGCACTCGTTAAAGTAGTAAATGATTTGCGAGTGAACGCAGACAGAGGCCATATATCTGTTCTCATCCTCTTAGATCTGAGTGCTGCATTTGACACCATTGATCATAATATTCTTAGAAATCGCCTTAGTCAATGGGTGGGCCTCTCTGGCAGTGTCTTAAATTGGTTTGAATCCTACCTGACAGGGAGAAAATTCTTTGTTAGTTGTGGTAATTACAACTCGAAGACACATGATATCCGATATGGTGTTCCACAAGGCTCTATCCTGGGTCCGCTGTTATTCTCAATCTACATGCTTCCGTTAGGTCAGATTATCTCAGGGCACAACGTGAGTTACCACAGCTATGCTGATGACACACAGCTGTATTTATCAGTAGCACCTGATGACCCCGATTCTATTGATTCACTAACACAATGTCTGACTTGTATCTCAGAATGGATGAATAGTAACTTTCTCAAGTTAAATAAAGAGAAAACTGAAATCTTTGTGATTGGCAATAATGGATACAATGAGGCTATTAGAAATAAACTGGATACATTAGGATTAAAAGTCAAGACGGAGGTAAAAAGCTTAGGGGTAATTGTTGACTGTAATCTGAATTTTAAATCGCATATTAATCAGATCACTAGGACAGCATTTTTTCACTTAAGAAACATGAGTAAAGTTAGACCTCTTATATCACTGAAAGATGCTGAGAAATTAGTTCACGCGTTTGTTTTCAGTCGACTAGATTACTGTAACGCACTCCTCTCAGGACTACCCAAGAAAGACATAAATCGTTTGCAACTAGTGCAGAATGCAGCTGCTAGAATCCTAACTAGGAAAAGAAAATCCGAACACATTTCTCCAGTTCTGATGTCACTACACTGGTTACCTGTGTCATTCAGGATTGACTTTAAAATTCTGCTTATGGTTTATAAAGCCTTAAATAATCTCGCCCCTTCTTATATATCGGAGTGTCTGACACCTTATATTCCAAATCGTAACCTCAGATCCTCAAATGAGTGTCTCCTTAGAATTCCAACAACAAAACTTAAAAGAAGTGGTGAGGCGGCCTTCTGATGCTATGCACCTAAAATCTGGAATAGCCTGCCAATAGGAATTCGCCAGGCTAATACAGTGGAGCACTTTAAAACACTGCTGAAAACATATTACTTTAACATGGCCTTTCTATAACTTCAATTTAACTTAATTTAACTTAATCCTGATACTCTGTATGTTCAATTTCCTCATAATAACTATTCAGGGTAGCTCTAAAATCCGTACTGACCCCTACTCTCTTTTCTGTTTCTTTTTCTGGTTTCTTTGTGGTGGTGGCCTGCGCCACCTCCACCTACTCAAAGCTTCATGATGCTCCAACAATGATGGATGGACTAAATGGCAGAATTCTACGTGACCATCATCATCAAGCCTTTCCGTGAGAACCCTAAATCCAAAGAGGACTGTTTCATTTATGTTAGGTAGAATGCCCAGAGGGGACTGGGCGGTCTCATGGTCTGGAATCCCTACAGATTTTATTTTTTTTTCTCCAGCCGTCTGGAGTTTTTATTTTGTTTTTTCTGTCCCCCCTGGCCATTGGACCTTACTCTTATTCGATGTTAATTAATGCTGATTTATTTTGTTTTCATATTGTGTTTTTTATTTTTCTATTCTTTATTATGTAAAGCACTTTGAGCTACTGTTTGTATGAATATGTGCTATATAAATAAATGTTGTTGTTGTTGTTGTTGGAGCACTGCTGGGTGCCATATAAAAGGAGCCAGCCTCCACCACTCTGAGAGCCAGAGTCAGGAGGTGGAAGACAAACCTCGCCAGGAAGAGTGGAGGCAATCAGAGAGGAAGATTAAGAGAAGAAAAGAGAAAGAATAGAAGATAAGAGTGTCTTGTGCTGTACAGGTGGGAAACGGGGGAAGGCATTTCCCATGTGGAAAAATAAAAAAAAATAAAAAGTTTGTTAAACTTGTGTCCTGCATCTGTCTGTGTCAGGTTTGGGAGTCAGGAGTGCCTTCTGCAGGCTACAATATGTATTTTATATTTCCACATCAGCTACAATAATCACTAAACTGCTGACATAAAATAGAATTAATAGTAGATTTATTACTGCACAGTTGTTTTGTTGGTGAATTTCATTTTGTGACCGTCCTTGCATTTTTTCATTGCAACATGATTTGTGTTTTGAAATTAAAATATTGTATGTGAATAATTAAGAGAAACAGGGGTGCAGTGGTAGCACTGCTGCCTTGCATTAAGGAAACCAGAGTTTGTATCCTGGGTCTTCCCTACGTGGAATTTACATGTTCTCCCCAGTCCACGTGGGTTTCCTCCAGGTGCACCAGTGTCCTGCCACTGTCCCAACATGCAGTTTAGGTGAATTGGTGTTGCTAAATTGAGGGTATGTTTGTGCGTTTGCCCTGTAATGGATCTGTGCTTTGTCCAGGGTTTGTTTCTGCCTTGCACCCCGTGCTAGGCTGGATAGGCTATACACCCCCCGTGATCCTGGTCTGTAGTATGCAGGCTAGAGAATGACATGATAATTATGAGAAGTAGAAATGTGGGGTTCATTACATTATGTTATCTTGTCAAAGTTTCATAATAATTCTTTTTTTCTGTATAAGGCTCTGTCTCTTTTGGTTTAATATCTGTTTTCTGGGTTCAAGTCTATTTGAATAAAAATTACTTCAGTATAGTTCCATTGTTGTTTTTTTTTTTTTGGTTGTACACAAAATCTTTTAAAACCTTAATGCATTTAATGCAAATTATGAATTCATTATTTTCATATTTTAAAGTCTATATGTATATTTGGATTTTCTCTGAGGTACTTTATAAAAGAATGATAATTGATTTACCTGTTTTAAGCAGAATTATATCTTAAAACTTAATGAAACAAGAAACCTTGTATTTTACTATATACCTAGTGTCAAGGCTGTTCAGAAACCCAGAGATTAAAAGTAAGTAAAACAGGCAGGTTAAGTGACTTGCCCAGGGTGACAGTAATTCATGCAGGATTGAACTGGTAGCCTTACTGTTTATAAACCATTATCTTGGTCAAAAGACCAGTTTGCCCACATATGATAGAAACTTTCTGCCTTTAACGTGTAGAATTCTTTTTGTAGGGTGGCACGGTGGCGCAGTGGTAGTGCTGCTGCCTGGCAGTAAGGAGACCTGGGTTCACTTCCTGGGTCCTCCCTGCGTGGAGTTTGCATGTTCTCCCTGTGTCTGTGTGGGATTCTTCTGGGTGCTCTGCTTTCCTCCCACAGTCCAAAGACATGCAGGTTAGGTGCATTGGTGATCCTAAATTGTCCCTGTAATTGTCCCTAGTGTGCTTGGTGTGTGTGTGTGTGTGGCCTGCAGTGGGCTGGAGCCCTGCTCAGGGTTTGTTCCTGCATTGTGCCCTGTGCTGGCTGAGATTGGCTCCAGCAGACCCCTGTGACCCTGTGTTACGATATAGCGGGTTGGACGATGACTGATTCTTTTTGTATATGTCACAACTCTTTATATTTGAGTCTAATGTTGCGTGTCATTTTTCTTCTTATAATTGAATGCTGTGTGATCCAACTAAAATTTGTTCATTTCTTGCTGCTCTTAAAAGTTTTGGCAACTGCATTCATTTATTGCATTATGCTGAATAAGGAAACTTAAAAGACAATGCATGGATAAGTAAGAAAGGTAACATATGCTACTATAATTTACGTTTGCTATCCTTTTAAAGCAAACAGGTCAATATTTTAATAACCCTTGTTTTCTGTGACACAAACTTTGGGACTGATTCACTGTGCTGGAACTGTGCTGTTCAGGTGGATAACAGGGCAAGGTGTTTCTCACGTGGGAAATGGAAAAAAAATGTGTCTGCAGAACTTGTCTTGAATCTTTCTGTGTCAGGGTGAGGGTAGAATCTTTCTGCAGGCCACAACAAGCAAAATAACTCCCATTTATATATATTGTGAGACTTGCCCAGACACCACCAGTCGGAGACTACATTTTTATAAAAGTCACACTTTTATTACACACCTCCAAATACAGAAAATAAAGTCCAAAACACAGTACACAATGCTAACAGCAATAATCACCACTCTATGGGCTTCTTTTTCTCAGTCCTTGGCCTCCTGTCTCCTCCAGGGGAGCTTCGTCCAGTTCCCACTCCCGACTCTAGCTCCCCGACTGTAAGGAAGCAGGCCCTTTTATTCCCGCCCGGATGCATTCCAGGTGGCTGGAAACGATCTTCCAGCAGCACTTCCTGGTGTGGTGGAAGTGCTGCCCTTTGCCCCAGAAGCACTCCGGGCGTTCCTAGCAGGTTCAGCTGCCATCTTGCCTGGTGTGGCGGAAGTGACAATTCTTCTGGTCTGTTGAGACTTAAGGCGCCCCCTGACAGTGGCCACGGGTCCCAACGAGTTAAAATCTTTTTATCCCTTTCCCGTGGTCCTCTTCTTATCCAGGGCGGTTGCCCTCTCTTGACCCGGAAGCTATTATTGTCACCTTCCGGTCCTTTTAGGTGTCCCGGCCGGGTAAGAACC
>JANRMT010027041.1:119777339-119784616 GCA_026402145.1 Polypterus bichir lapradei | reverse complement strand
TATATATATATATATATATGACAGCAACACTCATCACTCACAACAGTGACAAAACAATTACATTGACAATCATGTTACGTTATTTTCAAAATGTTTCCTTTTCTTTTTCATTGCTTCTTTAACACACTACTTCTCCGCTGCGAAGCGCGGGTATTTTGCTAGTACATTATAAATGCAGATAACAGGATTACTTGGTCACTGACCTGGCCACAACCCTGCCTGACTGCTGTGTCTGTGTATAGCAGAGTAGCAGATCAAGCTACAATAAATAACTTTGCCGTTCCTGTTTCATGCTGAATAAAGCTGGTTTTGGGGTTTTGGGGTTTCTGGGGTGCAAGAAAAGGACTTATAGCGCGACCCCAATCTTTTATGATTTACTTCTGTGGTGCTTCACTGAAGCTCTGTGAACCTGCTGTTGCCCTGCCCTAGCAACGGACAAACAATCTTCCACAGATGCGGCAATCGTGCTTCGGGACGCAGGGCTAGCAAAATCGGTAGCCCGATGTCCCGGGGCTATTGTGTCTTCCAGTCAGGCTACCAAAATCTATCTCAGCCCTGCCCGTCGGGCTATCATAGGAAGGAAAAATATATGTCAATGCTTTTGCATTCTTTCGCAAATGTAGCTGGGTAGTTATGTCATTTTTGGGCATCGATGAGCCACTGTCAATATGTGAAATATTGAAATCGCATTTGAATTCGCACTTGTTTTCTACTTTCACTTTCACTTTGCAATCGCGCGAACTGTGTATAGAGAGCGGCAGTACTGATTGGTCAGTGACGAATTAATTGTGCACCAATCCCTCTGACATCGTCTTATCACTCATTAGCTTACTATTCAAACGTGATAAGTGAAATCTCCCGCAGCAAGCTTAAACATGTGATAGAGGTGGATTGCGCAGAGAACTTAAAAAATCACTTACTGTTATGTGTGTGCGTGTGAAGTAATAGATTGATTTACGCAGGTATTTTAGTTCTGCTGAGCCAAATAAAACGGGTCAGGGGGAAGAAGGGACAGCCAAAGAAAAGCCTACTACAAAGTGGAAAAGTTATGACAAATCAGACTATAAGACAAAAAGAAAGCGCAGCTTTTTGGTTTCATGGACAAAAGAATTTCTGTAGCTGGAATATGACAAGCTAAATAACATAATGTTCTGCCGGGTGTGTCATGAGTTTCCCTCAATTTCTGACTCGACAAGCGCCTTTGTTACAGGGACCAGTAATTTTAGGAAAGACCCCATCAGAACCCATGAGAAATCTCTGCATCGCAAGAAATGCATTGGTGCTCAGTCTGCAGCATCTTTCCCAGAACAAACACCAATTGCAAAAAACATACTAAAAATAAACCAAACACAACAAGAAGTCCTGAAAAAGCTGTTTAGAACAGCGTACTATGTTGCAAAGAGTGAACTACCATTGGCAAAATTTAGCAGTCTTTGCAAACTTCAAAAAGCAAATGGCCTAGATCTTGGTTCCACTTACCTCAATGACCATGCTTGCAGAGAGTTTATTGGAGCAATAGCACAAACTTCAAGAGACCAGATCGAAAAGGAAATTCAAGAAAGCAGATTCTTATCCATACTTGCAGATGGCAGTACAGACACTGGTATAATTGAACAGGAGTTGGTTCATGTCAGGTATGTGAGAGATAATGGTGACATATCCACATACATGATCAAATGTCATCCAGTCAAGAGTGCAAATGCTGCAGGAATTTTACAGGCTATTGATGAAGCAGTGAACACCATGGGTATCAGAGAAGACACATGGAAAAAGAAAGTAGTGTGTGCAAATTTTGATGGTGCTGCAGTGATGATGGGTGAGAAAACAGGAGTAGCTGGGAGACTGAAACAGAGGATACCCCACATCATAACAATCCACTGTGTGGCACACAAATTAGAGCTAGCCGTGTTGGATAGCGTGAAAGGCTGTGAGTACCTGGTGAAATTTGAAGATACACTGAAAACCATCTTTAAGATGTACTACTATTCCCCAAAGAAGCGAAGAGAACTCACAGAAATAAATGAACTGCTAAATGAGAAACTGGCACATTTAAGTGGCCTGAAGAGCACACGGTGGCTTCCAAGCCGGCTGAGATGTCTGAAGGCTGTGGAAAAAAATTACACTCCCACTGTTGTTCATATGGAGAACATGGCAGGAGGAAGTGATGTCAAGTCTGAGGATGCAGCCAAGGGGGTGGTGCAGGAGATGAAGACTGAGAAATTTGTTCGCTTCCTGCATTTCATGTTGGACTACAGTACCATCTTATCCAAGTGCTGTGCTGATTTTCAGCATGATAACCTAAACATCACACGAACAAATCAGTTAGTTGAGAGCACCACATCACGCTTACTCAGCCTAAAAACAAAACCAGGAGAATACCAGAAAACCTTGGACACAAAGTTCACAGCGAACAAGGATGGTAGCATTTGCTACTGTGGAACTCCGCTCACAAAAAGTCAGCGACCTGCTAGAAGAGGTGAGGGCACAGACAAAGACACCTTTGGTGCAGAGATTCAGAAGATTATTGACAACACAGTCAAGTACATGGAAAACAGATTTAAAAATCTGCGTGAAATGCCTCTCTCTGGTTTCAAGGTTTTTGACCCTTCCACTCTTCCCTACCCCAGAGAAGAGCTGGCAAATTATGGGGATGAAGAGGTGGATTATCTTGTCACACATTTTGCCAGTATGCTAGATGAGGAAGAGAAAGAGAAAATTCCACAAGAATGGATGTATCTAAAAATGTGGCTTGCAGAACACCGGGGTAGCAAGGTAGATTGCTTGTACAGAGATCTCCTCTCTGAGAATCCAGAGCACCTCTCTCATATCTTGTTGCTGGTGAAATTAATGCTGACAGTTAGTCCATCAACAGCCATCTGTGAGAGAGGATTTTCTTGCATGAACCAAGTGAAGACAACACATCGTACCTCTCTACACCCTGAAACACTGAATGACTGCATGCAACTCTCCATTAATGGGGAAACAGTTTAATCTTTTTGCCCTGACAAGTCAATTCGTTTCTGGATGTTTTCTGGAAAAGGTTCAAGACACCTGAATCATAAAATCCCGACAAGAACAAAGAGCAGTGAAATGGAGGTCGATGCACAGGAAGAGAAAGCTGATGAAGGAGATGCTATGCCCTCAACGTCGAGTGGCATTTTCTCAGTGGAAATTTCAGATTCAGAATCTGACACAGACTGATTCATGTTCTACACAGTTCTTACAAGTTCATAGAAATTTCTGTTCAATTAGAACCAAATATTTGAGTTGATGATTGTAATTTTTATACAGTTGTTGTAATTTGTGTTTTAACAATTTTTTGATTGATGTTTTGTTTCCTTTACAATATTATACATTAAAAATAATCTCTTTTTTATTCTGGCTACCAAAAACTGAAGAGTGCCTGCCCGAAGGGCTACCAGGGATTTTGAAATTTTGTGAACCCTGGGACGCACTTCAGCGTGTTGTTCCCGTTGGGTGGGGAGTGAAAGGGGGGTCCCAAAAGTGTTCAGAAACCTCACAATATGAAGAAGAAGAAAAGGATGATTCAGCTTCTGATTGATGACTGTGCTGCACACAACATGCTTCCACATTTAGATAATGTTCGTGTTGAATTCCTCCCACCCAATTGCACAGCAGTGCTTCAGCCATTGGATTTGGGCATCATTCGCACCCTGAAAGTGTATTATGGCAAGGAAATGCTGAGAAAAATTCTCATCAGCATAACTTGTAGGCAGGAGGAAATTAAAATTAACATAAAAGAAGCTATTGAAATGATTGCAAACACCTGGACACAAGTTAAAGAAAGCACTATAGTAACAAATACAGAATCTCATTACAACAAAATTTTCGTTACAAAGAAATATTTTTTAGGTCCCTGGGAGTTCATTGTAATGTATTATATATGTTAAAAAAAAACATATATGTATATATATGTGTGTGTGTGTGTATACAGTAATCCCTCCTCGATCGCGGGGGTTGCGTTCCAGACCCCCCCGCGATAGGTGAAAATCCGCGAAGTAGAAACCATATGTTTGTATGGTTATTTTTATATATTTTAAGCCCTTATAAACTCTCCCGCACTGTTTATAAATATTCCCCGCAGAGTTATACAGCATAATCCCTTTGTATTCTCTTAGATATTAGGTAAGATTCATTGAAATTATGTATATAAACACACATATACATGGAGGACGTGAGGAGGGCTTGTGCCTCCTCCAGACCGCGAGGGGGCGTCCGTCCGGGTTCTGTTGGGGGCCACGGGTCGAGGGCATGGAAGCCCTACCCTGTAGGGGCCCGTGGTCACCGCCAGGCGCCGACCCGATGCCGGTTTATCCCATGTGGTCCTTGGCCGGGGCTGGAGCCCGGTCGGGACGCCTTGAAGGACCAGAGGAGGGCGTGTGCCTCCTCCAGACCGAGTGGGGGCGTCCGTCCTGGTTATGCAGGGGGCCTCGGGTACAGGGCTTGGAAGCCCAGCCCTGTAGGGACCCGTGGCCACCGCCAGGCGGCGCCCCAGTGCCTAATTATCCTGGTGTGGCGGAAGTGCCGGGGGGAAGACGACAGGGGACACACGGACGGCTTCCGGGTGCGCAGCCGGCACTTCCGCCACACAAGGGTGTGGCCAACGTTAAGTGCCGGGAAGCAGCTGGAGCCCATCCGGGTTCCCATAAAAGGGGCCGCCTCTCTCCAGTCAGGAGGTGGAAGTCGGGAGGAAGCAGACTGAACTGGAGAGAGAGGACGGGAGGCGGCCAGGAAGGCACAGAGACTGTGGGCCCTGGACATTGGGGAAATCGGTGCAAGAGGCACTGGGGTTCGTGCACTGTACATAGACTGTAAATAAACAGTGTTGGGTGCAAAAATGTTGTCCGTCTGTCTGTGCCGGGGCCAGCGTTCACAACAGTAAAACCTAAATATTATTTTAAAGATATTGAGTGTCTCCGATATCACATATGTTACAGCCATTACGATAGACAGGTCACCAGCAATAAATATGTACATTGCAAGAAAAATTGTATACAGTAAATGTGTGTACAGTGACACTAAACGTACATACATGTACTAAGCACTGTAAGAAGAAAATTAATTATGGTTACTCACCAACAATGACACGATGACTTGTCCGATAACAATGAGTTTAAATTTTACTGCACAACAAAGGAGAGCGTTACAGCCCTTGTAAAGGAGCCACTTCAGGCGATTGTGTAGCACTGCCGTTGTTCTTCTTCTGGCAGTCTTCAATCCAAATCCCTAAAGCAGATTCCATCCAGACTACTGCCTTATTACATCCACTTACAACTCGTTGTGCACCCTGGTTAAAAGGACGCTGCAGCCGTAGATCTTATATTCCTTTCCTACTTTTTAAATAAAAAGAATCGTAGCCTTCAACAAATCCAAAACGTTTACCTTTTCGGCAATCGTTAACATCTTCTTCTTGCGCTTGGGCACGGCACCTGAAGCAGTAGCAGATTGTTTTGGAGCCATAATAAAGGGCTTGACTATGCACAAAGATAAACACTAAAGAGCACAACTCTTTACACAGCGAAGCACATTGATGCTGAATGAGCGAGATGAGACTTCCTGGTTAACACTGCATTCAGCACGCAGGAGCTCAACTGCGTGCTCTGATTGGTTAGCTTCTCAGTCAGGAGAACTTAACTGCGTGCTCTGATTGGTTAGCTTCTCAGCCATCCGCCAATAGCGTCCCTTGTATGAAATCAACTGGGCAAACCAACTGAGGAAGCATATACAGGAAGTAAAAAGACACATTGTCCGCAGAACCCGCGAAGCAGCGAAAAATCCACGTTATATATTTAGTTATGCTTTCATATAAAATCCGCGATTGAGTGAAGCCGCGAAAGTCGAAGCGCGATATAGCGAGGGATTACTGTGTATATATATATGTGTATATATATATATATGTATGTATATATGTGTATATATATATATATATATGTATGTATATATGTGTATATATATATGTATACAGTATATATATTGTGAGACATGCCCGAACACCATCAGACAGAGACTGCATCTTTATAAAAGTCTTGTTTTATTTTCTTCCCAAACACACAACTCAGTCCTGCACACCACACTGTGCTTCTTGCCCCAATCACCTTTTTCCGGGGCCTTTCTCTCACTCTGTCCCTTGGACCGCCTTTCCTCTCTCCACGGGAGCCTTGTCTCGCTACCACTCCCGACTCCAGCTCCCAGACTGTAGGAAGGTGGGCTCTTTTATTCTCACCCGGATGTGCTCCAGGTGCTCCCTCCGACGTCACTCCCTGGTGTGGCGGAAGGGCACTCGGAAGTACTCCGGGCGTCCCTGGAGGGATCAACCTCCATCTTCCCGGGTGTGGCGGAAGTACATCAGTCCCAGGCCCTCTGAGACTCAGGTTGCCCCCTAGTGGTGGCCACGGGTCCCAATAGGCATAAGCCTCCTTGTTCTTCTCCCGTGGTCCTCCTCTGATCCAGGGCAGTTGCCCCCTCGTGGCCCGGAGGACATACATGCCACCTTCTGGTCCTTCCAGGTGTCCCGGCCGGGTCGCAGCCCCAGCGACACGCCACAGTGCCCCCCCGCGAGCGAAGACACGTCGGTCGAAGCGTCTCGTCCCGCGAGGGCAGCTCATCCTCAAAGCGGGTCCTACTGCTTGCCCAGGGTCCGGTCCTGCAATACACACAGAAACAGGGGCGGAGGCGCTGCCTAGACACCACCACCTGGTGTCCTCTCGTGCCTCGCACAGGCAACATTCCCCCCTCTTACTGGCACCCCGGGACTTGCCTTTTCAGCGCCCCCTCCAAGGGTTTTCTGCCCCTCTGGGTTGAGCCACTCGCCCCTCAGTAGCCTCCGCCAGCTGTGGCAGCGCCCCATCACCAGTGAAGAGTCCTCCAGTGAAGCGGCCCGTCCAGCGAGGGCAGGTTCCCAACAAAGCAGGTCCTACTGCGCGTCCAGGGTCCGGTCCTGTAATCAAAGCAGAGAGAGGCACTGAAACGCTGCCTGGACGCCACCACCTGACGTCCCTCAGTGCCGCGCACTGGCAGCGCTCCCCCCTCCAACCAGCACCCCACGACTTGCCTGTTCAGCACCCCCTCCACGGGTTCCGTGCCCGTCCAATCGAAACAGACAGGTCCGCTCGCACTTTCGTCTCCTCTACTGACTCTGAGGCTTCCCTCTGCACGCGCAGAGGCTGGCCCGTGTCCGTACGTGAGCTCACGGGCTCACGTCTCACCTTGTGGGAAGCCCCGGTTTCATTCCTCGGGTTTCCCCATTTCTTCTGGGG
>JANRMT010027041.1:119762339-119772339 GCA_026402145.1 Polypterus bichir lapradei | reverse complement strand
CCTGAAGCGAGCAGTTAATGTGAGGAAACCAACCAACATCCCAGAGTTCAAGCTGTTCTGTACGGAGGAATGGGCTAAAATTCCTCCAAGCCGGTGTGCAGGAATGATCAACAGTTACCGGAAACGTTTAGTTGCAGTTATTGCTGCAAAGGGGGGGTCACGCCAGATACTGAAAGCAAAGGTTCACATACTTTTGCCACTCACAAATACGTAATATTCAATCATTTTCCTTAATAAATAAATGACCAAGTATAATATTTTTGTCTCATTTGTTTAACTGGTTTCTCTTTATCTACTTTTAGGACTTGAGTGAAAATTTGATGATGTTATTTATGCAGAAATATAGAAAATTCTAAAGGGTTCACAAACTTTCAAGCACAACTGTATATTATAAAAAAATTCCTGGAGAGAAACAGTAGGGGTACTAAAGAGATTGACCCGTGAGACTAAAGAGATTGGCCACGAAGCGTCTCTCATGAGAGTTTGTGCCAAGAGATTGACCCAGGACTCTCTCACAATGACGTAGAACATGAGATTCTTGCAAGACACGCCCTACTTACAACCAAATAATAGCACGGGGAGGAACACACTCAGTTACACACTCAGTCGTGTTTTGGCTTTGAGCACACACAAATCCAGGGCTCTCGGCGCATATAAAGTGTATAAGGACAATATGAATAAATAATAAATAAATGAAACTTAGACGACTAAACGAAGAAGAAAGCAGTGTGGAGAAAACAGACTCAAAAGTGTTGGAGAGACAAAAAAGAAAAAGAATAATCTAGGTGCAAATTCAGAAAATAGGAAAAGTAATTATCAGCCCGGAACAAGTGGAATTGAAAAAAAGCACGTCTAATCCAGACGTTGGCACTATACACATGCAGAGCAGGTTAGAGATTATGAAAGTAATGATAAGTAATTACTGCGGTGGGCTGGCTGCCTGCCCGGGGTTTGTTTCCTGCCTTGCACCCTGTGTTGGCTGGAATTGGCTCCGGCAGACCCCCATGACCCTGTAGTTAGGATATAGCGGGTTGGATAATTGATGGATGGATGATAAGTAATTATCAGCCCGGAACAAGTGGAAAAAAAAAAGCATGTCCAATCTGGACTTTGGCACTATACACATGCAGAGCAGGTTAGAGATTATGAAAGCAGTGGAATTCGAAAGGCTCAAAAAAAAAAAAAATGGTGCGATACGCATTTGGAGAAAGTTAAAGAATATGAAAGTAGGAAAATTAGAAAGTATAAAAAAAAGAAAGTAAAGATTGCAGTAGCGCAAGCAAATGGAAATTATTACTCAAAAAAGGGAATGTAATCACCACGGACCAGGTGTCATTGAAACAAAAGCAGAATAAAGTGAAATAAAAGAGAATAGAAAACAAAGTAAAACTTTATAAAGAGTTTAAAAAACAAGGGACAAAACACATGCAGAGCAGGTTATAGATAATGAAAACTGGAATTCAAAAGACTCGTAGAAACACAAGCAGAGCAAGATACAGAATATGAAAGCAGAAAAAAAATGACAATGTCAAAACAAAAAAGTAAACATCGAATTAGCGCAAAGAAAGAGAAATTATTACTCTGAGAAATAACGAAAAGGTGAATAGAGATCGAATATATGGACATAGGTGATATGTCAGAAGTATGTAAATATTGTAAGGCTTTGAAGTTTAAGTCAAGAGAATTTCAAAAACGGAGTTTACCTCACATGTATTTATTGGTTACTTTGCAAAAAAATGTATTAACTGCTGGATGATGTAGATCGTTTTGTCTGTGCTGAAATTCCAAACAGAGAAACCTATCCTGAATTATGGTAAAAAGTCATTAAACAGATGTCTCACTGACCTCATTAAGAAGATTCAGCACATTGGGACTCAAAAGATTCCAAATATTGATTTTATAGAAGTTCTGAAATAAAAGTGAAACTAATGAAATAGCCAGAATTCAAAGAAAAAAAAAATCTTAAAAGTGTGTATCCTGAAAAACAAAAACAGGGGTTGGTGAGCAAATTGAGCAGGGGGCGAAGCCCCCTAGTATATATATATATAATATATATATATATATACCCTGTATACAGTATATATAACTCCACCAAGGACGGTCCTAAGCCTGGCTGAAAAAGAAGGAAGGTGGTCACCCTGCCGAAGTGACCAGACTGGGAAACCGGGGAAAACAGGCACGAAACCAATGGTCAGTTCCAAATCAAACTTCTTCGTTTAATGCTACCGCATCCGGGGCAGCCAATGCGCCAGTACTGGGGAACCAGGATGCTGGTGAAAAATGGGCTACTGGCCGAAGAAACCGAAAGATCATCACACCAAAAATTGAAATATGAATCGCCGCGTGGAACGTTCAAACTGGTCATCACGTCGGCCAAAATGAAATCATTGCCAAAGAACTGTTGAGCTGCAAAATCGACATCGCAGCATTATCTGAACTACGACTCACAGGATCAGGGCAGATGGTCGTCGAACCACCACTCATCGACGATCAGATGGTACTCTACTACTCGGGTGGAGAAAAGCAAGAAGCAGGAGTTGGATTCATGGTTACCCGTCACGTAGTCAATAGCGTCGTTGCATACCAGTCGATCTCTAATCGTCTTGCACTGCTCACCATCAAGGGCACAATTAAAACCCACCTCATCACCATCTATGCACCAACCGAGACAAACCCAGACCCGACCAAGGACGATTTCTACACCAACTACAACACACGTTGGATTCGATCCCACAGACCGAATTGATTATACTGGCTGGAGATTTCAACGCCCATACTGGCGCCGATCGGACTGGGTGGGAGAGCACGATGGGTCATTTTGGACATGGTGTAATCAATGACAGCGGTATGCGCCTCTTGTCCTTCGCCAACACCAACAAATTTATCATTGGAAACACCCAATTTCAACATCCAAAGAAGTACCAACTTACATGGCGAAATCCATCAAGCAATGACTCGGCGATGTTGGACTACATCCTGATCAACTCCCGTTTCTGATCATCACTCAAGGATGTCCGTTTAATGCGCGGCCTGGACTGTGGATCAGACCACTATCTTGTGCGCGCCGTGGTCAAACTTCGACTGCAAAGAGCCAAATGCAAATTGCGCTGATCAGCAAAACTTGACTGGAAATGCTTGTCAGATCCCGCTCGCAAAGCGGAATTTCAAATAGCATTATCCAACCGTTTCGCAGCATTGGTGCCATCCGAAGACATCAACGTCAAAGAGCAACAAGTTTCGGATGCCATCATGGAAAGCGCTAAAGAACTATGTCCTCCCACACACCACCGAACACAGCCGTGGATAGCCGATGAATGCCTCGATATGGTAGATGAACGAAAAAGTGTAAAGCTGGTCGACTTTGAGCGATATCGTCAGCTCAACAAGGACGTCTGACGCCGAATGAAGGAAGAACGCGAGGCTTACTGGAACCAAGTAGTGCCTGACTTGGAAGAAGCGGCCTCAAAGCATGAGTACCACACGATTTATCGAACACTCCGACGCCTGAGTGGAAAAACCAAATCAACAAACGATAACATCCGAAAAGCCGATGGCACCTTCGTACGATCATCGACTGAGCAGTTACAGCGTTGGAAGGAGTTCTTCGAGACACTGTACAATCACGACCCGCCACAAGGACCACTAGCAGAGCCACCACTTATCGAGGCACCAGAGACCCCAATGTCCGATGATGAACCGACCCTGGCAGAGGTGAAGATGGCCATCCGGACTTTGAAAAATGGTAAAGCGCCTGGTGTGGATGCGATCACCGCAGAATCGATCAAGGCTGGCGGTGATGTTATACTCCAACGAGTGCACCTGCTTCTGCAAAACATTTGGCGTACAGAGACGATTCCAAGAACATGGAAGAAGGCCATCTTTATCCCAATCTTCAAGAAAGGTGACAACCGAGAATGCCAAAACTACCGTGGCATCAGTCTGCTCTCGATAGTTGGAAAAGTCTTCATGAAAGTAATCCAATCACGCCTGCAGAAGCATCGTGAACAAACAAGCCGCGAGGAGCAAGCCGGCTTCAGGCCTCACCGCGGTTGCTGTGACCAGATATTCAGCCTTCGCCAGGTTATGGAGGAGCGAATTCGATGTGGGAAACGGACGGTCATCGTCTTTATTGACTTTCGATCTGCATTCGACTGCATCGATTGGCCAGCACTTTGGATGACGCTGGAGACCGAGCACATCCCACCAAAAGTTATCAAGCTACTGCGGGAAAATTATAATGGATCATCGAGCAAAATACGCATCCGAAATGAGTTGTCGACTGAACTCGCCATTCGCACTGGAGTTCGTCAGGGAGACGTCGCCTCACCGCTGCTCTTCAACATCGTACTCGACGCCATTATGAGGAAAGACTTCTGGGGCAGACGTGGAGCCCAGTTCGATGAAAATGGCACCGTGACAGATCTAATGTTTGCAGATGACAGCAGTGTGCTGGCTGAGGATGACGCCGAAGCCACGGACGCTCTCTACAAGATCGCCTGCGTCGCCCAGTCATATGGATTGAAAATAAACATTGAAAAGACGAAAGTGCTGACAACAGATGGATCGCCTGCAAGTGTCCACCTTGACGGCATCCAAATACAACAAGTTAAGCAGTTCAAATACCTTGGCTCACTGATCGAACAGAAGAAAGTCGCGTCCACGGCGGAGATCCACAGTCAAATAGGTCAAGCAACCACAGCATTCGCTTCTCTAAAGGTGCTTGTGGAAGCGAACAAATATTTCCACTTCCGACCAAAATCTGCCTTTTCCGGATGCTGATCCTGCCGATTCTACTTTATGGATCCGAAACGTGGACGATACTCAAGGCGGACCTCAACAAACTTGAAGTTTGCCAGATGCGTTGCCTCTGGCAGATATTATGAGTATCTCTCCGAGACCACCTTTGAAATGAGGACATCTGACGGAGATGTGACAACCTACCACCAATCGAGGAACAAATTCAAACACGTCGACTGCGATGGTTTGGCCATGTATGTCGAATGGATGCGAGCCGACTACCACACCAACTCCTCTGGCGTGAACGACCCACCCAGTGGTGAATCCAACGAACGGCACCGAAGGAAACATGGCTAAAACAGGTCGAAGATGACATCAGAAATCGCAGAATAAATCACGACGAGGCCAGAACAATCGCCAACGATCGTCACGCATGGAAGCGAGTTGTGAAGGAGATCTAAAAACCATTGGCACCCACAGCAGCGTATGGGCTTAGGAGCCGATCTAGACCCAACGCCAGCTAGGGATCAGAGAGAAGGAGAGAGATACAGTGTATATATATATATATATATATATATATATATATATATATATTGTCATGCACGAGTGGGTCTGGGCTAAAGGGGGGGTCATGTCACGCACAAGCACTTGGGGAGCAGCTTAAGGACCCGACATGCAACGCAACAAGTCGTGCCAGTGGACAACGGCGGGGTTCTAACCTCTCTCTTTCTATTTCTTCAGAAAAGACGAAGCAATGCCGCCATAATTCCGCCCGAACGACTCAAAGAACCGCAACATTTCCGGGTCCCTTTCTACCATCTGGTCCCCGTTTGATGACGTCATTAACCCATCCATCACCACGTCTTTCTCAGCCTCCCACTGTTTAATTTCTGGTCTGCCTCCATAAATTGTCCGTCTACCCTTCCTTGTGTGTCTAATGATTTGTTAGAATTGTTTTGATCTTTGTTTTTTGCAGTATACAGGACTAAAAAAACACCAAACCTTTGACCTTGTTGTCTGTATTTATTGCAGTTGGCGTAGTCGGCAGGATCCAGGCCCGAGAAGGATTCCAGAAGGGCAGGACCTAAATAGTGTGCTTACCTCAATGGCAATCAAGCTCCAGGCGCTTCAGGTGGAACAAGCAGCCACGAAGGCGGAGCTTGCGGAGACCCAAAGACAGCTCGCAGCGGCAGAGATGGTAAAGCCGGAGCCCACATGGCCTCCACCCCCTCCTATTGTTCCTCTCTCAGAATCTGACGACATATCTTTGAGAGGACGGCCACTCAAAATCAGTGGCCGCAGGCAGAATGGGCATCCATCTTGGCACCATATTTGAAAGGCCCGGCGCAGTGGACCTATCATGATCTTCCCGAGTAGGAAGCTGCCCAATATGACCTCCTTAAGGCTGAAAACTGCAAACGCTACAGCGTAACCTCCGGCCAGCAGGCGAGAGAATGGCAGCAGTGGCGATTTAACCCTGGTAGCCCAGCCAGAACCCAGGCATTTGAGTTCTGGGGAAAGATCAGACGCTGGCTAAGGCCAGATGTCAACCAGGCTCTCCAGGTGGTTGAGCAAGTAGCCTGCGAGGCATTAGTCTGCGCCATGCCGGACTACCTCGCCCAGCAGGTCAGGAGGCATCCGTTTAAGGATATGAATGGCCTTTTGGAAGTTCTAGAGCGCAAACTGGCAGTAGCCCATCTTGGGGAGTCTGAGAAGCCAGCTCGTGCAGTCCGACAGAGATGGGTCACCATCCCGGAGCCCTCCCATCACATGGCGAGGGACAGGGTACCCGCCCCGCCATGCTGTTTAAAAGTGTGGCGAGGTGGGGCATATCCTCAACACCTGTCCCCTCAACCTTGAGCCGATAGACTGCAGCTGGACCAAAGGAGAGAGGTATTGTGCTCTGTCTAATCCTCTGGCGGTCACAAATATGGGAGTGGTGTTGATAAACGGGCACTTGGTGGTGGCGTTGTTCAAGTCCGGAAGTAACATTACCATTGTTGCTTGCCGTTATGTTTTACCGCAACAGTGGGTAATTCCCCGAACGAACGTTACTTGTGTACATAGAGAGACCAGGTCTTACAGGTCCGCAAAATGTTTTATAACTTGGGAGGGGAATCCTATAGAACTGCTCATCACTGTGCTGCCCGAGCCCCCCTTTCCGGTTATACTGGGACAAGACTGGTCAAAAAGTAACCGCGGTAGAGCTGTCACCACTCCGAAACCTAAGCTGGTTCTGACTATGGAAGGGCAAGGGGCCCTCCCAGCTGCTCCCACACCGTGCTCATCGGCGACTACTGATGACATGGACGGTCCGGGGGAGCCCTTTTTGACTACGGACCTCACTCCAGAAGTACAACCGGAGGAGGTTCTGAGTCGGAGTGGTGCTACCCTTGACCAAGTCCCCGACCGGCTCGCTGGTGTGGAATATCAGTTTCAGTCCACGCTGGCGTCCTTTAAAAGACAACAGTGGAATAACGATTCCCTGAAGTTTGCCCGGAATGCCATCGCGTTCGCAGACGACATATCATCAGCTGATTCCACTCCACCGGGACCCTACTTTGTTTTGCAAAATGAGTTGTTATATCAAGCTGCAGAACACGAAGGTGAGGTGCAGAAGTTGTTGGTAGTTCCGCAGACCTACCGGCAGGAGGTATGCGAGCTAGCTCATGCCCACCTCCTAGGTGCCCACCTTGGGATAGAGAAAATGCTGGAGAGAGTGAAACTCTGGTTTTATTGGCCTGGGATCAATGAGGAGGTCCGACGTTTCTGTCCGTCTTACTCAGTCTGTCAGCTATGTCAGATACCCCGGAGGGATTGCGCTCCTCTCGTCAGATTGGTGTCGATCTGGTATGACCCCTAGAACCTTAGTAATGGTCAACTATGCAACTCGATATCCCGAAGTGGTTCCCCTGCGCGCCGCTAGCTCAAAAAATATCGCACGAGAACTAGTAGCACGCTTTTCCAGAGTGAGCATACCGAAAGAAGTCCTTATGGACCAAGGTACACCCTTTACTTCGGATATGTTCAGGGAAGTCGCCAAGTTACTACGCATTAAGGATCTCAGGACGTTAGTATTCCATCCCCAGACGGATGAGTTGGTAGAAAGATTTAACCAGACCCTGAAATAGATGCTCCTCAAGGTAGTCAGTGCGGATGGTAGGAACTGTTATCAACTTTTACCGCTAATGCTTTTTGCTTACCGGGAGGTGCCACAACCCTCCACAGGGTTTTTCCCTTTTGAACTTCTGTATGGACGCCAACCCCGGGACATTTTGGATGTATTAAAAGAAGGTTGGGAAGGGGAGGCACTTCCCTCCAATTACATCCTAGAATATATTGCGCAGTTACGTGATAGGCTAGAAAAAAATTCGACCCCTCCTTAAAGAGCACATGTCCAAGGCTCAAGCAGCGCAGGCCCGGAATTATAACAGACACTCCTCCCTGCGCGAATTTCAGCCGGGAGACCGTGTAATGGTGCTTGTGTCCACTTCCCATTCCAAACTGGTGGCCCATTGGCAAGGCCCATACGAGGTTAAGGAGAGGAAGGGGCTTGTGGAATTTTTGGTGAGTCAACCGAATCATTGACTGAGCGAGAGAGTGTACCACATTAATTTATTGAAGCCGTGGAGGGACAGGGACGAACTACCTCCTTCCGGCTCCACCCTCTCCCTTTTCGCAGAGAAAATCAAACTTAACCTCGGCCACAATTAGACCGCCCACCAGCGACAGGAGCTTGAAGGTGCAATCCTGTCTGTCTCAGAAGTGGTCAGTGAAGCACCAGGCCGGACCTCACTGATTCAGCACGACATCGTGACAGACCCGGAGGTGGTAGTCAGGGAACGCCTTTATCATATTCCGGAGGCGAAACATGCTGAGGTGGAGCTAGAGGTACAACAAATTTTTGACATGGACATCATTGAAGAAAGCCATAGCCCCTGGTCCAGTCCTATCGTCCTTGTAAGTAAGCCAGACGGGTCATGGAGGTTCTATAATGATGTTAGACATCTTAATCAGGTCTCCAAGTTTGATGCCTATCATATTCCCCGAGTAGATGAGCTCCTCGAGAGGCTGGGGACGGCCTGTTATCTGACTACTCTTGACATGACGAATGGGTACTGGCAAATTCCCTTAACGGAATCCGCAAGAGAGAAAACAGCCTTTAGCAACCCTTGCTGAATATTTGGGCTACCTGTTAGGAGGGGGACTAGTGAAGCCACAGTGTTCCAAAATAAAAGACATCCTGGAATGGCCATGTCCTATAGTCAAGAAGCAACTGCAAGCCTTCTTAGGACTAGCGAGTTACTACCGCCAGTTTGTACCTTGGTTTTCTGAGAGGGCCGTCCCCTTGACAGATTTAACAAAGAAAAGGGCCATTTTACATGTGGTGTGGAACAGTGCGACGGAACGGGCGTTCAGTAACTTAAAAATGGCCCTCACAACGGCACCTGTTTTGAGAACTCCTAATTTTTCTCTTCCCTTTCTACTCCAGACCGATGCTTCAGACACAGGTCTAGCTGCCATGCTGAGCCAAAGCATCAATGTTGTCAAGAACCCCGTGATTTACCTAAGCTGGAAACTGTTGGACCAGGAGACAAGGTATGCAGCAGTGGAACGAGATGCCCTGGCCATAAAGTGAGTGGTAACATACCTGCGGTACTACCTGTTGGGCCGGGAGTTCACCCTGGTGACAGACCATGTCACGCTCCAATGAATGGCTCTTCACAGGGACTCGAACCCCTGGGTCAATAGGTGGTTTTTAGACTTGCAGCCATACAAGTTCACCGTCACTTATCACCAAGGTAATCTCCAAGCAAACGCTGATGCTCTCACCCAGGTTCATGACCTCTCGGTTCGGGCCACCGGAGTCTGGGCTGAAGGTGGGGGGGTCATGTCACGCACGAGCACTTGGGGAGCAGCTTAAGGACCCAACGTGCAACATGACAAGTCGTGACAGGGGACAGCGGCGGGGTACTGACCTCTCTCTTTCTTTTCCTTCAGAAAAGACGAAGCAACACCGCCATAATTCTGCCCGGACAACTCAAAGAACTGCAACACTTCCGGGTCCCTTTCTACCCTCTGGTTCCCGTTTGATGACGTCACTTACCCATCCATCACCACATCTTTCCCAGCATCCCACTGTTTAATTTCCGGTCCGCATCCATAACTTGTCCATCTACCCATCCTTGTGTGTCTAATGATTTGCTGGAATTGTTTTGACCTCTGTTTTTTGCAGTATACGGGGTAAACCCCAAACCTTTGA
>JANRMT010027041.1:119688500-119758764 GCA_026402145.1 Polypterus bichir lapradei | reverse complement strand
ATATATATATATATATATATATATATATATATATATATATATATACAGTATAATATTCGAGACAGTGTCTTCCACCATGCATTAAGTGGCTCAGGATCCCCACATGGACACCCACAACGCATGCTGGGACTTTTCGTGCCATACAGCAGCCCTATTGGGTTTGTGGGACTTCCAGTGGACTCGGAAGTGCTCCCAACGGGCTTTGCTCTGGCACCAGTAATACTCCCGTACAAGATAAAAGGAACAGCCCTACCACATCATGGTCATGAGTCATTAGGAACAAAGACAAGGTTCACCTGACAGGAGTGGCGGAAAGAAGAGAAAGACAGGGAAGAAAAGAATTGAGCGGTGGTTTGTTTATCCCTTGTTTAACACTAGAATTACCAAAGCCTACTAAAAAACTTGTACACCCGGCCCACCTTAATTCCACTCGCACCTCTCCGTCAGTATCTTGTGTTTTGTAAATGTGTCAATAAGCAAAAGCAGCAAGCAGCCTGCTATCCCAAACCCCCCTCATTGCTGGAAGGGCCAAAGCTCTCCCAGCTAAAGTCTTGTTTATCTGGGAGTGAGGTACCAAGAGCTGTAGAGGGTAAATAATATTTCGTTTTTTGGAACACATGCATTTCATGTGTGTTCTGTGTCTACAAAGATCTGTGTAAGTGTAGGATGACAGGAAATGCAAGAAATGTTGAACACATAACTAAAAGACAAACTTTTTTCATGTTTTAGTACTAACAACAAAATTTTGACCTGAAGTGTATAATGTGTGAAGGCTGAAGTCCAAATATCAAATATGCACTTTCACAAAAGGTACAAATGTAACAAAACAATTGCGAGTTTATTCAAGACTATAACCAAAGAAAAAGATATCAGGTTAGCGTACTTGTCCCGACTTCTTTGGTAGTACAGAGGTAAGAACTGCTGACTCATAATCAACAGGTTGCCGGTTCGAGCCTTGCAGCATACCAAAATAAACATTTTGAGTAGTGAGCTGCTCTTATTGTTACTATTATACAATAAGAACATACATTGATTTGAGTCTGTAACAGCCAGTGTAAATGTATTGTACTTGTAAAGGTTAGCGTATTTTTTTTTTTTATTCAGTTTTATTCTCTCAGTCACGTTCACACTCCCCCTGATCTGACACTGCTGTTTTCAAATAAATATGTGCTATAACAAGGTAAACTCAGATGAGGATGAGGGTTCTACATCAGAGAAAGAGAACAGAAGCTCTCCCCTTCCCACAAGAAACCTATAAGAACAATACAGCTGCACCAGACATAAAGGCGAAAGAGGGCACTATTTGGATGCAGCAAGAGGTCCGCCATCATCCTGCCAGTCAGTCTGCCCCACGCCTGGCCTTCAAAGAAGAAGCATGGCTTACAGAGCTCGCCAAGGTATCATGCAAAGTCCAGTTTGTGATTATGTTTTGTGATGGGCTTTATATAAAAACATTTATATGATACTTATATAAAAGCCAGATTGAATGTTATTTACCTTGATTTATTTACATATCTTCCTGCTGCGTAAAGTCACAAGTAGACTGCAGAGCTTCCGCTGTTTGATCGACACGGGCATGCTGACACAGTACATGTGTACTGAAGTGACTTTAGCTGCAAGTGGAAGCGCCTTTCGCACGCTACACAACTGTATTTTATCTTATTCAGGAAAAGATCCCAGTTGCCCCACGGGAGAAAGACTTTCCGAGACTAAGGTCATAAAGCTTATGAAACCCTTTCTAGACAAAGGCAGGACTGTAACAACAGTTGCGTGGAGTTTCAACCCGCAGCTGAAGTCACTTCTAAACCTTTACTTTCAAAATTATTTTTCATGGCAGTCCTTAAAAGATTTTCTGTTTACCACTAGGCATGCTAAAACATTACGTTTTGTAAAATAGATTTTGGATGTGTGCTGAAATGTACCCATCTTCTCCTCCTATTGCAGTTGCTCCGTAAAGGTTTATGTATTTTTATGGGTTTTTTTTATGGTGTTCTGATTTTGTCTTGCTTTTGATGTCTAGAATAAACTAAGCACGTACATACATTTTCATACCAGCTTCTATCAGTGCTGGGTTAAAACAGTGGGGAGAGTGCCTTCCCTGGCAGCCCAGAACCTGTCACACTCACCACATACAAACATACATTCAGCCACTCTTTTGTCACAGGTGGGTCACAAGCACGAGACTTCTTCACAGGATATTTTTTTATCCCATTCTATTTACACTAGCTTCAAAATACCCCCTCCCCACCACAGACCATTCTTTGGGGGGAGTAGAGCAAGCACAATCAGACATGGGATAAAATATATCACATGCAGCTGTCAATCCCTTCGATGAGGTGGGGATGAGAGGATTACACTGTGAACAACTTACAAGATGAAAAGCCCTTTCTTCTCATGTGTTTGTGACCCAGCAATGCGAGCAACATGATATAGTGACTTTTGATCCAGGGAGGTGGCCTCGCATCAAACGTCCAAGAAACGCAGGTACAACATAGCAGTACTCACTGGTACCCCTAGAATCATTGCACACACCCTACGTTGAAATTGAAAGAACACTGCTCAGAAAACAAACATAGGGAGAACATGAAGCAGAGAGCATCTGGATATAGTAATTTAACCTTTGTCACTTGAATTGTAAAACTGGGCAAATGCTGCAGTGCTTGAAAGTTATACTATGAGCAGTACTTCCAAATCAAGCCTAGAGTTGAATCCTTCAGCAAACGCATCATTCTCAATAGAAACAAAATGGTCTTCAGAATCTGACCCAAGCTTTCTTCGTAAGTGTGTAAAGATGAGATGTCATGCAAGTGATTTATTTCCTGTCTTTTATGCACTGCAGTGACATGAAATCCAAATGACCATTCATTGACAACTATAAATTATTGGCAATGTGTGAAACTCTGGTATCCAATAAGCTGTATGTGGCTCGATGTAGGTGGGATCTTTGATAAAAGCAGATTCATTCAGCTTTGATACACTGCTCATATCAGCATGTACATGTGGAAATTGCATGTTTTAATAATAAAAGAGCACAGATGACTTGTAAATGTATGATTGATTTGAAAGTAAATCCCCTTGGGTATGTAAAATCCACATGGCAAGTCATCCAGTTAAATGTTGATAATGTGCAAAAACATGTAGATTTTACTAAAATATTGTTAAATAAATAACTGTAAAATGAAAGTAGTGCACAAAAAGGAAGCCCTTCACACAGTGGCATGCATTTGAATTGGCCTCTCCCCTCATTCCTTTGAGACTACTTATTTTTTTATCTGGAATTTTGAAACCTGTTCAGCTTCATTTCACTTTTGTTTTTTTTTTACTTTTGATTTTTTTCTTTGGGTTTTTTATTTGTTAAAAAATACATTTTCAACATATATATTCCATTTTATAATAATAATAATAGAATCATGTATTAGATCAGGCAGCACAGTGGTGAAGTGATAGCGCTGCTGCTTCGCAGTTAGGAGACCTGGGTTTGCTTCCCGGGTCCTCCCTGCGTGGAGTTTGCATGTTCTCCCCATGTCTGCGTGGGTTTCCTAACACAGTCCAAAGACATGCAGGTTAGGTTCATTGGCGAACCTGAATTGTGCTTGGTGTGTGTGTACGCCCTGTGGTGGGCTGGTGCCCTGCCCGGGGTTTGTTTCCTGCCTTGCGCCCTGTGTTGGCTGGGATTGGCACCAGCAGACCCCCATGACCCTGTAGTTAGGATATAGCGGTGATGGATGGATGTATGAGATCCAGCTGTTTTTAAGGTTTCTCTCCCTCTTTATTCAATTTGGTGTTTTTCCTGAAGATTATTAAGGATTATATTGATGCTGAGCTTTCCCATTTTTATGCATGTATAGGCCTATGTGTTTACTTACAATTTGGACAGGAAAGGTAATCTTTAATAATAGGCCTCAGTTAAACCTCAGCTAGATATGGGTCTAAGAGCCTTGGCTATAGGCCTCAGTTTGGTATTTTAATGTTGAAATTAACTACAATAATAAAAAAATACAAAATAATAAGGAAATACAATATCAAAGAAAATTATACCATTACACAAAGTAAAAACAAAACCAAAAATAGAATTCATAGGACAATTTACAAAATTATATTAAAAAAAGATCAAATAGATGAAATAAACAAAAAACAGACTTTAGCCAGCGTAACAACCCTCCCAGTTATGACCTTTGCTTGCTTCTTATGACCCATCTTCTGATTCACCTTTTTTAAAAAACTGCTGTCGTCTGATGTTGCCATGACATTGGTAAGTGGCAGCAAACGTTCTGAATCTTTCTTGTTTGCTCTTGATTTTGTTGTGGAAAATAGACAAAGAGACTTGAGCAATCATTAAATATGAACTCCAATATGGATTTGCTTTATTTGCACCAGCTGGTGGAGACTCTCACTTGCTTTACTTAATGCAATATGGCAGACTAAAGAAATCTAACAGTGCACTGTCTTTTCATTTCCAGTAAGTGCATTTACACATTTGAATATATTTTCATTTTCACCAATCAGCATATAGATAAATGGTACAACCTTTATGTCATTAAACAATATGTAAAATCCCAAACTTGTTTAACATATTAAGAGTTGTGGATGGTTATTTGTTTAAAAGAAATAAGACTTTGTGTAAGTTAACTGTTATCATAGAATAAAATAGAAAGTTAAATGTTATAAATGATCTCATTTTCAAATTTGAATGTGCCGGTATAAATGTGAGGATGTCCTAGTTAAAAAGGTAAGCAGTTTCAAGAATGTGTTTCACTTACAATTCCTCCCATTTGTTCTCTCAGAACAGGTTTTTAACATCATCATAAAAGTCACCAAATATTTCCTTCATTAAATATAGTTCAGTCTTTTTATGTAAAGACAACCATAATAATACCAATTGCTATTATAAGCAAGTTCTGTTATCATCTAGAAATATAACTGTGATTAATGTAAAGAACTGATTGGATATCAAATCGTACCCTAGTCTGGAATTAGTTTTATATTTGGAGCAAGTCCCACACCAGCATTTAAAACTTCGATAAACATTTTATCTAGAGGCAAGGTAAGTACCATTAAAGAGCAACTGGGGTTATGTGTGAAAGAAGTCCTTTTGGATGCAGTTTTCTTGTAAAAAAGGTAACAATGGTTTTCCATGTAGTTAAATTAATATAGGATAACTAGTTTTTAAAGAAGTACCACTAACTATGATACAAAATTGACCTAATTTTCTATTTTAACCCTGTCTACTTCTAATTATATAATCTTGAGTGCGATAATGGTATTAATTATATTTTTCCCTTCTATGAATCTTAGAAATTGGTCACATAATTTAAGTTCTAAATGTGTTGACTAAATATTGTCAACAACTACTTGACCAATGTCTGGATCTTGGTTTGTATCTAGGTTTTCAATTCAGAAACTGCACATTCACAGCCGCAGCTTGCGTAAGACACTCCATCTCTATTGTGCCCAGTTTTTTATTTTTTTGTCTATTTTGTATATTATTTTGGCCTAAGAAGCCATAAATTTAAAAATCTGTTCTGTATCACTCCTCAACAGCTGTTCATTTAAACTATAACTCTATCTATATTACTTATTTTGATATTATGTGTCCCTATTACCCAAGCAAGGCGTCCATGATCTCTTTAACTAGAACTTGAGTGTATTGCAGGTTCAGTTATCAAATAGTTGGTGGCTTGATCCAAAGCTTGATCCACTTCTGGAAATGGAACTTTCATCAGTGAGATGCATGAGACCGGTTTGGTCTCCCTTTGAGTTTCAGTGCTCTGTTAATAGTTAAGAGTACCTGGTATAACTTGTTTCTCCTTAGACTCAGGCATTTCTTTGCTTGTAGACCTTAACTATAGCCCATTTTCTGGATTTAAACTCTTGTGCTATTATCTTCAAAGAGATAAGCTTTTACCTGCAGATGTAATGACATAAGAGTTTTACTCATTATTAGTCTGTATTGCAATATGTCATCTGTAATTGCTGAAAGTTACTAATGGATCCCATAAAGGATAAGATACCTGGAGTGGTCATCCTATTAATATCTCATGAGATGTTAGGCTTGTTTCATTGGAGTTACCCTTAATAATATTAACTCTAACAGTATAACAGATGATCGTTTAAATCCAGTTTCTGCTTATATCTTAACCAATTTAATTTTTATTGGTTAATTTGAATTCAGCGGATGGTAAGCACAATGTACTGTACAAGTTTCCTTTAATTTTGTATTCTTTTTGTAATCTTCAATATAGATCCTTCAATAAAAACCTAACTACTAATGTTGTATCTGCTTTGGCTATAGTTGTGGCCTCTACTCAATTGAAAAGCTTATCTATCACAAAAATAATCATAGTATTAAATAAAGTCAATCTGAATAAACACTAAGGGAAGAGGCATTTAGTTAGTTTTACAATATTGAAACTACTGGCACATAATCTTTACTCTTTGGAGAGTAATATGGTAACCTAAAGTTCATTCACTTTAACAAAATGTGAACGATTTCTACCTTTTTCACACCTATCTCAATTTTGCTAAATATTTACTACAGGGAGTGGAGAGCAAGGGAAAATCCCAAAACTACTCCCATTAATATAACAACTGATAAGAGCCAGATGTTTTAACCCGTCTACAGATAACAAATGGGTCCAAGGGTGGGAAGCAAAATCAAGAACAAAAACAGAAAGCAGAAAGGTGTAGGGGTTATTTTTTTTAAAGAGTCATGTTCAATGGAGGTTCCTGAAGAAATTAAGAAAACTCAAATCTATTATTCGAAAGTATAAATTTGTTTTTCTTTATATTCATTGTAAACTTTAAGGATGAGGAGTGGTCAGTGTATGCAGGCAATGAAGCTAGGAGTTAATGAAACGCAATCTAGTACCAGTGTCCTCCAGAGAACTTCTCTCAGCACGGTATGCAGAAGTCAAAGAAGAAATCAAGACTCAACTGATAAATCCTTGATTAGTTTTAAAAAAGAGAAATCAGCACAGGCTCCACATTCCTTGTTTCATGTTTGTAATTTTAGAATAGTGTTCAGGTATGTGCACATTTTTCTTTATGTTTTAGTGTCATATTTTTTAAATCATTTACAATAATGATATATAATTCACTATGTCTAAGGCTAACAGTAGTTCATACAAATTATATATCTTATCTTTTACTACATAAAGTCCTTTAACATATTTCAAAATCTATTTAGATGAGCAGAAATTATCTTGAAATATATCTGTTAAACATATCTCTTAAGATGTTACTGTAAAGTTAAAATAGTTTCTTTGTACATACTCCAGTTATGTTTCTTTAAGCTATCATTTTAACTACTTTTTAAATTAACATATACATTTCTACCTTATGCTTTAGAATTTTAACAAAATATTCAGAATGTTTAATTGCAACTTCAAATTATAGGAAATAAAACTAAAACTTCAATCAGGTATGTAGTCATACAAACATTATCATTCTATTCTATTTGACGTTACAAATATACCAATTGCTTAAAACATAAAGAATGGATGGAAAAAATCTAAATACATAACATGCAATAAATCTATCCATGTTCTAAGACATTGATTTCTTTGCTTATAACTTCTTGTTAAGGCTAGTTTTTCATGCAAGCTTTATCATTGATAGCTTGAGATTAATTGCATTTTTCACTGTTGATTCTGTAGAATTTCATGGTCTGCCCTTTATGCTCGTTAACAATGTTCTCTTGTGTTGTTTATACACTACTCCCAATGCTAGAGCATGTTTCCATTTGAAACAATACCTGGACAAGATGGCTGTCCATCACAGACTGATCACACACACACACACACACACACTCATCAGAGTCAATCCAGTACATGGAGAACCCACACAGTCACAGGAAGAGCATGCAAACTCTACACAAACAAAAAAAAATCAAATTAAAATTTTATTATTTAATTGCCGCATACCTAGTTTCCTGGTCCAGCAGTTTCCGGCTGAGATACATGACCGGGTGTTCAACTCTGTCGACAACCTGGCTCAGTATGGCACCAAGGCCAGTGTCCACAGCATTGGTCTGGAGATGAAAGGGAAGAGAGGAGTTAGGAAAAAGCAGTTTTGGACACGACATAACCACCGTTTTCAGGTCAAGAAATGTGATGTTCACTGTACGGTTCCATGTCATCACTTTTGGGTGCCTTCTTCTTCACCAACTGCTCTCTCAGAGAAGTGGGGAATGAACTGTTGCCAGTACCTCACTAACCTGAGGAAAGCCTGTACCTTCCTATTGGTTCATTGCTGGGGCCAGCAGCTTTAGACTACTGGGGTTTGATATGTCCTCCGCCAACCAGTATTCAGCTTCAGTCAGCACAAAATAGCACTTCTGAGTTTTGATCCTGATGCCAGCATTGCAAATGGCTCAGAGGACGTCCGAAATGTGGCATAAGCATTCGGTCCAGGTGCTGGAGTAGATGACAATGTCATCCAGATCGGTAGCACTATAAGCATTGTGGGGCTGGAGCAGTCCATCCAGTAGATGCTGGAAGGTTGCTGGGGCCCCTTGCAGCCCAAAGGGCAAGACACGGTATGGCCATTGGCTCCTCGGGGTGCTGAACATGATCTTTTCTTCGGCTGCGTCCATTAAGGGGATTTGCCAGTAGACTTTCATCATATCGATGGTGGACAGGTACCGAACATTATCCAGACATTCGAGAATGTCATTCATCGGTGGCATGGGATAGGAATCAAAATGAGAGACCTATTAACTGGCAGAAGTCATTGCAAAAGTACAATTTTTTATCTGTCTTTGGGACTAGTACAATTAGACTGGACCACGAACTGTGGCTGGCTTCGATCACCCCAAGCTTCAGCATCTGACATATCTCCAGCTCAAATTCTGCCTTCTTTGCCTCTGGAAGGTGATAGGGTCGCTCGCGAACCACCACTCCCACAAAATTTAGCTGTTTGGCTTCTGCTAGAAGCAACAGGGGGCATCCCATGTCACCCTGCATTGAAGTCAATGGTTTTAGGTGGTTGATATGGTATATGCATTCACTCTGATTCCAGTCGGGCTGGTAAACCAAGTAGTCTACCAAGCCCTTGCGATCCTGGACCTTATATGTTCCCTGCCAGTGAGCCAGGAGTTTGGAATGTTTTTGGGCTCTAGGCCCAAAACCTTATCTCTTGGAAAGAACTTGCGAAAGTTGGAGCCTCAGTTGTACAGATGGGCCAGCTTCACCTCTTTGGGTTAGTGTGGGACAAAATCAGTGGCACTTTTCAGGACTCTCACTTTGGTTGGTGGCTTGGTACCATTCAGTAAGCTCAGCCAGCTTCTTCATGTCTGTCCATTGTTATCATGGGCTGGACAAGGTTGGCTATTTAGAGGGCGTGCATAAGGAAGTTGGCCACCATCATCTCCACAATATCATTGGCAGTTTTCTGTCTGGGGCAGAGCCACCAAGCCAGTTTACCCTGTGAGTCTAATGTTTGTGCTAGTCTGGGCCTCTTTAGGCCAGTGTGCCAAACACAGCAATGTTGGGTCTGAAAGGTCATCGTCAGCCTATACCAGGGGAGGATTTCCCTTTTCAGCATCAGATAGTCAGCTACTGCTTGCTCCTCCAGATCGTAATATGCATGTTGCACCTCTCCGGTCAAAAACAGGGTGAAAACGTGCGCCCTGTCATTCTATGGCCAATGCTCACGAGCAGCCATTCTCTCAAAGACCAACAGGTAAGTCTCGACATTATCTACATCAAGTCTGTTCTTTCATTCTTATATTGGCTTTAAAACCTAGAGAGAGATCCATCCATCTCTGCTATCCATCCATTATGATATTCCCCAAACCTCATAAGAAAACATCATTTACTGTTATTTAATTTATTCCATTAAATAAGAAGTTACAAGAAAGCAAGAAAAGAATCAAAATTTCAAAAGATCAAAACTAAATACAAAAGAAAATAGTGACAGTTCTACAGAAGATAAGTTCAGATCTGCATATCCAAAAATCAAAACCAAGCAGAAAGATCACAAGCAAATATTCCAAAATGATATCACTAAAATAAACACATGGATGGATGGGACCAAGGAATTACCCACATGCTAGATATTTCCAATGAGTAACGCACACACACAGAGGAAGAAACCAAAGTGCAAGTCTTGGGGGTAGCTACACAGGCATGAATCTCTGTGTGATGGTGCAAGTTGGCTTCATGCTCCATCTTCGTTCTTGGGAGCCTCTTGAACCCAACACTATCAATAATGTAACTGGGATGAGCAAAGCAGATGAAGGCAAAATACACCTGAAGCAAGGAGAAGGTTCAAAGTGCTCAGTGCTTTTATTAAAAATAAACAAATAAACAAGTGCCCCAAAGTGCAGTGCAAAGTTCTAAATAAATAATCCATAAACTGAAGGTGATCAGTGGAACTAAAATTAAAATAAATAAATCTATTAAAATGAGGTTAAAATTCCACTGACATGAAACTGTCTTTTTATCCAGTGAGCATTGATGTCCCTTTAAAAATCTGTCTCTTCACCTTACCCTGTCTGGACCTTGCAGCCCGAGGAGAAGTCCTCCTGCAGGAATCAGACACATTTCTTCTCCTGGCCTGTGTCCCCATTGCCAATCCTATGGCTTTTGCAGGGAGCCACCAAGCCCTGCTTCCGCGCCCACTGCTGCCTTTCCAGGCTCCACCCAGTGAAAGCACACTCTGTCCTTTCATCGCCACTGATCCGTTGGCTCTTCGCACCGAGAGGACATTCCTGAGCGTAGTGGTCACTCCTGCTTCTTGGATGTTCAACAGGAGTAACACACTCCTTCCTTGGGCTCCACACACATTTGCCTGCTTCTTCTCATTACATCTGCTCACTCTCTCTTGCCCTACTGTCTCTGTTCTTCTGTTCTTAATTCTCCGTACTCTTCTCTGGTCATTCACTTCTTTTTATCTCCTTCCCTTCCTATACTTGTGCTTCCCTTTTTAAAGCTGGGACATGGCACAGTTACAGGAATCAGCAGCTCCCGCCATCAATTAGGGTCATGGGCAATTCTGTACCTATGCACTAATTGCAGGGCTGTCCACTCCCGCATCATGCACAGGAACCGCTCTCTCCCCACTACCACATCCTGACCTGAAGACTTGAGTCTGGGGATTATTTATTTAAAAGGCGCCAGTCAGCCGCGGACCACACTTTACCAAACTCTGTTCATCTATGGGCTTGTCTCAGCCACTTCCTGTCTCTAAAAACACCAAGAGGACAGTCTCTCTGTTTTGTTACATCCACTTCGTTACATTATTTTTTTATCTTTCTACCCTGGGTTTGCTACAATCATCCATTTTTACATCAAATTAAGTTGTGCCTTTGGTTTAAAGTGACTTAAACCCACATCTCATGCTGTGTCCTGGCCAAACCCAGGAGTTAGATTGAGGCTGTAAAGTAAGCCTTCTTTGCCTGCAGGGGCACTGAGCTCAAGTTCTCCTAAGCAACTGGGATCCCAGTATCTTTGTGCCCTTAGTCCCACTTAAAATGGCAGTTCTCCAAGGTAGCTTATCTCTTAAATTAACATCACAGTTCCATCTGCTGTCAATATGGTTAGGTTTAATGACCTGTTTGTTTCTTATCTTCTGCCAGATTGCCATGTGCCTGACTCACCTAAAAGTAGCTACCCTGGTCTCTCGACTCATAATGAGGAACTTTCTTTCTTGATCCAGGATTATTATTACAAGATATACTGTATATAGTGCCCTCAGTAATGTTTGGGACAAAGACAAGTTTTTCCTTGATTTACCACTCTGCTCCACATTTTAAAATGACAAATGTGATTAAAGTGCACATTTCAGGATATCTGCATACATTTCAGTCACACAACGTTTCATCTATAGTGGAGATAGCAGAATGTTTGAGACATAGCAATGGCACATCTAAATAGGACCACATACTCATTTTCCTTCATCCCTCAGTGGATTAAACAGTTTCTTAATATCTCTTAGTAGCAGTTAGTTTTTCTCTCAAAATGGCCATAGTGGCAGGATTTTTGCTTTGGTGCATCCCTTGAATTTCAAGAAACAGCTCGCTGTTTTGTTCCTGGTTACCTGTTTTAGTTTGACATTACAGTTTTGACTCTTGCTTGTCTCGGACATCATTTCAGTCTTCTTTTATCATTTCTTGGTATTTCAGAGCTCACAATAATTCTGAAGCATTTCAGCATGTCCTTAACACTTGTATTTTATATATGTACTGTGTGACCAGTATGGGGGTGTCACTGAGCTCCAAATCCCAGACACAACTACAGGACCACAGCTGTATCCTTTATTTACAAAAAAGTACCTTCACAGGTTTTTGTCTTCCAGTATGCTCAATACCATTCAATATAACTCTTTCCCTTTCTTTCCAATCTTCCCAGGCAAGCTTTGTCCACTTTCTTCCAACTCCAACTCCTATATTGTGGTGAGGTAGCTTCTTTCATGCTGGACTTTCTGGTACCATGAAAAAGCTCCATAAGACAGGGAGGTCTTCTCTCAGCAGTGTCGTCTGGTGGTGCCCAAGGACCCCAATAGGGTTGCCTGCAGGTATTCAAACTGGAACTATGCCACATGAGCATTGTCACTTTTAACACTGGGGGATGAACTGTTCCTTTTAGACAGCTTCCCCAGTCTGTCCATTATTTCTTCTCCCTAACTGGGAAGAACAATGAGAACAATCCCAGCCAGGTTGTGCCTACATCTACGCTATCCATCCTGGCCTGGTAAGGAATCGCTACATCCACTACTGCATTCACTATATATATGTTTCTTTGTTTAGAGCTTTGCATTAATTTAGTATATTGGGTTGAATGACAACATTTTTAAATCATTGGCCTCTGATGGTTTATTAGGTCAGGCTACAGTACCAGAGGTTTGCCGTGTCTTTGCTGCCCCTTTTAAATTGTGTTATGCTATTTTGGAATTTTGAGTCATTTTGACAATTTAGCATTTGTTTATGTTTTTTTTTCCCCAACTTTTGGCCATATGTTTTTGAATTTGAATTTTGGGGTGACTATATTTTTAGACTCTTGTTTGTATTTTAGTATCTTTTGGCCTTTTAAAGGAATACAGTAATCCCTCGCTATATCGCGCTTCGACTTTCACGGCTTCACTCTATCGCGGATTTTATATGAAAGCATAACTAAATATATAACGCGGATTTTTCGCTGCTTCGCGGGTTCTGCGGACAATGTGTCTTTTTACTTCCTATATATGCTTCCTCAGTTGGTTTGCCCAGTTGATTTCATACAAGGGACGCTATTGGCGGATGGCTGAGAAGCTAACCAATCAGAGCACGCAGTTAAGTTCTCCTGACTGAGAAGCTAACCAATCAGAGCACGCAGGAGCTATGCAGTGTTAACCAGGAAGTCTCATCTCGCTCATTCAGCATCAACGTGCTTCGCTGTGTAAAGAGTTGTGCTCTTTAGTGTTTATCTTTGTGCATAGTCAAGCCCTTCATTATGGCTCCAAAACAATCTGCTACTGCTTCAGGTGCCGTGCCCAAGCGCAAGAAGAAGATGTTAACGATTGCCGAAAAGGTAAACGTTTTGGATTTGTTGAAGGCTACGATTCTTTTTATTTAAAAAGTAGGAAAGGAATATAAGATCTACGGCTGCAGCGTCCTTTTAACCAGGGTGCAAAACGAGTTGTAAGTGGATGTAATAAGGCAGTAGTCTGGATGGAATCTGCTTTAGGGATTTGGATTGAAGACTGCCAGAAGAAGAACAACGGCAGTGCTACACAATCGCCTGAAGTGGCTCCTTTACAAGGGCTGTAACGCTCTCCTTTGTTGTGCAGTAAAATTAAACTCATTGTTATCGGACAAGTCATCGTGTCATTGTTGGTGAGTAACCATAATTAATTTTCTTCTTACAGTGCTTAGTACATGTATGTACGTTTAGTGTCACTGTACACACATTTACTGTATACTATTTTTCTTGCATTGTACGTATTTATTGCTGGTGACCTGTCTATCGTAATGGCTGTAACATATATGATATCGGAGACACTCAATATCTTTAAAATAATATTTAGGTTTTACTGTATATAAACAGTGTGTGTTTATATACATAATTTCAATGAATCTTACCTAATATCTAAGAGAATACAAAGGGATTATGCTGTATAACGCTGCGGGGAATATTTATAAACAGTGCGGGAGAGTTTATAAGGGCTTAAAATATATAAAAATAACCATACAAACATATGGTTTCTACTTCGCGGATTTTCACCTATCGCGGGGGGGTCTGGAACGCAACCCCCGCGATGGAGGAGGGATTACTGTACACTACCCTAAAATTATACTTTTTTATATGTTACTTGCCCCATGTAACTTGTAGTGGTGTCAGAGAAAAATGTTTAATTTCATGTTTTCATGTAGAACAGAGATTAAAAAAAAAAAAAAGCTATTGATGACCATCCATTAATCCATTTTCTAACCCGCTGAATCCGAACACAGGGTCACGGGGGTCTGCTGGAGCCAATCCCAGCCAACACAGGGCACAAGGCAGGAACCAATCCCGGGCAGAATGCCAACCCACTGCAGTATTGATGACCAGTGTTTTGCAATAGCAAAATGATGTGAAAAATGTACGTGAGGGAAAAAAACACTAAAATATTGTTAAACAGATACTTCTGGAATAATCAGTGCACATTATGAACAGCAAGTGAAACGCAAGTCATATGGGATTGACGTTTTGAATTGACGATCTGCCTCTCCCCCTCTCATTCACTGGTCAAGAGTCTTATTCAAAACTCTTCTTCTGTGTTTTAGTTAGATATAGTTATTTAGTAATATTTTTGCATTTCCTTTGTATCATTTCCTTTTTTGCATTACATTAAATAAAACCTTTTTGCTTTCTTTTGCTTGCAGTTATAGGATTTTATTTCTTGATTTATTTTTCATTAACCTGCACCATTTTATGAAGCATTAAAAAAAACAGGAACAGAAGAAGTTAGGTGCCTTGGCGATCCTAAATTGTCCCTAGTGTGTGCTTGGTGTGTGGGTGTGTGTGTGCCCTGCAGCTGGCTGGCGCCCTGCCTGGGGTTTGTTTTCTGCCTTGCACCCTGTGTTGGCTGGGATTGGCCCCAGCAGACCCCCGTGACCCTGTAGTTAGGATATAGCGGGTTGGATAATGGATGGATGGAACAGAAGACTAATGTAAAACCAATTTGGACAGGGGGAGAATGTGCAGATATCACAATGATAAAGGTCATAGTGAGAGGCACAGTTGAACTGCAGAGCTGTGAGATACCAATATGGACTGTCGCACTACCTTAAGACTGTAAACATTTCTTATATATACAAAATTATTTTTACAATTTGAACTTCACAATCCACATATTACATCAAAGTTTACCTCAGCAAGTTTTAAAATTTATTTTGGAAGACAATGGAAATTGTTCCCAAAATCAATAGATTCCAGCTTTACTAAATTAAAAACTTGACATACTTCATGCCCTATTGAACTCCTGTAGGAATAATTGAGAGTTTCTATCCACAATGAAATCTTTTTTGTACAAAATGTCATTTCATTCTGTTTGTATCAAGCCTTGGTAAACCTCAAGTACAGTACCTATAAAAAGCTACCCGATTAAGATGCAGCTGATTATCTTGACATACTTAAGATCTTAACATCCTTGATGAATCTGTGTGCACAGTATATATGCGTGTGTGTGTTGTATTTCTCCGGCCTTAAGTGTGACATCTGCAAATGCACAAGAAAGAAAGTAAAGCTCCTTTAATCCTTTCTGCAGCAAGATCCAAGAAAGGTAAGACGGATTGTCGCAGGAGCTCCTACAAGAAAGCAGAGCAGACAGGGACTGATTAGATATTCTTTTGTCTTCAGTGGAGATTTTGCACCAAACAAGCAGCACCTTTAAACTGGGTCTAGGACATTTTACTAAATGCATAAAAGAAATGGAACACTTGAAAATGACAAGGACAGCTGATGGCTAAGCAGCGTACTCCTATCAACTTTAATTGCCTGTTAGCTTTAGAAGATTCTAAACTCTGCCTTGCTGGATATCTGTTAAACAAAGCAAACTGAAATGGGATGTACACCATCGCACAGCAGTAAACTACAAAATATTACCAAAAACAGTTTTGGATCATTTCGAAAAGGAAAAACATTAAACCATCAAACTGACAGGAGCGACAGCTTGACAGGAACTCAGTCTGAAGATGGAGGGGCTTCATCTAGCCACAGTGAAACAGACAGTGAAACATGGCAGAGAACAAGTGGATGTTCACTGGTTGAAGGGGTAAGCCATCCCAATCAATCTAATTTATCTTTTGATGGGTCAGAATGCAAACCACTGTCTGCCGTCAGGGGTTCTTCGGAGCAGGTTTGTACAAATAAGGTTGGTGTACAAGAAATTAATATTAATATGACCCAGGAGAAGGAAAAGGATAAAATAAAATATGAAACACAAGCAGTGGAATCATGTGATGAGAAGAATGCAAGAAAAGTGTGTAGAAAACAAAAGAAAGTAAAATCTGGCAGACCTGGCAAGAAGGGCAAAGAGAGGTCATCTCTTCATGAGCAGAAAGTGGACTTCCCCGAACTCTTGGTTAAGGCTCACCAGTCTGCCTATGCCTACTTAAATCCTAGTATATCTAAATATGAGACCTTGTTGGACTTGCTAGACCAAGCAGCTCGTACCCATTTTCAGCTCCAGCAGATGGTCAGCTTCTTGGCCTTATGTTATGAACAGCTAAACCAAGCACTAGAGGAGATCACTGGTGATGGAGAGAAGCTGCTGAAAGAATATGGTGAACACTTGTCTTGGCCTATTGAAAAATGGGCCAGCCAACAAAAGCATCCTCCTCCTGATCTGCTTCAGCAGCTGCTACAGTATACTGTTCAGCGAATGCAGTCTGTGGGCAAAGCTGTTGGGGAAGTCTCTGATTCTGCTCTAGCAGACATAACTGACTATTTTGAATCTGCATCTGACCTGATGGCTGAAAAGCTGAGAGTAAAGCACATGCTGGAAGATCGCTTGTGTAAAGTCTTGGTGTGGATTGATACATCAGCAATCCGAAAACCAGGGCCTGAAGACATGGCACTGTACTCTGAAGATAGTGGCATTGGAGTGGAGAGTGAGTCTTTGGGCGGTTCAGAGAAATCAACACAGCACAGAAACAGTTGTGAGTCTGCAAAGCTGAATTCATCTGAGACAACTCAAGAAGCAGGCAGCTTATCTTTAGAAAAATCAAAACCACCAAAAGGAAAGAAAATCCACAGTAGTGTTTCTTTAAACTCCTTAGACTCTAATGGCCATGCTGCAAGTGTAGAAACAGAATCTCTGTTTAGTATGGCTTCAATGGATGAGGATGATGATAATTATGAAGATGATTTAGACGATGAAAATATAAAAAAATGCTCTCATTCCACACCTGCTAGTCCAAGCTTTTTATCTCGACCAGCCCAGAAATGGATAGAGAACCCTGAAAATGTAGAGATGACGCTAAAAATGAAACATGCCATCAGTGGCCGAATACGTTTCCTTCCAGAACAGAATCTTAGCAGTAGAAGTGTCACGGGAAGTAGATGTACCACACAGTGGAAAGAAGAGGAAGAAGAAGAGGAAAAAACAAGAAGGCCACAAACAGCGTCAGCTTCCACAACAGGGAAAAAGTCAAAGGCAACAAAACAGAGGCGTACAAGATCAGCTGAATCTCTTCGTAGTCAGGAGGAGGATCCCACCCTCCTTGAACTCCAGAGAACACAGAAAGATCTCAGTCGTCGATTAGAAAAAATGTCAGAGGGTAAAACTGAACATGTAAAACTGACTAAACCAAAGATGGGAAGAGAGCAGACTCTCTTAAATACAACTGCTAATAACCGTCTTCGAACCTCTCTAGCCAAAAACTTTAGTATACTACCTAGTCAAGACAATCCCATTCTTCAAAAGGCAGGGTCAAAAGAAATGACTGAGCAAGAGAAGAGAAAGGAAAAGAAGCCAAGCAAGGGACCTTTTAAGGCCACTCCACCAATTCCTGTAGCTTCTCAACATGGCAGACAGTCTGTGAAAAAACTAATTGATACTTTTAGTCAGGGAAGAGAAATGGGTAATAACTTAATTCCTTTAAAACATCTTGCTCCTCTAAAGGGCATACGAAAATGTGGGGTTCCTGTTTTTCCTTCCGTGGGCTGCCATGAATTCTCTTCAATCAATAGAACAGAAAACAACAAAAAACTGGTAACCATGAGAACAGATAGCAAGGCAGATGATGTGGACTTTGATAGTTTTCCTCCGCCTCCGCCAGAAGTGTTGATGGACAATTCATTTCAAGTTTCTGAAGAGCTACAGAAGACTACAGATGGTTCTCCATCATCCTTAAGCAACTGTAACACTAGAAGAAACCTTCTCAATCAACAAAAGGCAACTTTCTCAGACAGGCTAAGGGCCTCCCTTACATCTGTCAATGTTCTTCCAAGTAAAGGAACTCTTTGTAGAGGTTCTATAAAAATTTCTCCACAGAAGTGCATGTACCAGGATTCAAGTTCAAGGCGCAGTTCTTTAGATTCTCAGGGCGATACTGAGCCTGAGACTGAAAATGAAGAAACGGCCTCTCTCTATAGACAAGCAAGGAAGATTATTCACTTGAGGCATTCTACTGAATCTCCTACTAATGTTCCTGACTCATCAGAACCTTCCAACAAAAATGAAGAAGACACTCACCTCTCTGGTAGCGAAAAACCCTTGATATATCAAGACAACATCAGTACTGCTGCCTCTGAAAAATTACCCAGCCCACCTAGAGGCCCACCAGAGAACACTATTCAATCTTCACTAGCCCAACAAAAGCACTTTTCTACTCCTTTGAGCCCTACAGCTGTACAACGAAAGCTTCCTAGTCCTCCAGTGCTTCATCGTCAACCAGCTTCATCTTCAGCTAGTCCTCCTATGAGTCGAAAACTACCCAGCCCACCTACAACCAGAAAACTACCTAGTCCCCCACAGCAAAGGAAATTACCTCATACTCCATCCCAGTTAAGTAACCAGGGAGCTGTGAAGACTAAATCTGCAAGCCCACCTACCATGAGAAGGGAAGTCAACCCATCTTCTTTCTGCAAAACCCCATCACCTCCTACCTCCCCAAGGACTTCATGCAAAAAAGTTTTTCAGGCTCGAAATATAAAGGATTTAGGGGAAGACACTTCACGTGTTATTGGTAATGCTCACTCCATCTTTTGCCCTGTGACATCATCTATGTTTCAAGCCCAACCTCCCGTCCAAGCCTCACAGGCCTGGTCCATCCCCAGCACTAGTATTCTGCCCAGACCATGGGGAGATCAAGCTCGCAACAGAAATACTCTAGGAACAGTCACGCAAAGGCCCCAGCCTTTCATCCGACGCAGCTACTCTGATCGCAGGCCTGGTGTACAGCTCAAACTACCCCAGTACTCTGCTTCTTCAACCACCTCAGGTAGTGAGCCAACCATCAGCACTCAAGGGTGAGTAACAAATTCTTTTATTTTATTTTAAAGGCAACAGTACTTCTGTCTGTTTTTTCAGAAACAGAAAAAATGCACAATTGCTGTATATGAGATTCTCTTCATCTGTCATAAGTCTTGTATTGAATTATTAAAGAAATAAATGTGAATAATGAATTTCCATTAAGATCAGCTGGGCAGCTGCATAGATGTGTTTAACATGTGAAGGTAGCATTTGTTTAATGAATTTAACCTCTACTTCATGACAAACTTGATTGATTTTTTTTTTTAACTTATGAGGTTAGACTAAACGTGGTTTGCCAAAATCCCAGGAAAGATGCATCTTTTTTGTAATATAAATATTCATTTTTGTAGTCATTTGTTCCAACTTGTCTTAGGTTTACTTTTTTCCTTGATGGCTATATTTCTGTGCACACATAATTTATAGCAGTGGTAAGCCAAAGCCTAGCCTGACAGCATTTGGGTGTAAGATGTGGCTCATACATGCACATTTAACCACCAATTAATCTAATGCCTATTTTTGAGCTTTGCAGGCAAATCCACTGTATCCAGAAAAAAATCCACACATACCATGCATGGGGAAGAACATCTAAAATCAACACAGTCAGGCAAAGGGCAGCAATTTTAACCCAGTGTCTTTGAGTTTTGTGTCATCAATGCTAACCACTGACCTACAGTGCTACTATATTATTATTATTATTATTATTAGCATATTCAAAGATGTTTCAGTCATCAACATATTTCATTGCTGTTTATAATTGTTATTTTCATATGCTGCTATATTAAAATGATGTGCATTTTATGGCATTTTCCTCATTGCAGAGTAGAGAAGTTTGGGAAAATGAATGCATGGATATACAGTGGGGGAAATAATTTGTAAGTTTGCTCACTTACAAAGAAATGAACAGTCTCTAATTTTTATGGTAGTTTCATTTTAATGGAGAGAGACAGAATATCAATAAAAATCCAGAAAAAACACATTACATAAAAGTTATAAATTGATTTTCGTGTCATTGAGAGAAATAAGTATTTGATCCCCTACAACCCAGCCAGAAGTCTGGCTCCTACAGATTGGTTGTGTGCCCATGTGGCACACAGATTTCAAATAATCAATCAATCAATCAATTAATTATAGATACTTCTGATCACAACTTGGTATGTGTATAAGGCACACCTGTCCACAGAATCAATTTCTTCCATTCCAACATCTTCACCACCGTGGGCAAAACCAAAGAGCTGTCAAAAGTCGTCAGGGACAAGATTGTAGACCTGCACAAGGCCGGAATGGGCTACAAGACCATCAGCAAGAAGCTTGGTGAGGAGGTGACAACTGTTGTTGCAAATTTTTGGAAATGAAAGAAATATAAAAAGACCAACAATCGCGCTCAGTCTGGAGCTCCATGCAAGATCTTGCGTCATGGTTAGAGGATGATCATATATATGTACTAAACACTGTTTCGATTCTATGTTGCATCGCTTCTCTGTAATCATAAATGTACATTGACTGAATTGTGGTTTCTTTGAAATTAAACTTGTCGTAGCTTTAATTGTTGCGGGACCACAGATTCTCATAGCGTATGGTCCATTATTGTGTAAATCTACATTTTGATCATTGAATGATGCGAACGCTAAAAGATTATTGTAGACTCTGATATTTTGCCTGTAGTGTTGATGGATTTCACTTTCACCAAACAACAAATCTTTTAATTTTCGTGGATATGCCTCTTCATTGGGAAGAAACACTACTTTTCCCTGATGGCAACATGATTTAGACGATCTACAGGTCTCTGACTTAAACTTAAGGCCTTACATTATCTACATACTTCTGTCGTATCACCTATGTCCATATATTCAATCACTTTTTGCTGTTCAATTATTTCACCAAGTAATAATTCTGTTTCATTGTGCTAATGCGATCTTTACTATCTATTTTACTACTTTCGTATTTTTGAACTTGCTCTGCATGTATATCGCACTAATGTTTTTGAACGTCTCGTAGTGGACCTACAATGTTTTCAGCTCCACTTGGTCCAGGCTGATTATTACTTTCCTTATTTTCAGAATTTGCACGTAGATTATTATTGTTCTTTTTTGCCTTATTTTCTCTCCAACACTTTTGGGTCTCTTTTCAACGTGCTGCTCTTTCATCTTCGCTCAGTTGTTGGCATGTCATATAGAAAGTATAACATTTTTAAGAGCTGGGAGCACATGAAGTGTGTCTGCCAAAAGCATTCCAACAACTGAGGGGTTAGAGGTCTGTGATCTTGTTTTAAATTGGCTGTAAGTAGGGCATGAGAAGATCTTCTGAGAAGATCACGTCTTGACCCAAGATTTTTTTAAGATTATATATATACCTACATGTATGACAAGGTTTTTAAATTACATATTTCTTGTTAGGATAGATCTTTGTTGTATCATAGTGAAAAGCAAAAAGAACCCAAATTAAGTGTGAACAGAGCTTTTCATGTATGACTCTCTGCAGCAGTGTAAATATTTGTGGTGTACAATCTGTGGGAATGTATCAGCAGTCCATTTATTTTTTTAAAGGTAAAAATAAAATTTTTGCTTTTAGATTCCCACAGATGGTGTACTACTTATGTTAGCACTGCTGCTGAGATTTCTGCATCTATACATGGCACAAAGAAAACATTAAGAAAAATCTGACACTTGTCCTCAGTATATGATTCATGTATTACATTGTAAAGTAATTCATACTCTAGTTACTGTTATATATGTCAACATTCTTCCCACCTCTTGTAAAAAACAACATAATAATTTGTATACAGTAATCCCTCCTCGATCGCGGGGGTTGCTTTCCAGAACCCCCCGCGATAGATGAAAATCCGCGAAGTAGAAACCATATGTTTGTATGGTTATTTTTATATATTTTAAGCCCTTATAAACTCTCCCACACTGTTAACATTATTAGAGCCCTCTAGACATGAAATAACACCCTTTAGTCAAAAATTTAGACTGTGCTCCATGACAAGACAGAGATGACAGTTCTTTCTCACAATTAAAAGAATGCAAACATATCCTCTCTTCAAAGGAGTGCGCGCATCAGGAGCAGAGAATTTCAGAGAGAGAGAGCGCTCGCTAAGAAAAGCAAACTATCAAAAAATCAATACGTGCTTCTATGCTTTTAAGTATGCCGAAGCACCGCGATAAAGCAGCATTTTTTAGAGGAGCGTCCGTATCTTCTAAGCAAACAGCCTCTGTGCAAACAGCCCCTCTGCTCACACCCCCTCCGTCAGGCGCAGAGAATGTCAGAGAGAGAGAGAGCGCGAGATTAAAGCAAACAATCAAAAAATCAATACGTGCTTTTGGGTTTTTAAGTATGCCGAAGCACCGCGATAAAGCGGCATTTTTTAGAGGAGCGTCCGTATCCTCTAGGCAAACAGCCTCTGTGCAAACAGCCCCTCTGCTCACACCCTCTCCGTCAGGCAGAGAGAGTGAGAGAGACAGAGAAAAGCAAACAATCAAGCACCGCGCGGGAAGCATATCTTATATCATTGAGGAGTTTTAGTTAATACGTAATACATGCTCTGATTGGGTAGCTTCTAAGCCATCCGCCAATAGCGTCCCTTGTATGAAATCAACTGGGCAAACAAACTGAGGAAGCATGTACCATAAATTAAAAGACCCATTGTCCGCAGAAATCCGCGAACCAGCGAAAAATCTGTGATATATATTTAGATATGCTTACATTTAAAATCCGCGATAGAGTGAATCCGCGAAGGTCGAAGTGCGATATAGCGAGGGATTACTGTATCAGCTTATTTTGAACACCTTAGATTATATTTATTAGCTGTTTATAGTTAAAAATAAGTGCAAAAGGCACTTGTAACTTGTAACTAGTAGGTCCTGTAAGGCTGTAAACTAAAGTCCAATCCCCACCACTGCCTCCCCTTATCATTTATACTATGTATTATCTAACTCTTAGCTGCCATCTAGAATTGAACTGTAAAAAGCATGTGCATGATGACAAGAAAATCTACATTTCGGCAGTTATTTCGTAATAAATGCATGACACACTTCAGCAAAGCAGTAGCCATAACTGCAACTCCCATGTGTGTCCTAGAAAATGATTATCTTGTTTTAAGAATGTTATATTATGCTTTGTAATTGTAGTTGTAATTTTAATTCCTGTAACAAAGAAATGCTTCTTGTTGTAACAATATATACACAACACATAATTTATTTGCAGTGAAAAATAATTAAAACTCCAGCATAATGTGAGTCCCAATGGAAAAGAGACTCCCTATGAATCCACAGTCATGGTAATGAATAAAAATTCAATTTGTTAAGAATAGCTGTCGGTTTAGTGTCTTTCTGGTCTTAGGTCACAGCAAAGATAAACCTGTCCAGGTAAATGTCTGAGACTTCAGGTGTGTGGGGCATGTGATGCAACAGAGCAGGCTGAATCCTGATTTTAGACTTGAATAATCAAACATCTCCTATCTAATTTGTTAAGCCATGTGCCCTATCTAGGAGAAACTTTGAAAGGAGGAACAGGCACCAACAATGACTGAAAAATAAGTGAGGAAAAAATGAAAACTAGTGGGATATGACAACCACAACTATGACGATAAATTACACATAAAAAAGCAATTGGCTAAAATGTATGTACTGGATTTCCATCCATGTTTTAAATGATAATAGCAACGCAGCATGTCATATATTTATCTACAATGCAATCAAAATCAAAATATCTTGTGACCAAGAGGCTCTACTGCCTCTCATTAACATGATTATTCTCACAATATCTCTGATCTCACATCTGAGTTCTTGCACACACATTAATATATGTGTGTGTATATATTTGACAAGGTAAAGAGCAGTTGAACCATTCACCTTTTCATGATTTATGATATTTACTGTATAAGAGAAGATAATAATAAAATATAAGACATGGGGTAATATGATCATAAATAACTATAGTAGAGTATATACAAGAACATACAATATATATGTGTGGAAGATAAAAAAAAAGTTACCACCTTTTCACAGCTCTTTGAGCAACTGGAGCTCTAGTTAATAGGTGCATGGACTCTTCTAAAAAATTGGCTTTGGCAGAGTTCTTTCTTTAGGGAGCACATGAAAAGAACAGGTCCTCCTTTCTTTGAGTTACTCTGTTTATAAGAGGATGGCTCATAAGAATGAAAATAACATGATATCCTTTAACTTCAAGCTTACTAGGCAGGATTTCCTTTCTGTTGGTTTCTGGTTCCATCCTGGAATGTCTGCTTCCTAATGTTTCGGGTGCCTGTCTTAAAAAAGAAGAAAAATATCCTGCTTTGAGACATCTAATGTCCTTTCCTCTTATCTGTGTTTTTCTCTGTGCTACCTTATTGCTGTGGCAGTGCTGTCTATTTGCTGTTTTTATTCTAATTTTTTTTTAAAGCTTGGAATTATACAGTATGTACACATGTATTAAGCTAAGGCCAGCTAACAGTGGAGGAGAGAAAAGTAACCCAGTCATTGTGCTCATCATCATTAGAAAAATACAAGTTAAAATCTGTCTTCATAAATTTTCACCTTTAGTCTAACTACAAAAATTGTTCAGTTGTATATCTTTGTGTTTATGATACAATTCGCATAATCATTTTTCCTAGCTGGGTTAAAGCTTCTTATTGTCTCCAGGCAAGTCCTACATGTCATTGATTTCTTCCTTACTGCTTTTCAACCTCAGACATTGACCCCTTGTATTTAGGTCTTTTTAAGAGTTTTTTTCTTCATTAGCTCTGCTCCCTTTTTATTTCCTTTGCATTCTCCACGGAATCTGCCCTCTTTATTTGAAAATTCAGTGCTCTTGAATTGTTCAGAACTGCAATAAGTACATAGTTGATTTAGTTTCCACAGTGAAGAAGGAAACATTGCAGAAAAATTGCACCTGCTCTATGTATGCATTTAGATTAAGACAGATTAAGACCATTGGACATCTTTAAGGCAACAGTAGAGGTCATCTTCTTTAGGGTTAATTATCATAATGCTGTCAGGCTGAAATATTATCTAGATGCACGTAATCCACCCAGTAAATGATAGAGGTTCTAACTACAATATTTAAAATGTGATGTCATTAATTACTAAAATATTCTTGCATATTCTGTATTTTACTTGTCTGTTAAAAATAATAGCATAAAATGAATTTGCTAATCATGTATAAGAATAATTACCACTTATATAAGTGACCCCAAAAATGTATGAAAGTTTTTGTATCCTTTTCCTTTTCTTTCCAGGAATATACAAATATGAAGGTGTACTGAGTATTAAACATAGTCTATTCCAAAAGGCTTTAAGCTTTAAGCTAGCGGCTGTGAATTGTGTTGCTGCATTCCAGGTGTTTAATCTGTTTCTCATCTAAAGTTTCTTCTCAGTCCAAAGCTAATATGACATTTTCGTCAAGCTACTAAAATATTAATTTATAATTCAGATATAATAGTTTTTTCCAGTGATCCTCAGGAACATGGATATTTGCTTCATCTTCATCAAAAGTAAGATCTGTATAGCCACATTTTTATTTTCAGTTCAAGTGGTCTGTCAGGCCTCACATTTCCAGGAGACTTCAAACCCCAGGTTTCAAGAGTAATTTGGTAAATCTAAATTGGCCCAGAATGAGTAGGTATATGTTCTGTCAGTGAACTGGCAGTTAAACATTTGAGCAAAACTGGATGAAGCACTTTAAAAAAAACAAAGAATTAATATAAAGGAAAACGAAACTGAAGCCCAATACGAGAGACAATAATAGTGATCATGACAACAAGACGGCCAAAATCAAAAGTACACACAAGAAAAAAACACAAAAATAAACTCTGAATATTTCAGAGATTTGGTATCCGCAGATCAGATAAGGATTTGCACTTATAGCTATCCTTTTATCCCACTGAGTTGATTAAGCATGGGTCCTGACCTCAGAGGCCACACTCCTAGCAATGCTGGAAGCGGGCCTAACAGCAGAAATAAACACTGCCATCCGTTGAGGATCCAAAATCATATCACATCATGACAGTATGGGTGGAAGAGTACCTGAATTTGTACTGGGGCCCCATCTGGGTTTATTTTCCTACCAATGTTTTCCTGAATTGTAATACTGGTTTCAAAATATAAATGGCTTCAAACTGTTAAAATTCTGAAAGGGCTCTTTAATTAACATTGTAGGATCATAATCCTATTAAAATGCACCCTAGAACACTAAAGAGTGGAGGTCATAAATTATGTTTCAGACTAAAATTAAGAAATCATTAGTACATTATTTTGTAAATGTCTGAAATGAGGGAGAAAACAATCAAAAACCCTAGCAATGAAACATTACTTAATGTATTAAATTAAAAAAATAACAAAAATTGACATTTTCAAAGAAAAACATATAAAAATACAAAATTTAACAATTAAAAACAAAGTACACAAAATGTACAGTAGAAAATATGAGTTCAGTAAATCTATAATAACCTAAGTCCAAAATATGCTGTTGAAATTCAGAACCTAAAAAATCAAATCAAAATGGTCAAAGGACAGCAAAACACACCTATAGCCAAGTGCACAAAAGGGAGTAGTGAGCCCATCTAAAGCTAATCAAGAGCACTGAAAATATGTAGTGACTACCTAAAACTTATTTAGTCTTTGAAACCTACTTAAAGCTGGTCTAGTTACCTAATCAGGGGTCATGTTCCACTCCCATCAAACACCATAGAACCACAATAAACAAAACATAGACTGAGGATAATTAAATTAACAGAAGGGACTAAAATTACATCATTAAAAATTACAAAACAATTAATAGAAGTAAAACCTAAACAAAAAGAAACAATAAACAAAACATCATAGTGAGACCCATGTGGAACTATTCCAGGCATCTCCCATTAAATTTTATTATAAGGTCATGGTCATTCTCATTGGGAAAGTGCTTTACAAGGTGCTCTCCACCTCTTCTTTCTCATCTTTAGTAAACACTGAACATGGAATGAAGAAAATACACATCCATATTTCTGTAAGAAACAACAGCACATTAAAAGTGTTGACAAACTGTAAGACAAAACAGATAAGATTTTCATAAAGGGTCTGGGGCATCCGAAGGCAAACTCCATATATTGAAATATGCACAAAAGGCACAAAAGAAAACTCATGGTAAAGCAATATTTCATAGACTATCTCCATGTGGAAATCAAGTCTGCCCCAAGATGGCGGTATCTTCGGCTATAATGGTTTTTGGGAGAAAGAGGCAGGTATAATTGGTCTGCACCAAGAACTGATATCATGGATGTTGGCTCATCAATGTTTCTTTCTACAGAGGGAGAAGAAAAATAGATACTGTTATAGCACTCTGCTCCCAAGTGGCCTAGGTTAATATTGTCATTAACTAACCTGTAAGCTGTTCCCAAAGCGCACGCGTGTGACAGTTCCAAAGCTTTGAGGTCATAAACATGAGATAGAGCATTGGTGTTGGCATGGAGAAGACCGCGGTGATGCTGGACATTCAACCTAAACAGCTGGAGGTCTAGAAACCACCTGTTAACCCGCTAATTGGAATCTCGATGCAGCGCCATCCACTGCAGAGAAGCATGGTCCATCAAAAGGGTAAACTCACAACCCAGAAGGTAGTACCTCGGTTGATTAATAGCCCATTTGATCACCTGGGCCTTTCTTTCCACCACTACATACCTTTTTCATGGCCCAATAGTTTCCGACTCAGGTACATTATGAGGAAAGAGTGTCCAAAGCATCAGTCTGTAAAAAAAGGTAAAGAAAAATATGAAGTTATCAAAATAGGTGTTGAAGTGATCCCTGGAGGTTTTTAAACCCAAATTCAAGAACATATTCTTTCTACTCACCAGTACATCATTGCTACTCAAGGATTGATTACTTCTTTATAGACAATAACTTCTTGCCCCTTGTCACCGCTGTTGTTTGCGATTGCCATTGAACCACTGGCAATACATTGTCGAAATACTGATCAGATAAAGGGGATTAGCAGAGAAGGACTGGAATAGAAAATCTCATTATATGCAGATGATATGGTACGGTACTGTATATTTTGGACCCAGAAAATTCTGTGCCTGCAGTCTTAGCAGCACTCACAGAATTTCAAAAGATCTCTGGTCTCAGAATTAATCTGAATAAAAGTGTACTCTTTCCAGTGAATTCTCAAGCATATAATATTAGATTAGATACCCTACCTTTTATCACTGCAGAACAGTTTAAATACCTAGGGGTAAACATCACAAGTAAACATAAAGCTCTATATCAGCAAAATTTCGCCGTCTGCATGGAAAAAATTAAACAAGACTTGCATAGATGGTCAACCCTTCATCTCACACTAGCTGAAAGAATTAACACTGTTAAGATGAATATTCTTCCTAAGCTCCTTTTTTATTTCAAAACATCCCAATATACATTAATAAATCATTCTTTAAGCAATTAGATTCAACAATAACCTCATTTATTTGGAATTCAAAACATCCACGCATCAAAAGAGCGACCCTACAAAGACAAAAGGCAGAAGGTGGCATGGCTCTACCTATCTTCCAGTTTTATTACTGGGCAGCAAATATACAGGCGATAAGAACCTGGACACAAATAGAAGAACATACACAGGCTTGGACCGCAATAGAAGTAAAATCCTGCAGTACTTCTTTGTATTCCTTGCTCTGTGCTCCAATAAACACACGTTATCGGCAATATACTAATAACCCAATTGTGCTCCACTCACTTAGAATCTGGAACCAATGTAGAAAGCATTTTAAGACGGAGAAGCTTCTATCTGTGGCACCTCTGCAAAAGAACCACCTCTTTCAACCTTCACAAACATATGCAGTTTTTAATATCTTGAAAAAATTGGGAATTAACTTGCTTAGAAATCTTAATATAGACAATGTCTTTGTATCCTATGAACAATTACATTCCAAATTTAACATTCCAGCTACACATTTCTTTCACTATCTTCAAATCAGAAACTTAGTTAAACAGAACCTTCCAGACTTTCCTCATCTTGCACCCTCATCCATGCTGGAAAAAATATTGTTCAATCTCAAGGACTTAGACTCCATCTCTACAATATATAAAATCATTTTACAATCCCTCCCTTTCAAAGATCCAAGAGGACACTGGGAAAAAGATCTCTCAATTAATATATCAGAAAAGGAGTGGAAAGTAGCAATGCAGAGAATTCACTTAAGCTCCATATGCGCAAAGCATACAATTATACAACTCAAAATTATATATCGAGCACATCTGTCTCGACTAAAACTCTCCAAAATGTTTCCAGGGCATGATCCAACCAGTGAACGTTGCAACCAAGCCCCAGCCTCACTAGGTCACATGTTCTGGGCCTGCACCTAATTAACATTATTCTGGGCAAAAATTTTTACTTACCTTTCAGATAGCTTTGGACTCACAATCCCTCCTAACCCATTAACAGCTGTGTTTGGGGTTCTTCCAGAGGGGCTTAAAGTGGAGAAAGACAAACAAATTGTGATTGCATTCACTACACTTTTGGCACGCAGACTCATTCTGATAAACTGGAAGAACCCAAACTCTCCTCTTTTAAGTCAGTGGGAAACCGATGTGTTATATTATTTGAAATTTGAAAAAATTAAATACTCAGTTAGAAGATCCGTACAGACTTTTTTCAAAACATGGCAGGATCTAATTAGTAATATTTTAAAATAAGCTCATAAAGCACAGAGAATTTATAAATTTAGGTATGTTTACAAGCCTTAAAATTTAACGCGGCTTGGCTTGCTCTCTCTGTCAGGGGTGGGGATCGATCTGTTCTTAACTCAATTTTTCTTTTTGTAAAAACTTGATTGCTCTGTATGGATTGTAATAAAATTAATAAATAAAAAAAAAAAAAAATAGGTGTTGAAGTAAGGGCCTTTTTCAAGTCATGAAATGCATCCTCTGTTTTTTCATCTCATACCACTGTTGGGAGGACACATCTTTGTTAAATCAGTTAACCCTCTTAGAGAAACAAGGTACATATCGGCGATAATATCCCGCCAGTCCTAAGAAAGCTTGTACTTGCTATTTAGTTTTTGGGTGGGGCCAGTTAACAATGGCAGCATCTTGGAACTCTGAGGACGTATGGGACCTCTGCCCACCAAATAGCCTAAATATTTGGGCTCAACTAACCCAAAGAAACATTTCTTTATATTAATCGTGAGGCCGGTTTCATTTAGTGCCAGAAGAACCACACAAACTTGTTGTACGTATATGATTCTCCCAGTTGTCAGAATAGATGATTATGTCATCAAGATAGGCAGCACTATGGGCCTGGTGGGGTCATAGTAATCTATCCATCAGACATTGAAAAGTTGCTGGTGCTCCGTGCAAGCTGAATGGGAGAACTGTATACTGCCAGTGACCACTTTGGGTACTAAACACTGTCTTTTCCTGCGTGGATGATGTTAAGGGAATTTGCAAATTCCCTTTGGTCATGTCAAGAGTGGTCAAATATTGAGCCCTCCCTAACCACTCAAGGAGTTCATCCACACATGCCATTGGGGAGGTATCAAGCCGAGATATCTAATTGAGCTGTCAGAAGTCATTGCAAAATCGCAAACTTCCGTCTGGCTTAGAAACCAGAACAATAGGACTAGGCTAAGGACTATAACTATCCTTGATCACCTCCAAGTCCAACATTCTTCTGATCTCTAATTCAACTTTGGCACGTTTGGCTTCTTGGAGGCGATAGGGGAATTCTCTGATGACGACACCAACGTTAATAATGTTGTGCTCAATCAAGGCAGCTGTTCCAGGTTTCTTGTTCACCACACTTGGGATGGACGAGATCACTTCTTTGAACTCTCGTCTTTGTTCGGGAGTTAAATAAGTATCGAAATTAAAGTAACTTACTACAATGAAGGAGCGGCCTGAAGTGGAGTAAGGATAAGGGAACCCTTTCCTTCCAAGGTTTCAGGAGATTGACCTGATATATTCTCTTGGCAGTTCATCTATTAGGTTGTTTAACCAGACAGTCGACCAAGCCCTTCCTTTCTTTAATTTTATATGGTCCCTACCAATGAGCTAACAATTTGGAGTGGGACGTGGGAACAAGAACCATCACCTGGTCTCTTGGTCAGAACTCTTGTAAAGTTCTTTCTCGATCATAATAATGAGCCAGCTTTGCTTGAGCACGTTCCATGTTTTTTTTAAGTATGGGCCTAATTTTACCAAATCTATCACATAATTGGGTAATATGTTCTAAAATATTTATGAAGGGATTGGCCTCCTCTTCCTGGTCCCCTTTTAATATGCCAAGGAGACCTTGAGGTTGTCGTCCATATAATAACTCAAAAGGAGAGAAGCCTGTGGAGGTTTGAGGAACCTCCCAGTAAGCAAGCAAGACAAGGGGAAGTAAGTGATCCCAGTATTTCCCGTCTTCGCTGACCACCTTAGGAAACATCTGTTTGAGCATCTGATTAAACTGCTCAGTTAAGCCGTCCATCTGGGGGTGGTACATGGAGGTCCTTAAATGTTTTATAAGAAGTAGTTAGGCCACTTCCCTGAACGTATCTGAGGTAAAAGGCGTCCCTTGATCTGTAAGGATTTCTTTATGGATGGACCCCAACCAGTTCCCATGCAGTATTTTTTGTATTGGCTTCTGGGTAGTGTGTAGCGTAATCCAGAATCACTGATCTATATTTGTGGCCTCATGCAGAGGGTCCTAGGGGTTGTCAGGGATGACAGGAGCAACGACCCGGCCGGGACGCCTTGAGGGACCGGAAGAGGGTCTATGCCCACCCTGGATCACGTGGGGGCCGCCATCCTGGTTGCTTTGGGGGCCACGGGTAGAGGGCATGGAAGCCCAACCCTGTAGGGACCCGTGGTCACCGCCAGGGGGCACCCCAATGCCTTGGGGACCCTGGACCTCAGCACTTCTGCCACACCAGGAAGTGCTGGGGGGAAGAGGAGCAGGGACACCTGGAGAGCTTCCGGGAGAACAGCCAGCACTTCCGCCACACTGGGGCCTGTCCAGGGAGGAGTGCCGGGAAACACCTGGAGCCCATCCGGGATGAAATAAAAGGGGCCGTCTCCCTTCATTCGAGGCTGGAGTCGGGTGGAAGCAGGACAAGGCAGAAGAAGAGATAGTGGAGGCGGCCCGAAGAAGAAGGCATTGTGTGGTCAGGACTTTGTGGGATTGTGTGAGCACTTGTAAATATTGTACATAGTCGTGTAAATAAACGTGTGGTGGTGGATTACAACATGCCGCGTCCACAGGGTCCAAAAATAACAACCCCTAGTCACTTGTATGGAACGTCAGTGAGCAGGATAGGAACCAGACAAGCATGGTCCTTCCGAGGAATATTACACAACTTGAAATGGAGGACTTATACTATATAACAAAAAAATATATATTTTGTTGTTTTTTTTTCCTTTTTTCAAAAAGCACAAACCAGGCTATGCTTTCAATAATTAGTAACTTTATGAATTATTTTCATTTCACATTGCTATTTTTGTCATTCAGAGTTTTTCCTTCAGCCATCATTTCAAAGTTGACTGCATGGTGTATTCATTTTACTATAAATATGTGTAGAGTTTATTGTAAGTTATCTTATTTAATGTATTGCTGATATGTACATTTAACTTGTATGATTTACTGGCTCTTTCCTTTTATTTTGTTATTACTATTCTGTAGTCATGTGGGCGTGAAGTGGAAGTGCAGGCTGAGGATTGAACTCCAAAGCAATAAGTTTTTAATGAATCATTACTGTGTCAATGCGCTTAGACAAAAGAGGCTCTGCCACATAGTCACCAATTTAAAGTCACCAATAACTTTACAAAAACAAAGAAAAAAATTATTTACGGTTTTCAACCTTTATTTTGTTTGTTGGCTTTCAGTGCCTAAATGACCACAAGGCTTTCTACAAAGCAAGTATAACCAAATAAGTGTTGATTGAGTTTATAATAACTGTTTATAAGAACTTAGACCATATAAGTTTCTTGAAATTTTGAAAGCAAACTATGGTTTTTATGATGAATTCATATTCTTTATTCATTTAATATACATGAATTAAATTTAATGTCCACTGTATTATGTGCTTATAAGTTTTACTTATTGCTACATGTAATATTGCAAGATATATGATATTCCACTGGTTTTTGTTAGACAAAATTCACAGTCAAGATTCATCAGTAAGCACTAAATTTGTGTTATTTGTTGGGTTTTTGTATCCAAAGTAATAATAATTAGAATGGCAACTAAAATGTCGCAAACGCAGTGAAAACACATATATGTGAATCATATAGGAGCAAAATGGATTCCATCTCCAAGTATGACTAACTGCGGTTAAACTCAGTCCAGTTCAATGGCTAATTCTGGATTACTACAGAGGCATAAGCAGTAACAAAATTATGTGATACACCCTGAAAACAACAGGATAAAGGGTGTTTTACTTAAGTTCTGAAAGTACAAATCATCTTCAGCTGAAAGGTTTTCATCAAGGTAGCCTTAACATTTGACAAATATGAAAAAGGCAGGAGAAATTTGGAAAATTATAGCATCTGGAGATTTTGCATTACATATTCCTCTTTATTTGGTTTTATTATCCAGATAATTAATGTGATGCAAAATATTTGCTTACTAAATGCACACCTTCACTTAAGGAATAACTGCAGCCATTTAATGAATGAGTGGTTACCTGCTGCTGGCATTCTCACAGTTAACTTGCCCTAATTCCATTAATAAAGCTTCTTATCTTTAATCCGCCTTTGTGTCCTCTCCTCCCACAGGTCAATGGAAAGCTTAGCAAATGATGAGGAATCATGGGATGCTCAACACCTGTCTGAACTCCGGATGGCCAATCGGTCCGCCTCTCAACCTGAACTGTGTGTAGTGGGACAGTCTATCCAGAGGGAATGAAGCCTAAGACTGTAACTGTAAAATAACCACCAGACTCTTGGTTATGTTCTTTTTATACTTTTTGTTTAAACAGGTTTTTATGTATTTGTGCTCTTTTTATATAAGGATGATAGTTTATGGATTTTTATACTAAAGGGATTTACATTTTTGTCATGTGTGTTTTTTATTTATTTATTTATTTTTTTAATGTCACTTACCTAGTCTTAATATTCTCTGTTAAATCTCACTTGTGGTAACATTTTTCTCTAAAGTCAATCGCTGAATATGAAGGGTGTATTAATAAATACTTTGTCCAGTAATCTCAAAGAAGGTAGCTCCTTGCAATATCATCAACTGGGATAAACAAGATTGGTAAAAGAAATACAGAAAATTGACTGCTTACAAAAAAATACTTCCCTTACTGTATTTGTATAACAAAAGACAGAGTACACCAAATACTTGGAATGAATTAAATTAAAATCACGATTTGAAAGATATGTAGACCCTACAAATGGATAACTGACAACAGAAATTCAATAAATTTAACATAATGTGCTTTGAAACTTGTACTTTGATTAGTGAAAAGAGCACAATTGCTGTCAGTAGGTGTTCTGCACATTCAACAGAGTTTTTATTTCCTTTCTTCTTGGCATCAACAGTACCTCATGTTTTATTTGTTACAAGAGCAAAGCTATTGGACCTGAACGTCAAGTTTAGATAAAAATCATCTGCTGCACTGGGTAGTTGCTCTTCACTTGGATTCTGAGGTCAGTATACAGCATTTTGAAATTAGGCAGAATGAAGCTGTGAAAACCCTTTCCTGTTTATGATGAAGTGTCTACTGTTCATTGAGAAATGTGGCCTTATAGAAATGACAACCAGTGTTTACTTATCCTGATTTTTGCAGACCCACCACTGTAGCCTGAATTAGTACTACTGAAGGTTTGTAGTGTTATTAATTTCATTCTGTTAACCCTACATTAATTTTTAATGTTCTTCTAGGAATTTGACTCCTAGGTAAGTATAATTAATTGTACCTCCTCATGTTCGGCAGTAGTCTTTAGTAAAACTCTCATATTCATCTAACATGGTGATAGCTATTAATGGCAGAAAAATCAAGGATTTGTTAAAGTAAATGATAAAATAATCAAATAATACTGGTTAGGTTGTAAAATGTAGGTTAGGTTAATTGGAATCAGAACTTTCCCCATGTGGCTGTTAGCTGTGCATCAATGGGCCTTGTAGTGGACTTGTGCTCTGTTCAGCCTTGCACTCGATTGCGCCTGACCCCATGACCTTGATGAGATTAAGCAGATTTGAGAATGTTATACTGTTTTGCATTGTAAGAAGTGACCTGGCAGGCAGACAGATCAGGGAAGCCAAGAAGGTTTGTTACCCCCTTTTAAATATAAGCTGAAAAGTCAACTGATAACAGCACAGACAAAAAGGATATTTTTTAAAAGCAAACTTCATGCTTAGCAATAGGAGCTCTATCCTCAGGGTTAGTCAGCATAACATCTGATGCCACCTTCCAGAAACAAGCCAGCTTTATTCACTGCACAAAAAAATTAAGAAAACACTTAATCATCACAGTCTAACTTTAAGTCAATTAAGCTTCTGGGATTTCAGTCTGTGCAGTTAGAAAGCAGTGCACTACACAACCAGTCACAAGAATAAAAATGTAAATGGTCGGTAAAATTAAACATATTTATTGTATTGGCACTTCCAACAAAATCAGTGTTTAAACATTAAAAAACATACTGTACAGCAAAGATTAATCAACACAAATGTTTGAACAATATAACATGAACCTTGAAAACCACACAAATTTCAACATATAAGTGATACTCAATTGGTAAACCATACAGCATGAGGACCCTATACTCGTGGGGCCCCCGGGCAACTGCCCAGCATGCCCATTCAGGCAGCTAGGGATTGATGCAGTTTTATATGACTAGACTATAAAATACAGCTCTAACAGTAATTACTGTATACACTAAGCAGCCTTTTTAAGTAATTTCAGCTCCCATGCCCTACATTAGAATTCTTTTCTCCTACAAAGCATTATGTTACTTAGCAGCATCTACCGTCATCCATGATAAAATGTAGCAGTTCCTTTTCCCAACCACCATGGTAAGTGGTGGTTTTGCTCTAATAATTTCAGGAAACCTAACAACATTGCAGGATTTATGAAGCCAATCCTGGCAGCACTGGTTCAAGGCAGAAACCAAGCTTAAATAAGGTGCATGTCCATGCCATGACACATCATCTCACACACTCATACTGGACCTATGTAGGGTTCCTAATAATTTAAACAAAAAACAGAACAGTGCAACAGAAACCCACTAGACCACTGCATAACAATGTATCTGATTTCAGTTAGATAATCATGCAACTAATTTATTGCTTGTTTTTTTTTATCAGTTGTGTTTAGCACTTCATTTTCAAAATAATGACTGGAAGAGTTTATTTCAGTTAGCTTGCCTACTCCGTTGGACCCTTGATCGCCCTTAAACTGACAATTGTTCCAGGAACACTGTACAATGGCTAACCCTGCACTCTGACCTCCAAAGGTCATGTGAAAAGACAGTTTCCCCTCAGGATTAATAAACTATTTCAAAATAAAAACAAATTAATATTTGAAGCATATGAAAAATTTTAAAGAACATTCTAAAAATGGGGTGGCACAGTTGCGCAGTGGGTAGCGCTGCTGCCTCACAATTAGGAGACCCAGGTTCACCTTCTGGGTTTCCTGCGTGAGTTTCCTCCAGGTACTCCGGTTTCTTCCCACAGTCCAAAGACATGCAGGTTAGGTGCATTGGCGATTCTAAATTGTCCCTAGTGTGTGCTTGGTGTGTGTGTGTGTGTGCGTGCCCTGCCTGGGGTTTGTTTCCTGCCTTGCGTCCTGTGTTGGCTGGGATTGGCTCCAGCGGACCCCCATGACCCTGTAGTTAGAATATAGCGGGTTGGATAATGGATGGATGAATGGATTCTAAAAATGTTCAAATATTATGTTACACCATGTTCTCTCTTGAGGATGGCTTAGGTAGTGAAATCATAAATATAGAACATGCATCACAGAACAATATGCAATCACTTCAGAGTAGAATGATGTATTAAACAAAATATATATAATTAAAATTGTTATAATTTGCTATTACTGATCCACCTGTTTATTTTCCCGTCTTATTTTAGTGTGTGATTCATAAAAATGAAGCTATACTCTTTGGTACCTCTGAATGCGCTAGACAAATATCATTAGTGTCAACCTGAAATATCAAGACTGAAACTTCATTGTCTGCAGGTCTGTCATTTCAAATGTGCTGAAGTGTTAAATTTAGTAATTTTAATATTCTGAATTACAGGATTGCTAATAATGGAAACTTTACTCTTAGTATCAACATACATGTTGCTGAGTACTTATAGTGGTGTCCAAATTATTGCTCTCGATATCAGGGAGGTCCAACTTTTAGAATGTCCTACCCTCCACCTTATAGTAATGAACTTGAATTAGTGTATCTACAGTGGTTTGATCATGTGCTCATCATGCTGGAGATCAACAGATGTGAATTATGGTTCAGCTCTTCATTTTCCTAGTATTCTTTAACCAAGGAAACTTAAAAAAGTATTCAATATACACACAGTACAATGGGGCCGGCTCTACGCTGGGGCAAGAGGGGGCAACGTCCCCTTAAACAAACGTCCTGCCCCATTAAATCAAACGTTTAGAAGTTGAGAAAGAAAATAATAGATTACCCACAAACTGAATATGAACAAGATTTACTACAGTAGCTGAAAAATCCACTGGAAAAGGCACAAATGAGATGATAGGTTTCACCTCTTGTTGGCTCTTTCCCTCCGTGTTCTGTTTGTGCGCAGGCTCACACAGCACTTAGCAGAGATCCCCCACTCACCCTCCCCTCAGCTAAACAGCCAATCGCTGTTAGTATGCAAATGACCCGGTGTCAGGTTTCATAGTAGGCAGGGCAGAGCAAAATGAGCTGCGCAACAGCGAGAAGCTTTGAGGAAGCAGCAAATCTCTGTCATTAAAATCAAAGCGCCTCGTGAGATAATTAACAACAACTAAAAAATACATCTATATTTGTACAGTCAATGGGGGACTAGTCCATTGTTCTTCTCACAGTTTCAGTGTGGTAGAGAAGTGTTTCTTTCTCGATCCCACAAGCACCGCTTTCAACTCTGCACTCAACAGTTTTCTCATTTCATATACTGATGTAATCACAGCGATTTTAGTAAACCTTATTCACTTTCCACCCCAGCTTTCAACAGCTCACAAAGGGAAAGTTAATGTTGTGAGATTCATCCTTTTTTCCAAGCTTTTAAAAAGTGTGGCGCTGCTCCTGCCTGTACCAATAGCAGTAGCAATGATGCTGCTGATGGTACATCAGAGACAGCGGTTAGCATGTCTACTCCTGTGTCATCAACAGGCACTGCTTCTCCTGTACCTAGGCCAACAATTGCTGCCTCAAAGCAACCCGCCAGTGACTTAAATGGCAATACACCATCCCAGCCCATACTGGGTAGTTATTTGGTGGTACAACATTAAGATTATTCAGTCCTGCCTGGTACCGCATACGACCATGGCTGGAGTACTCTGTTGTGCGGGACGCATCCTTCTGTTTCCCCTGTCGGAAATATGGCAGCACTGTTAGTGAGAGGGATATAGTTTTTACCTTAACTGGTTTTAACAACTGGAAAGCAGCACTTGATCGAGACAAGGGGCTACAGAGGCATGTGTCCAGCCACAACCATGTGCATGCTTCAACCATATGGACTGAGCATAAAAGCAGAGAGGCCACAGTGGGGACTGTGGATTCAATGTTGGTTGGTAAAACACAAATTGAAAAAAAAGTTACTATGTCAAGAGTATTGGTAGTACTATAAGGTTTCTCTGTGTAAATGAGTTGGGACACCGTGGGACTGCAGAAACCTTGAGACATGATGCAGCAGGTAATGATGATGACATTGCTTCAGGTATTTTTCTAAAACTGATGGAATATACCTTAGGGAAGGATGAGAAGCTAGCAAGCATTGCTAAGGGCATCCCAAAAAATGCAAAATACACATCTAAGGATATCCAAAATTAAATTATCCAAACACTGGCTGACATGGTGCTTGGAGAGGTCAGAAAAAAATATGAAAGTGCTGATTCTGCACGGTTTTGCCTCAAAAGTGACGGGACCAGGGATAGGTGCAATGTGGAAAATTTGTCTGTGATAATACCGTTTGCCAGAAATTCCATGCCAGAGGAGCATCTTATTGAGTTGCTTGACTTGCAACAATTTGATGCAGAGTACATCACCTCTGAGATACTGTTACACCTTTCTGATGCTGGCTACAGTGCTGACAGTATACGTAGCCAGTGTTATGATGGGGCTTCTGTGATGAGTGGGGTTAGAGGTGGTATACAAGCTCTGCTCCAAAAGAGGCTTGACAGATATGTCCCATACATCCACTGCTACAACCACCAACTGCACATAGTGGCTGTGCATGCCATGCAGAGTGAGCTATGTGCAAAAAGATTTTTTAGCCTATCTAGTTCACTCTACAACTTTTTTCACCACCACTATGTGCTCCATAAACATGATGCACCTTATCTAAAAAGGCTGCTTGAGATCAGATGGACAAGCCACTATGAGGTGACAAGGTGCACTGTGGACAATCAAGAACAAATCCTTAGTATCCTATCTGAGATAACAGAGGATGATGATGCTGCAGTTGACCTGTGCACTGAGGCATCAGGCCTGCTATGCCAAATTAAGAGGCATCACTTCTTTGAGATTGGAAAGTTCCTAGTGCGGGTGCTTGGTGTCTTGAAATCAGCAAATGCTATTTTACAGTCTCAGTCAGTTGATCTGTGCAGTGCTTCTGAGGTTGTTAGTGCAGCACTAGACTCCTTAAAAAACATCCGTGAGGATGACTGTTGGGGAGTGTCATCTCCTGCTGAGGATGAGTCACATCCAACAAAGAGAAGGAGAACAATGAGCAAACACCTGGGTCAAAGTGTTGTGCTCTCAACTTTGGGCCATACAGACTCTGGTGACCCTACCATTTCCTCCCATCAGTCTCTGAAAAGATCCCAGCTCAACATCATTGACAGGGCCATTTCAGAAATGGAAACTAGATTTTCACACAAGAATATTGATCTGATGAGAGCCATATCTAGTCTTGCACCCAAATCTAGCGCATTTCTAGATCCCACCTTGTTGCACCCTCTCGCTGTGATGGCTGGCACTGTAGCAGATGTAAGTCTGAAAAATGAAGTTCTTGTGGCAAAACAGATGCTGCTCAAAAAATGTTCAAAGGAAACAGACCTTTTCAATGTGTGTAAACTCCTGCAGGAGTATAAGGAAGCCTTTCCTGAGTTGCATAAATTGTATGTAACAGCCCTGGTAATTGGTGTGCCTTCAGCATCGTGTTAGAGTTCCTTCTCCACTTTGTCACGGGTCCTAACCACCTATCGTTGCACCATGTTACATAAAAGAAAGAGGAATTTGGTGATCTTGGCCCATGAGAAGTCCATAACAAATAAATTGGATATGGATGAATTTGTAAGAGTTTTTGCAAAGGGAAACAGGAGACTGTTGTTGTAGAGTGGATTGAGGAAAAAGGAAAGTGGAGCTGTTCAGTTGCAAACAGAGAGTTCAGAAGAAAAAAGTTAAAATGTTCTGTTCTAAATCTGTTGTGTTCTACAAATTAGTTTGAGAATTGTAGGAAAAGACATGGTGATTTTTTTTTTTTATTACTATTCCAACCCTTTTTAGTTTTGTAAATACTGGCTATATTGAGAGGTCTTATTTTATTCTTACTTTATTTTGCAAATTTATTTGAGAATTAGGCCATCCAATTAGGATACATTTTATGTTGTTGGTTGTAAAAATCTGGATGGATATTTTATTTTATTCTTTATTTTATTTTTTTTATTCTATTTTTCAGTTTTATTTTTCAAGGCTTGGTGAATTATTATTATTATTTTTTTTTTATAAATTGGCCTACCCTTTTTAGTTTTGTTAATATTGGCAATAGTGAGAAGTGTTATTGTTGGGTTCGAATATATTTGATATAGGCTATCCAAATAAGGTAAATATCATGTTTTTAGTTGTTATAATCTGATGAGGAATATTTTATTTTATTTTTTGTTGTTTTATTTTTCAGTTTTCTTCCTGAGGGATTGCCACCTTATCGTGGTCAGGGGGTTTGCGTGCCTCAGCAACCCTAAGAGCTACACCAGCAGAAGCTTAGCCTTCAGGTGGGACACCCAAGTTGGACAGGTTTTAGGGTAGAGGCCTGACAAAGTGCAATCCAATTACATGACAAAAACAGTTATCCAGAGCACCCTCACCCCCAACACCACCCCACCCCTTTCCTGCCTCCATCGCCACCATGTGCCCCCTTCACTTTTCTGTCTGCCCCCTCATATATGCCTGTCTAGAACCAGCCCAGCAGTACAATAAATTAGAGTGTTTGGTAGGGAGGTGCAGAGTTAATAAGCAAAAATGGAACAAATGTTTAAAGGTGTGCACAAAATGATTAGCACATTTAGTGATTTCTATGGCTAGATAGTAAATTTGCAACATAATGAGGCTAAGTATCTGTACTTGTATCGGGAAGGTTGCCAGTTCAAATCCTGTTACTACCAGAAGGGATCTCCATCTGTTGGGCCCATGAGCAATGCCCTTAACTTGAAAATTTCTACAGGGAGGGTATCCAATAGGAAAGCAGGGAAGGTGAAAGTCGAAAGCTTACTAAGAAGAAAAAAGTTTCAGATTTCAAAAACACTAAATTACACATTTCCTAATTACTGAATATTCATTTAAAAAGTCTGTGCACAATGGCGTTAATGACACACAGCAGGATGTATTGTTAATCCTTTAAAAATAGATAAAAACATATCTTCTTATACAATACGCTACTGTGGCTGTTCATTTGTCTGTCCAGGATTTTAGATCACCTGTAGCTAGCAAACCGTTTGACCTATTGACCTGAAATTTGGTACACATATACTAAGTGATGTCTACTATCCGCTTTCGGGGTGATGATTGACCTCCAAGGTTATTCCTCTTTTTATTTTTATTCTGTTTTATTGTAGAATCAACTCTTGGCAGCAGTCAGCAGGGCGGCCGTGCGGCACATGCATACCTTCGCCGTCACTTCCCCTACCCCTTCATGTCTTCTTGAGGCAGATTGAAGACTTAAGTGCCAGCTTAAGTGAAAAATTAAGGAAAATGTACTAAGTAATTGCAACACAAACGCTGACTTAATCAGTTTTAATGAGAAAAGATGCTGACAAAAGAAGAGAAGAAGTGGGCTACCAAGGGGGAAAAAAGAAGAGCTGCTCAGGAAGCAGCAAGTGCATCAACCTCTGTGCAAACAAATGCTAAACATACAGAGAAAGAGTATGAAAATTATGAATGCTCAAGTCAAGTGTATTCACTGCATGTTATCGTGCAGTGCCGTTACTGGTTAAATGCAATTAAAAGTATAATCCACTGCTGAAGTAATGTAGGATTAAAACCATTGTATTTTATAAAGCAGTTACTCATTTATGCCTCAAGACATATTTTTGTAGAATTTAGCAATCAGTGTTTGTTAAGGTGGCCTTTGAACATAATTGTTTTATTTATATTATACAGTATTGTATAGCTAGATATATATAGATCGAGTGGGAGAGTGAACAAAAGCACACATGCAGCAGGGTGCTAATGGCAGTACTTTGAATTGCTGACACACACATTTAAACCAGATTTTAATCCAGCATTATGGATTCAAATTCTTTACCAAAGCACAATTTATGCCTATTTCAGCATTTCTCAACCTTTTTCCACGTCTGGGCCATTTTTTCATATTAGTTTTTGTGGCGCCCCCTTAACGTTTTTTTGTACATTTTCAGATTTTTGATTATATTGAGATCAATCCAACACCACTAAATTTGAATTTGGGAATGTACTATTGACAGAAGTGCTCAAGTCTGGATCAGACTGGGGCATCGCTATTATTTTTTTATCATCAAAATATACAGCCACACATGTGACACATTTAATATTAAAATCCATGTGATAATATATACCGTATACAAAATTCAAACATTTCTTCTGTTTTCATTAAATTTACCTACTTATTCTTTACCAATGGTGCAGCAATTTTAAAGATTACCATTTTAGAGATCAGTGTTTGTCTTCCGTTATTTCCTCACAGTTTCTCGACACTTCTGGTATTCTATGTCATTATGTCCCCTACGTGATGGGAGGTCCAGCTCTTTTGGCTCGGCTCCCTTAGAAGAGCCGACTGCATTTAGTATCACTCAGAGCCTTCTATTTTAGCCTAATTTAGCAATTATGAATGGTGTGTGTGTTGGTAAGCAATTTTTTATTCAGTGTTTTTATAAAAGCCTTATTTTATGCATTTGTTTTGTTACAAAAAAACACAGTTACTATTGTTTAACATTTTAATCAACTGAATACAGAGCCACAGCAACCACAGCAAACAAATCAAACAAATAAAAGACAAGTCTTAACATTATGACACTTTAGATAAACGTCTTTAGTGCAGGCTGGCATTCAGAAATACCAGATGCTTCAATTTGGATGGGCTGATGTGATTTCAGCTTCTCTGGGGCAAAAATGCTTTTGTGGAAAAACCACAATAGCCTTCACCGTGTCCACAGTTGGTTCCACCACCCTCAGCACATCTTTAATCATCAGGTTTATTGTGTACGGAAGACATGGGTGGTGGGTCCACTGCAAAATTTTTATGGTGTTTGTTATGTTTACTGCATTATCAGCAACACAGCACACCACTTTGTCATCTACTTGCCACTGTTAGTAGCTCCTCTGCCAGGTTTTCAGCAGTATATCTCTTGGCAAACTCACAATAGTCAAGAAGGCAGTTTTCAATAGAGTGACAAGTGACGGACATTTATGAGCATGTCGCTCTGGATGTCCAGCAGTCAGTTGTCAGGCAAACTGCTAAAGCTTTTTTGACCCTGTCTTGCCACAATGCACGCTCTGTGTTATATAGTAGCAGAATAATTGTTTGGAACAAGGTTTTTCTACTGGGGAGAACATACATGGGGTTTAAGGCCTGGACAAAAGTTTTTAATCCTTTGTCCTCCACAATGGAAAATGGCTGAAAGTTACTGGCTATCATTTTAGCCTGCTCCTAATCAACACTTATCTGTTTGGCTGGAGTCATTTGTTTTTGAATAAATGGGCTTATTTTGGTGTGAGTTGCACAATGCTGTGATATACTGTACCTGCAGTTTTTAGCAACACTGTGGATGCTGCAGCAGAAGTACTTGGCACAAAACAGGACACTTTTCCAGGGTCAGTGGGTGGCAGCTAGAGAAAAGAGGACAAGCTCTCCTCCAGCTGCACAGACGCGTGAGCGGTTGTTAGATGTATGTGCGGGTTTGTTGTTGACCCTGCTCTGACAGATATTTTCATTTTACAAATTCTGCACTCAGCTTTGCCGTCTCCAAAATATTCTGACGTGCTGCAATGCGTTCTAACTTTGTTCGAGGGAATGGGATGGCTGGAAGGGCAGGTTTCTAATTGTAATGGGCGGTGACATGTCGGAGGTGATTTTCTTTTGTTGTTTGGAGGTGTGCTGAGTGAAAGATACACGGAATTGCGGAGTCAACGAGAGTGCTCAATTTTTGAAATCAAAGAGTCCCTGACAAGTTATGAGTGCGCCAGCTCTTATTTTCCCGGATTGTCACAATATCACTGAAATGAACCCAGATGCTGCTTCTTTTGCGGTTTTCGCTCATTTCTTCATTTTTTTCCTGACGCGATTAAATTAAAATCCGACTCCCCGTCTTTCTGTCGCATTGTGTACCTGGCCTGTACCACTACACCTTTCTTCCGCCCCCCCTTCTTTCCTTCTTTCACATCATAGTATTATTGTAGTCTGTCTTTGCATGTGATTGGCCGCATGGTGTGCCCATCAAAACAAGTTCCCGCTTCCGCTGCTGGGATTCTCTGCATCTGTAGACGGGAGTCGGCTCTTCTTGTTCACTGCGACAGTGTTTCTCAACCTTTAAGTATTTGCGACCCGAGTTTTTATAACAGTTTTAATCGCGCCCCCCCCTAACATTTTTTTGAAAGGAGCCCACTAAATCCAATTTGTTGTTTTTTAATTAATTATATATCATAGATGCACATTTTATTATACCTACTTAACTTTTATTGACATTTGTCTAACTCTATATTTATTTTTTTACTATCAGAATGTAGTTTAAGTTCATTTGTTTTGGTTTCAATAGATGTATTTTTCATATTTTCGATTCTTGTTTTCTTTTTTTCACATCTTCGCGCCCCCCAATTTTGTTACTTCGCGTCCCCCTAGGGAGGCCGCCCCACAGGTTGAGAACCACTGCACTACGAAGAAGCTACTCTTTGAGCCGGCACGTTCACGAACGGCACATCGCTGTTGCAGTCATTTACACTAGTACCACAGAGGCGATAGTCTGTATGATTTTTCTACCATAAACAGTTGCAATAAACGAGTTTGTTTCAATAAATAGCTTCTACTTCGATTTCCATTTTTTTTTCGCGGCCCCCTTGTAGATATCTCACGCCCCCCTGGCAGGTTGAGAAACACTGGCCTAGTTATGTTGTGCTCCCAGTGTCTGAATTGCTTTTTCTTGGTGGTACTCAGGTTTTAGTCCCACATTTCATTGATTTGCATATTAGGTTAAAAAGCTATTTTAGATTGGACCAATGAGAGTGTATTCATGCCCGGGACTTTTTCTAAACTTACAGCCTATTTAGGGTTTCTCCCTGTCTTTATGCTTGATGCTGCTAGGATAGGCTTTGGGTCCCTCTGATCCTTAGTTAAATTGGGCGGGTTTGGGAATTTTATATTGTGCTATGTTTTTAAAATGTGTCTTTATGGGATTGGTTAATTCTGGGATTAAAAAAAAAACAAAACTCCAAAAGGTATAAAAAGAGGGTATACCCTAGGAAATAGTTGGAAACTGGCCAAAGGACAAACAATGAAACCACCGGCTGCTCCAGTCCAATGGAAGGGAAACTGTGAAGACAATCTTCATTTTCTCTGGCTTCTTTCAGTCTTTCTTATAGAAATCAGTTAACTGTCAACATTAGAAAACAGGCCAAGTATTTTACTTCTGTTTATTACTAAACTGACCTAAAGAAAAATATAAGTTTTGGTCTATATTTCCTTGACCACTAAAATAAAGGCCTGCATTTATAGGGAATGAGTCCCCCTGCTGGGTAAATATAACTCCTTCAATCCTTAAAAAATGCCTAAGTCATTTAATGAATTATATAGCTGAATAGGTACACTAAAGGGTAATTTAACACATGAAATGACTATTCATATGGAGAATTTTGCTATTATAAACTAAAACAGTTTTAAAAATATTTTTTTAAAATGGAATACTTTATCCAAAAATTATATATTTTTAATGTGTTACTCCATGTAGTTTGTAGTGGTGGCTTAACATTTTTAAATCTAAAGTTTTCATGGAGAAAGGACAGTATAGGACACAGATGTGACCAACACTAGGCAGTGGCAAACAATGTGAAAAGTGTCTGTGAAAAAATAATAAATAATCTAACACTACTTGTGTTATGTTATCTAAATGTCAGTTATCCAGCTGTAGTATGTTCAAAATATGCAAAATTCATGCTTTAAAAAAAAAACATATATTGTTAAATTGTTGCTTTCTGAACAAAAAATGTGAGTCACTTTTTGAATTAAAGTCCCACCTTTCCACCTCATTTGTTGGTCTAAAGACCTTTCTTATGAAATGCTTTCCTTGTTTAGGAATTAACCTTAGCAAAAAAAAAAAAAAAAATGCATTTTGCGCATTTTGACCATAAGACTGGTTAACTAAGATATAGATTACGTGATGTCAGTAAAGTGAGGTATTTTGTTTCTTTTTTCCATAGATGTTTTTCATATCATATGCCATTGTGCACCGTTGGTCACTAAAAGTTGCAATGTTTTTTCTCCATTAAAACATCAGGTTTAAAAGGTTTCTTGGCCACTACAAAGTATATGGGGTAAATAAAATATAAAAATATATTTTAGTGAGGTGAAATGGAAGTTCCTATTTTTAAACTGAAAATATAGCAGAAGTCCTTATAGTGGATGGTAATTCTACAACTAGTAAGGCAATGCTGAGAACATTGTGAGTGAGTCTACAATTTAGGTATTATTTACAAAACTATTTAACATTTAGTTACTTAGAGGGAAAGAAGAAAACCGAGGAAAAATTAATGAGTGTACAATAGTAAATAATAGTGAAAAGCAAGACCATGAGAGAAAGGCAAATGCTAGAAACAGAGAATGTTATAAGCTTCTTTTTAGACTACATTGTGTTGGAAGGAAAGGACAGTGAAAAAATGTTAAGAATATAATAAGCAAGCAGAAAAGGAATGGAACCAGTGAAAAGATATGAAATGGTAAAAGAACTAAGGAAAACAAATTAGTTCTTTGTAGGTCAAGAGATAGTACCAAGGTGTAAACTAGTAGGCATGGGACTCATTAAGATTTGCATGTAGAACCGGAACCATGGAAAAAAAGACATCAATGGCTGGCCATTAACATTTTATCAAAACACACAAAAACAATGCAGTAAAAGTTAAAGAAGAAAAATTGTAAAAACATTCCTATTGAGTTCCAATGGAATGGAAAAAAATATGGTGTGTGATGGTGTCATTTTAAATTGATTAAATTTGCCTAAAGAAAGCAGTGAAGTTAGATTATGATTTAATGAATTAGAATTTAGAAAAATCATAGTCTGATTAGAGTAACACTAAAAGAATAAATAAAGTGAAATGTTGGTTTTCACCGACTGATTTTACAGTTGATTAAAAATAATACTGATGTTTTTTGACTTTGAGGCAATTCACATGCCTGCACAATGTCAGCTGGGAGACAAGCTCTCAGTTTTCAATATTTGTACGCTTCAGGCCTCTTCCATACTCCATATGAAAGTCATGTTTCTATAGGACTTCCCGTCATTAAACCATTAGCTCTTCTACTTTACAAAAATTAACAATCCTTGTCAAAGAGACGTGGTCAGTAGTTAAGATGTAAGCAGATGTAAGGGACAAAGCAACAAACTGAAACTTATATCCCGTCATGCAGTAATTGAAACTTTACAAAAGAATGGGTCCCTCTGATCCTCAGTTAAATTAGGCAGGTTTGGGAATTTTATATTATGCTATGTGTTTAAAATGTGTCTTTATTAGATTGGTTAATTCTGGGATAAAAAAATGCTCCAAAAGTTATGAAAAGGAGGGTATACCCTAGGAAATAGTTGGACACTGGCCAAAAAGTCCTGGGTATGACATTAAACTGCATCTGGCCCTGCAAGCGGTCCTCCAACTTGCAGGGAAATCATGGGGGTTGGTGGAAGGATTGGGACTCCAGCCACCGTAAAAAAACCTCACACAGCTCAGAGATGACAGAAAAGATTCCTTTTTGCTCTCCGCGGGAGTAGCTCTGCTGCAGCTGCCCATAGGAAGGCTGCTCGCATCATGAAGGGGATGGGGTAAAGCCCTCAGGAGCCCCATCCTTGGAAGAGTCTAAACCGTTGGAGAGCCAATGGGGTCAGGTCTGTTGGGGATCGGAACTTGTGTGGGGCTGAGGCGTCACTCACTGCACGGCAGCACTCGGGTCCCAATTTGAGGCAACCCATATGGGTAGATGATTATCTTCCTCTTCTTTCAGAGGAGCTGTGTAAACTGTGCATTTCAGTGGGGGCACTCTCCAAGGTGCGCAGACCAGGGACTGGTTAGATCTCTGTGGGTGGATACACCCTTTATTGGTCTGGTCGCTCTGATGGCTGTCATACTCGGGGAGTAGCTGTTGCTGTAGCGGATTGGCTTCTTCCGATGGTGTCACTTCTTTCAACGAGCGTATTATGAGACTCAGATTGCGGCACTCCCTGGGTGCCTTGTCTGTTGTCTCAGTGTATGCTCTGACCGCAGTGAGTGACGTCTCAGTGAGGGAGACATTTTATTTGCAGCTTCGCTCGGTGGTTGATGGGTGCCCATGAGGTGACAATCCTCTGGTCATGGGTGACTTCAATGCAGCCACTGGCACCGACAGGGCTGGCTATGAGGATTGTCTCGGTCCCCATGGGTCTGGTGGCCTTGGTGAAAGTGGCTCCATGTTCCTTAACTTTGCAAAAGGTCAGGGGCTGCGAATTGGATCCTGGTTCCAGTGCCCAGAACCACATCGTTGGACTTGGTACTCCAATACTGGTGGTGTGATGAAGGAGATTGATCACATCCTCGTGGGCAGATGCTGGAGGCTCTTGCAAAACTGCAGTGTCTACAGTTTGTGAATTCTGACCACAGACTTGTTGTTACTACTCTTAGGATCCAGCTTAGGTCCAGCAGGTTACCAACTACTAGGATAATTAGCCTGGACTTGGCCAGACTCCAAGACCAGGCTGTTTCTCATGTATTTGCATGCAGTTTGTGTGAGGAACTTGCAGATTTGGGTGATGTGGGAGACCTTCAGTGACAAGACCCTGAAGGTTGTTGAGGGTTGTGTTGGTGTTGCTGGTGTACCCAGAAGGAGGTGTTGCATCTCACAGGGCACCCTGGATATCATCGAGAGGAGTTGCAGCGCACGGCTAAATGGCAACTCTGGTCTGTACCGGGAACTGAGAAGGACTGCTGTGAGGGCTCTGAGAGCAGATAAAGAGGCGTTTGTTAGAGGAATCTGTGAGCAAGTGACACACTATCTGTGGTCTAGTGACTCACTTCCTGCTTACAGAGGAACCGAAGCATTACGCACATCTGAATCTGTTCCTTGGAGAGTCGCAGTCAGGGCGGCTGATGGAACGGTCCTTATGGATGACACTGCAATTGTGATCCACTGGGCTGGCTACTTTGAGCAGTTGTTCAAAGCTGATCCTCCGGCTAGGACGTTGGATATCTCTGGGTCCACGGTTCTTGAGGCTAATCCTCCAATTAGCTGTGAACCACCCAATCTCACTGAGATTGCACAGGTGGTGAAACAGCTGAGGGGAGGAAAGGCTGCAGGGATCTGTGGTATCCGGGGTGAACTTCTCCAGGCTAGTGGTAAGGCTGACCTCCTGGCATTGCAAACAATCTTTGCTTCCATTTTGGAGACTGGCATCATCCCAACTGACTGGAAAACGGGACTTGTCGTCCCTATCTGGAAAGGGAAGGGTGATTGCCTGAATTGCAGCAACTACAGGGGGATAATATTGCTCTCTGTGCCGGGTAAAGTCCTTGCTAGGGTTGTCCTCAATAGTGGCTCACCTACCAGTGACTGGAGCAGTCTGATTTTACGCCTTAGAAGTCTACTATCCACCGCATCCTGGCACTGAGGGTTCTCATGGAGCACAAACGTGAATATCGGCAGAGTTTCTTTGCAGCCTTTGTCGATTTCCATAAAGCGTTCGACTCATTTGATCAAGCTGCAATGTGGGACATCCTGAGGGTTCACAGGATCCCCTCGAGGTTGCTGGATATCATGGCCAGCCTACTTATACTGGTACTGTGAGTGCTGTGCAGAGTGGAGGCAGAACCTCTGTGTTTTTCCCAGTTTATTCTGGGGTTTGTCAGGGGTGTGTTCTTGCTTCTACTCTGTTCAATGCTTGTATGGACTGGGTGTTGGGCAAGGTTATGGGGTCCGGCGGCTGTGGGGCATCTGTTGGTGAAGAAAGATTCACAGATCTTGACTTTTCTGACGATGCTGTGATCTTTGCGGAGTCAATGAAGGCTCTGATTGGGGCGCTCGAGAGACTGAGCGAGGAGTCTGAGTGACTGGGCTTGCGAGTATCCTGGATAAAAACCAAGATCCAGACCTTTAATGATCTCTTGGGCACAGCCATCAGCAGTGTGTCTGTCTGCGGAGAGAGTGTCGACCTTGTTGAGAGGTTTACTTACCTTGGCAGTGACATTCATGTCTCTGGTGACTCTTCCTATGACGTTAGTAGACAGATTGGGAGAGCATGGGGCGTCATGAGGTCGCTAGAAAGGGATGTATGGCGCTTCCGATATCTACACAAAAGGACGAAGGTCCAAGTCTTTAGAGTCCTGGTTCTTCCTGTCTTGCTATATGGTTGCGAGACGTGGACGCTATCCAGTGACCTGAGACGAAGACTGGACATCTTTTGTACTGTGTCCCTCCGGAAAATACTTGGGTACTGTTGGTTTGACTTTGTGTCGAATGAGCGGATGCTAATGGAGTCCCGAATGAGGCACATTACCTGAATTGTGAGGGACAGTCAGTTACGGCACTACGGCCATGTGGCGCGTTTCCTCGAGGGTGATCCAGCTCGTAAGATCCTCATTGTTGGGGACCTGAGTGGCTGGACAAGGCCAAGGGGTCGCCCATGTAACACCTGGCTGCAGCATATAGTGGGTCATTTCTGGAGGGTGGGACTGGACCGCATGTCTGCCGGGGGATTACCAACCAGGATCCTGAGCTGTTTCGTCGTGTAGTGGGTGCAGCAATGCACTGTACTAGTGCATGCTCCCCAACTTGACTTGACTTAAGTTGGCCAAAAGACAATGAATTAAACACTACCTGCTGCTCCAGTCCAATGGATGGGAAACTGTGAAGACAGTCTTCATTATCTCTGGCTTCTTTCAGTCTTTCTTATAGAAATCAATTAACTGTCAACATTAGAAAACAAAGAATGAAAAATCAAAAAATAGATCTCCTAAATATCTTTTTGGTTTCTCCTAGACAACAGTTAGACCAGAAAAAATAAAATTGGCATATTTTCTTTTGTCTCATACCTTTTTAGATTTTTCTCCTTAGAACTGATTCCCTCACAAATGTCTTTGCAGAAATATCAGCAAAGTCACACAATGGGCTGCATATTTTCTGTAGCGTCTTGACATTTTTTTTTTATACATTTTGAAAGTATTTGCATTGTGTGCTCAGTAATACTGTATATGAATAAATGTATGGACAGTTGATTGTGGTAATAAAACACTTCACTATGATTACATAACTCCAGTTGCGCTAATTTGTATTGATGTTTTCGAATTAAATCATACTCATTCTGAAAGAAAAACTAGGCAGTGTGGCATAGTGGCTAAGACTTTAGCCTTCAAATCCTGAGATTGTAGGTTCAAATCCTGCGACTGACACACTGTGACTATGTGAATGTAACTTCATCTGTCTGTGTTCCAACTGGAAAAACAAAAGAAATGTAACTGATACTATCTCAAATGTTGTAAGTCACTTTGGATAAAGGCATCAGTACAAGAATAATTGAAAATATGAAGTCTTCACAAAATATAGCATACTTTTTAATCTAAACTCTCAATTTTGATTCCTTTTACCTCAGTTGTATCTCCTTTTTTTCTAAAGCTATTTCTCCTAAGGAATTTTAGGAGAAACATCTGTAACAAAATTGATTCTTAAAAGAAACATAAATGAGAAGCTCTTAAGTCTTACAGGTCATCAAAAGTAAACCTTTGAGCAATAAAATTTTCTTATAGTGCATACAGCCACTATCTTATCTACTGGCTTCTCCAAAGACATCATGGTTGGAACTTGAGACAGTAAGACTAGTGAATTATAAGTGTGCTGCTTTCACCTGTTTAATCTTTATTTCAGATTTATTACTTCACTCCAATTGGAGGTCAATGCCACTAAGGTACTTTTGAAATTTCCTAAAATGCACAGGTATTATGAAGTTAGACCTTAGGAGTATGTACAGAAAAGTGAGGTTTTCAGATTGTGGCTATTTTCTTGTAATTGCCACCTTAGACAAATTGGTGGAAAAACTTTTAATGCTCATCACATACCCTTAGAAATAAAATTGTCTGCATTTCAACTCCTCCATATTTGGGTCAAATTTGGAACTTGCCTATCAGATGTACTCTATCTACTCTGAACTGTACAGAAGATAGTCTTAATATTGGGAGATTACACAAGATCATCTAAGTGCACAACATACAGTGTGACAGATATTGTTCAGGCTACCCTCCAACAGTTGTTCAGAGTGTAACACAATCACCATGCCATAATAACAATGTGCCACTATCCATGACCAACCAGCAAATTTCAGTTGCACCTGCCAAAAGCTACTGTAGACATCAAATGATGTGAAAAAATGAGCCAAGATACGCAATCCGGTGTTTTGTTAAATCAGATGCTGGAAGTCAATCTTTGGTTCAATCTGTGGATGTCACATGGTTTCTCACTTTTTTCTCACAGAAGCTCATTTAAAACTTGCCAACAAATCTATCATGCACATGTTATAGAAATACAGGCTAACAAATGAACTGAATGATTTTACTCTTTAGATCTTAGATGTATATTTTTGAATATAAGTGATTGAGGTACGACCCAGTTTCCACTGAAACTGGAATGGGAATATGCAATGTCCAAATGTGGCAAATTCACTTTAATATTTTTATGCATTTACATAATATTATAATAATTTCACTTGATATTGCATAAAGGTTTGTGCTTTCCCAAATCAATCCTTTTGTGGACTAGATGCCAAGGCTACTCATTTCCCATTGTGTGGTAGGAGGGCAATTTATAAAATGGATTTTGCTTAATCAAATGTGCACCTTATTTAATTTTTATTCTGAAGTAATTCTTCGTTTCACTTGATATACTTTACACATCACCACCACCCTTCATATGATTGTGACTGTACAATCCAATTGTGAAACGGAGGTAATGCCCTTTTTTTCTGCACAAGATAGCAGCATGCTGATCCTATTATACCTAACCAATGATATGTTTGTAATGAACATATCATTGGTTACAAATACAAATACCATGGACAGCAATAGGAAAGCCAGGGTCAGCATGTTCTGTGTTGTTCACGGGCACCAATTGTTTCCCAGAATAACATCAATACATGAAGAAGTAGCAGCTAATTGCGTCTATGTTTGTCTTTGCTTCTTATGCTGCAGTTTCCTGTGAGTTTCTGTGTGTCTGATTATGTTTTACCTTATATTCTTCTTTTTTATCAATACTACTTTTTGTTGTATACCTTTCATTGGTTTTGTTTATGTTTTGTTGTCTATAGATTTACAAATTAATTACCTAACTGTGTGTGAAGCAAATCAAATTAGTAGTTTGTGGACATCATTAGTACATGCTGGCATAATGTTATAGACACCATTTTGAACAAAAGTAGAACTCAGCTAGAGCTGGCTTGTTAAGATTTTGAATAAGCAAGAAGAGCATTGTAGTAGTTTGTAGAAATCACAAAAAAGCACCTTAAAAGATTAAAAACCTAAACATGTATTAAACAGTCATAAATTTGTTCAAATGTTGCTCAGCATATCAGTGCTTGTAGAGTATGTAGTTTTTAAAAAAATACATAAAATTTTTCTTGGATATTAACTTGCTTCATTTGTTTTGGGCGATGATTACAGGCGTGATAAAGAGAAACAACAATATATGAAATATAATGAATGACTGTTTCCCTTTTTCCCAATTCATCTTTGGCTGTATTGCTCTTGTGACTCACACATTGAATAAGATCACAGTCCCACTTGCATGGGGAAGAATGTTAGTACCTAGAAGGAATGGAAAGTGGGAAGGAATGAAGAATGCCTAGTTTAACACAATGAAAAAGTCTATTAATCAGCTAAGGGGATTGCCAAGGATGTAAAGAGACATGCCAGTAAGGAGATGCTGTAAGGAGTGACAGAATATGACAGAGAAAAGTCACATAGTAATCTATAAGGAAGCAAAGTGAAACGATAAAAAAGCAGTTGTGAAAGAACAAGCAGTTAAGATGTGGGAGTCTGCAAGTGAGCTGCTGAAACAAAGAGATGAGAAAAAAGGACAGAATGAAGAACAGGGCCTATAGAAAGCATTCACCCTTTGGATATTTTCACAAATAGAACATTGAATCACAGTGGATTTAATATCACTATTTTAACATTAATTAACAGAAAAAGACTCTTTAATGTCAAAGTGAAAAGAAGATGAGAACAGGTAAAGCAATGGATCAGATTGTACCAGTATTGGAAATGTTAAAAAAAGAAGAAAGTCCTGGAATTGCATGTATGGCAGAACTTTATAACATTATTGTTAGTGAAGGGAGGATTCCTTAAGACTAGAAAAAAGATGTTCTCTCTACATTGGAGTGTGGATTATTTTGAGTGATTTAGGAAAGGCATCAGGTGAAAGTGAAATGTAGTTTGGTTTCATGCCTGGGAAGGGAACAACAGAAAATAAATCTTTGTTGTCAGGTAAATGTAGGAAAGGCATCTAGAAAAGGGAAAGAAGCTTCATTATGCATGTGTAGATCCAAAGAAGGCATTTGACATAGTGCCATGAGAGGTGGTGAGGTGAGCATTGAGAAAGCTAGGTGCAGACGATGTCAATTTATGAGGAAGCATGAACAATGGTCAGTATTGCACATGGAAATACTGGAGCTGCCCTGAGGATACATTCTAAATCTGTTGCTTTTGTAATAGTGATGAAGATGGAAATCAGAGAGGTTTTTGATGGATTTTCATGGGAGCTCTTGTACGCCAGTGATCTCCTGTTAAAGGAATCAAATGAAATGAGTTAGAATAATTAGGAAGATACTGAAATTGAAAGCTATTTTGGAAGTTAAACGTCTCAAGATAATGTAGGAATGACTAATGTGATGATTGGAGGCAAAGGGATGGGAAGTGTGGAAGAAGTGGGTGCATGGCCATGCAGTGTGCCTCAGAGATGTAAGGAGAAGTGCAATCCAAAGCATGGGCTGGCAGATATTGGTGCATGAAAGATACTGTTATGCAGGATAGTGTGCATGTGCTGAGTGTGACAAATTGGCACATGCTGATAATGTAAATGTTTCTTTAGACATCAGTAATGGAGTTATTTTTCAGACAAGAGGGAATTTCTGTGCCATAGATGACTCGCTGATTACAGATGGAGGAGTAGGCACTGGAGTTATAGCAAAGGAGGGAAGGGGCAAGCTTCAATTCTAGGAGCTGTTCACTATTGTAGCATGTTACTTGGCATTGACAAGTAAAGTTTCTGAAATTTGTGTGAGGAGTAGTATGCTCCATAATAGTGAGACATGGCCAAATAAGGCTGAACGTAAAGTAAACTTGGGAAAACAGAGATAAAAATGATTATATAAATGTTTGGCTTTTCACATAGTGAGATGAACATGAATGTAATGTTGACAGAAAGTCCTGGGGCCTCATGTATAACGCTGTGTGTAGAATTTACACTATAAAATGGCGTATGGACAAAAGCAGAAATGTTTGTACACACAAAAAAATCCAGATGCATAAATCTGTGCGTACACCAACTTCCACGTTCTTCTGCTACATAAATCCTGGTCAGCGTGAAAAGTAACGCACGTCCATGTGCCTGCTGTCCCGCCCCATCTCCTCCCAGAATTACACCTCTTTGAATATGCAAATCAATATAAATAGCCCTTAAGCTCAGCCTTCTGTGAAAAGGCAATGGCAAAAGCACGGGGGAAAATAGAAGAATTTCAGCGAATATCAAGTGGAGGCAAGGAAAAACATACTATTTGTTGGTTTAAACAGTGGTATAAACTTCAAAAGGAAGTTGATCGAGTGACATAGCGTGTCGGATAAACACGAAAGCTCAAGTTCACAAAGTCGCACAGTATCCGAAATAAAAAAGAAGTTGTCACATATCAAAGTTGCAATGAAAAGGCGAGTCGTAGCTCACCGTCTGAATGTCATATGAAAGCTTATTAGGGTACAGAGAAAAAAAAATAGGCACACAGTAGGAAAAAAAACGAAATGTCAACTTTAATCTTGAAATTTCCACTTTACTCACGTAGTTTATTTTATCATTAAAGTAGAACATCATAAACTTCATCTTAAAATTGTCTAATTTACTAGTTTCTCAAATCCCATCAAAACTAAAGTAGCACGTTAAATGCTTTGTTTTGTATTTGATCTTCTATGTGCTCTATGTGCACTACATGCTTCTTAAACAGGCTTTCTCTTCCTCTGACAGGACACAGAATCCATTATATTCATAATATTACAGCTCTCTGAATAATTAAAATACTGAGATGTATACGTGATATCATTTTCATGATGATAGGAGTTAAAGCACGTTATTAACATGGGAACACGGTGGCGCAGTGCTTGTTCATGTCTCACGCAAGATGCTTGCTGCTTAATGTGCGACCTTCAATTAAATAATTTATTGCAACAATATTGTCTCTTTCAAATGTACTAAGCCCCTGTTCCTGTCCTTACTTTTCTTTCTCCAAATACCCAATCACCATACAATCAGCTCTGTAATAGACATTAAGGCATCTGTAAGCTTAGAACACCGATTCTTGAAAACTTTTAAGGAACATTGAAATATCTTCTTAGTACATGTTTCATTATTCTATCCTTCCAGTGTCACGCCAGAACCAGCAAGAATACAGCACGAGGCAGGAACAATTCGTGAACGGAGCGCCAGATCCTTGCTGGCGCAGCGACACCATGTCCTCACATGTTTAATTAATAACCATATAGATTATTTAAATGAAGTTAAAGTTTTATTTGTATAATATAATAAACATATTTTGCTGCATTTCATCTTAAAAATGATATCGTCATCATATGTAAATACGCACTTTATAAAGTGGCTCAGGTTGTGCAATTTTGTAACTGCAGTGCAAGTTTACAGTGAGGTAATTGTACTTATAAGTACAAACAGTTCTACAAGAAGCACTTGATGGACCGATTAAGTGCATTTATAGTTCTTGGAATAAAACTGTTTCTGAACTGCGAGGTTCATACAGGAAAGGCTTTGAAGCATTTGCCATGTGAGAGCAGTTCAATAGACAGCATTGCTGAGGCAGTGTGTGCTTGATGCTGTATACCGATAATTCTCTTTCCGATCAGCTGCTATAGATCTGTTATTCCCCACTCAGATATAGTGATATAAATACTCCGAGTGGTGCAGTGAGAGTAATATGGGAAAAGATGATCCGCTGTGGCAACCCCTAACAGGAGCAGCTGAAAGAGGAAAAAGAAGGTGCAGTGAGAGTAACAACGCTAAAGCAGCTATGGTATTTGGAATACTTTGGCTATTTCCTGGACCATTATATTGTTATAGGTTAATTACAATCACATGCCTTAAATGAATAAACAATATGCAGTTAGTCTCAGTGTATATGATAAAGCCGTGTCAGGGATGTGGATCTAAAAAAGAAAGGGTAACCATGCAGAAACAGTAGCGCTGCTTTGATGCTGGGTGCCGCCAGTTTGCAAAACTGAGCGGAGAACTTGCGTACGCCTGGGTTGGAGCTACTGAGAAAATGTGAGTGGCTTTTATGCCAAGTTTAGGTTTTAAACATCGCTATTTCAGCATGGAAACGTTCGTATGCATCATTTTTGTGCGTATGCATCGTGTATACATGAGGCCCCTGGTCTGGAGTTGTACTGAGAAAGAAAAAACTAAGGTAGTTTGCACATGTGATGTGAAAGGCAGAGGATGAATGGGGGAAGAGATGCACCATGATGTAGATGTAGAGCCTAAGGCCAAGTGTGAAACAAAATTAAATGTAGTTGGAGTGGCGAAGGATGACACAAAAAGAATGAGTCTCACCCCAAAAGACTATAAGGAGCAGAGGAAAAAGACTGAGGGTTGGGAAAGTGGCTAATATGGGTAAGCACAAAAAATGACTGTTAAACTGATGATGATGATGAAAGGTTATATCACTTCCTTCTTCCATGTCAGCACTCGTAGACTATTGGAACTTGTTGCTTCATTTTTAGATTCTAACACTACCTCTCCTTTTCTCACTGCACCCAATCCATAGCTCCATATTTATTAACCTTATTAAAAGACCTGTTTGATGGCTATGTCCATCATCCTATAAAAAGTCTCAATTAATGTTATACTGCTGTCTCACAGATCTCATAAACTTTCAAGATTTTTTTTGTTTGTTTCTTTTCTAAACAGAGATGCTCAAGATAATGTGAGAAAACAGTAGAGCAACACATGTGACAAACTGAGTGAACCATTGCACATGAATGCAGAATTTACTGAGATGTCACTAGCCATACCACATGCACTTAAGAACACGTCATCCTCCTGAAGCGAAGCATGTTCGGGCTTGGCCAGATCTTGGATGAGAGACCAACCAGGAAAAGCTTGTGTTACTGCTGGAAGAGGTGTTGGCAAAGCCAGCAGGGGGTGCTTACTCTGTGGTCTGAATGTATATCCCAATGCGCCAGTGCAGTGACAGGAACAATGTGCTGTAAAAATGGTGCCAGCTTTCTGATGAGATGTAAAACCTGAGGTCCTGACTTAATGGGGGCATCCTTCATAAAGAGTACTGGTGTATCCCGATGTCCTAGCTAAATTTCACACCACGGCCTGGTCATTCTCACCCTCTAATAATTCCCTGTGTCTGATTGGCTAACCATCTCTCACCCCTTCGTCACCTAACAGCTTATCTATGGTGAGCATACTGGTGCAAAAATAGCTTTGGTCGCATCATCCAGGTGAATGCTTCACTTTAATGGCTCTTCAATTTGCCTCCCTCACTATGTAATGCTCTTTGACTAGTGAGAAAAGCGCTATGTAAAGATGTAATGTAGAGGGCCCCCTGCTGGATAGACCTGGTTGCTGTCAGAGAGAAGTTTTATACCAGTTACTCTAGTTTTCTTCTTACATCCCAGAAGATGTTCTGGTTAGGTTAACTGATGATTGAGTGAGTGAGACCTGTCATATAAAATAGACTTCAGCCGCCCATAACCCTGAATTGGATTAGGCAGGTTATGCTAAAACAAACTACTTTGTAAATTGTAAAAATGTATAATATTGAGATTTAAAAAATAAATAGCTATTGCATTTATAAATAATGATTGCCTGTAACACTCTACAATTATATTAAAAAAAGTTCACCATATGACTCTCCTGTGTAATTATAATATTCTCAAAGCTACTTAACCTAATGCAGGGTCACAAGGACAGAGCCCATTATGGCAGCACTGGGCGCAAGACAGAAAATAGAAAACAAAAACAAAATATTTCTAATTTCCAGAGAAACTATCAACAAACCATATACTGTATCTTGTGGAAACAAAACAAACTTGGCAATGTGCAATTTCATGTAAAGGCAAACAAATTATGGACAAAATAACACTGAAACAAACCAAAAGTTGTTATAGGTTTTTATTATGAGAGATAGTATGGGTATGGTCTCAAGGGAGACCTTGAAAGTGAATAATCTCAAATTTCTGTCTTGGACTTCAGTTCATAGTGTTTAAAGGTCTTATGTCTCCACAGAAGAACACTGCTCCTCTGGTTTCTCAACTTTCAGTAGTTCCTGCAGAGTAGCTTGAACATGTGCAGTCTGACTGGAAGCACTTTCTTGTAGACCTGAGCCCATCTGCTGTTGCAGACTGAGGACCAGCCGTGAGACTACGGGTCGGATAGTCCCAGAGCCTCCTGGCAGAACACCATTTCCAGTCATGTTGGCCAATAGGTACCACAGAGCTGGCAGGACGTAGCGCTCTACTGCTTGAGGTTTACGAGCATATGAAGTGCCTGCAATGACTGAAAGTACAGATTAGGTTTTCTGTTAGAGAATGTAGAATAACAAGAGTGCTCAAGATTAATATACATTAGTCTTTTTTTATTTGTTGTACTGTATATTATAATTTTCTTTACCATGTAATATATGAATGAAACATCTTTAAAAGATGCAGAAATGTGTACCTGGGTTGCAGTGTTAAGCAGCTGATAGACCATGTTATATTTTATTTGAAGCATTTTCTTCACAATTTGCAAATTATACATAAAAAACAGCATTAAGTATAAATTAACCACAAATGAAGTACATCAAATCAAAACAAAACCCAAATAATACATAAATAGGACCTTCAGTTCTTATGTTCAGTTTTATTGATTATAGACTCTTCTTTATTTCACCAATAAACTTTTTTTCTAAAGTATTATTGTAATTTGTGCTAGGCTTTGTAAAATATATTGAAATTGTATTAATATCATTAAAGAATTAACAACACATAACACCAAAAAGTATCTAACTTCATAATAAATAAACCAAATAACATTTTGAGCCATTTCGGACCAGTTAGAAGGGGCAAGAAGAGATAAGGGGAATCGTAGAATCTATAAAGGTAAATCTGGGGACAACATTTATCTACACAATGTTTAGGTGGGACTGAAACATAAATAAAATTTTAATCAAGACTGATATCTTGATATCTGCAAATGCATAACAGAAGTTTGAAGTGGCAATCCTCTGTATTGATGACGCTCGGTTAATGACCGGATATTTCAGGCAGTTACTAAAAGAGCTAGTTTATGTTGAAGCTAAAGGCCACACTCCATTGTGTTTTGTTTAAATTCCTTGTTTATGTCTTTTTTGTTTATGTTTTATCCTTTAAATATTATCATTTATGTTATTTATGTTTTTGTGGTATTATTATATATGTATAATTATGAGGGTATGTTCTGCCTTGTTCCTCGTGTTTGTGGTGGATTACTAATAGGCATTGCCACCTATCAGTCTCTGTTGAAGGATGGCACCCTGCACTATAAAAGCTTAAAAGAACTTCATTTCCCTCTGTAGTATGTTGTATGTGCCTGGTGGTTGGTAAGTATTTGTATTTACTGGGTTTTTAACTATTTTGCTTTTATTTATGGGATTCTGATTTCTGGATATTGTTTTGGGACTTGTTGCTTAGGATTGCTTTGTTGGTAACTTTTTTGCCTCTTTTTTGCTCTTTTGAGTACTTGTACTGTAATATTTTTCTTATTTTTGTACGATAAATCTCATTTTATACAGATTCTTTGTTTGCTTCTTCATTCACAAGATTAAGGCTATCCTCCCTGGAGTGGGGTTTGGACTCTAATGAGCTTTACTTATTTTGGAACTTTTGAAGCACATAGTAGTCCAAAGCCCACCATTAGAGTGGAAGTCCTGATTGCCTTTGAATGTAGGAAAGCTGGAATTTTGGCCTGCTTATCTGGATCTTTTTAGAGGCGTCACACCACTTCACCCATTTTGGGTGAGTAGATCACTAAAAATGGTAGCTGGGATAGTAGCAGATTGAGTGGAAAGACTGAAGTAGGGAATATTTCAGATTAGTAATGCCACTGCTCAACATGGTTTTGAAAAATATGAATATTTCTAATTGAGTGAGTAGATTCATAGGAGCAGTATATATATATAAAGAAGGATGGGATCAGCATAGAGAAAGATTCTGCGGTTTGGATTATGCAGAAAAATGGAGTTGGTTAGCTTTGATTTTTGAATAGCTTCAGTCCGCAGCTCCAGTGATCAACAGAAGAGCAAAGAGAGAGAAACTTTGCCTAGATCCTTCCTTAATGAAGAAGGACCAAGACAGGTCTGGATTCATCAGCATTCTTGTGTTTACAAATTCTGCACTAAAACATATCGAGTTCAAACCCTGCGACAGGAATGACCAGTTCAATTGATCAAATACTTTTTCTGCATGGAATTGTAACAGCACAAAGGCCAGTTGTGACACTTCACTGATCTTAGTATTATGTGAAAGCATATCGAGACAGGCCAATAGTAAATATTACAGTATTCCCATGATAGACCTTTCTCCTTTCAAATCAGTTTCTTAATAAAATAATAATAGAATATAAACATATATTACAAGTAACACATTGAACCACAAATTGTTAGGATTGGGTTCTTTTGTCTGATATTTTTTAAACATTTTTCTGTATCAATTTGGGTAATCTACTGTGGAAAGCAGCCCGGACACAGACAGGCAGACACTGATGGTTTACACCCAAGCGCACGTTTATTCATATTTACTTATTTACAAATGCGCACGCAGAACCCAGTGCACCAGCACCAATCACCCTCAGTCCAGTCCTTTCACAACAATGTCTCTCTTCCTGGCCGCCTCCACTCCTCTCCTCTGAGCTACGTCCACTTACACCCAATTTCAGCTATCGAATGGAGGGAGGTGGCCCCTTTTATGTTCACCCGGACATACTCCAGGTGCCTCCCAATGAACTTCCTGGTGTGACGAAGTGCTGGCCGAGCACCCAGAAGCACTCTGGGTGTCCCTGGTTTTCCTTCCGCCAGCATCTGGCTCTTCAGGTATCTGGGCGTCCCCTGGCGGAGACCACGGTCTTATAGGGTTGAGCTTCCATGCTCTGTTCCTGTGGTCCCCATACCAACCAGGGTAATCCCTCTTCCGGTCCTTCTGGGCATCCCGGCTGGGTATCGCCCCCAACCACTCACCACACTACATTTATTTTAGGGTTTTTTTTTTTTGAGTCACTGATTCTGATTCTGACATCCAGTTAATAGCAATTCACCTTAATTTTGAAGGTTATTAATTTTTTGAACCATTTTATTTTTCTAACTCACCGTAACCCACACATCTGTAGCTTCTTCCAAAACGTGCAACAGAGTATGCCTTCTCCAAGTCAACAAACCTTACTTAGACATGATAGGCAAATAACATTTAATTATTCATGGAATGACAAAGAGTGGCCTAAAGTTCCTTGTCAATGTTGGAATCCACTTTATTCTTTCTAGATCTGAGGTTTAACCATTTTTTTGTAGTCTCTGGTTCTTTAGCTTGATCCCTCAGTAAATAAAAGTTCCTTGCATTACACTTTTCTAAAATGAAAACTGAAAAGTGTGTATTCTTCTCACTAAGGTTCTTTCTTGAGGTTATAAAATGCCTGAAATGTTTCATTTTGTGTTAAATATTTCTTTTAAAAAATCACTTTTTACACTAATGGTTATGATAGGATATTTTGCAGGGAATAGCAAGCAAGACTTAGTAGAATGTTTTCATAATTTGAGCTGTCATTGCAAAGTTAAAGATCATTTTTTTTCTTAAAAAATGCATATGAATGCATAATAATTTCACTATCATCAACAACTAACCACAATCTTGTTATAAGGACATCACACTCCCATTTGCTAATGACTGGCATTGTCATAGTTGAGTATTAATTTACCCAAAAATGTTGCCCAGATTAAAACAGACCAAGATTACATTTACATTTAGATATTCACAACAGCACATGCTTCTGAGTCCTTTGGTCATGTATTTCTGCTTATTTCTCTATATCAAAAACTTATTTCACTTACTTGCCAATCGCTGAACCACCTCCTGTATTGCTGGCCCACTGATGAACTGCACTTTGCTGGCCAGTGGCTGTAACAACAATGAATTATCTGCAAGGAAGAAGTAGAAGCTATTAGAAACATGTAATTGTTTGGTTTATGAGACTCTAAACTTTCATTTAAAGCTTAAGGGTGCATATCCTTTTTATAGCACAGTATTTCTTCAGCTACTCTAGTTAAACTTCTTTGTCCACTCAAAGTTTTTAGGAACTTCTAAAATTTATGAATTCAATATACTGTTATACATTTACAGCACACTTTACAGAGGACTATTGAAAGAGAGACTATTTCACTTTCAGCATGGACTCAGACAGACACTTGCATAAATTCTCTCCTAGTACTTTAAAGTTGACCTCTGAAACCACAAGTGAAATGGCTTCTGTATTAATACCTAGTGTAGTAATGACAAGGACAGATGGAGTTCAATAAAGTGAGAAGTCCCTTGCCCATCTTTATTTCGGCTTAAAATGTTTCCTGTAAAATAGATAGCATCTGCTTTGATTACAGACATGTAGGTTGGAGTCCTGGGAAATTACAGGCATTAGCAAGAAAAGCTGTAGGCAATGGTGTTAGCATTCAAGAGTAATTTTGACAGCTCAGAAAGAGCTCACAAGCATTAAAACAGCAGCATTTCAGGTATTATTTGGCAAGAATAAAATTGCAATGTTACCCAGGTACAGAGATTTCCATTCTCTCACAGAATGAATGCCTACTCTGTTTCATAGATCTTTATCAGAAACATATCTTTAGAGGAACATTTTCTTTTACAGAACCCACAATAGTTATAAGCCACATTTGAAATTTGAGAAGTTACTCTTGTACTTAATAAAGGAGTTCACTTTTAAAATGTACAATAACAGTGAATTAGAATTTATTTTATTATAAAGGACATTTATCTCTATCCAATAATTATTTTTAGTGATCTTCTTTTTTCAACAGCGGGAAGCACAGTTTATCCTTAACAGCCTCAAGTCAATAGACAAGGTGCTGGTCAATGCAAAGGCACATTCACTCACTCACCAAAAATTCATACTAACTCATATCAGAATAAGCTAGAATCAGAAATTAACCTAGCATAGACATCTTTGGCGTGTTGGAGATTACAGGGGTACAAAGAGAAAACTCTTGCAGTCATAAGAAGAAGATTCAAAGATCCTCACAAGTACAGACACATCTCTGAATCAAACCTGGTGCTTATAACCATAGGCATTAATGCGCTGATTCATGTTTAAATACTTTATAAATATGTATCTTCTAAAATACCGTGTGTATATACAGTATATACTGTGTATATATATATATATATATATATATATATATATATATATAGTACATAATAAATGATCAATGTTCCATTGATATTAGCTTACAATCAGTATATTATTCATCTTTCATTGTCACAGGACAAACTGTGGCCCAATGGCTTGAGCTTTTGGCACACAGTTCCAGAGGCTTAAACTGGAAGCCAGTCTGGTCACTATGTAGATAATGCATAATGTGTCCAAATGGTCTTTCTTAAGATAAATAACATAGGTAGCTCGGTAATTCTAAATTCCATCTTAATATGTTAGTGTGAATGTGTTGTCACATGTATTGTATGCATGCACTTGCATGGTGTTTGTTAATGGGCATAGGGCTGCTGCACTCATTGATTCCGGTAGCAACATTTCTTTTGTTTCTTGCCAATATGTCCTTATACAACTGTGGGAACCCAGGAAGACCAGTCTTACCTGTATACACTTTGAAACTTGATAGTATAGGTCTAGCCATTGTATCATTACTTATAAGGACGACACTAAAAAGAACAGGGTAGCTCTTATGTGCAATCTCCTTTTCCAGTGATCCTTGGGTGGGAATCATTGGAAGGGAAAAGTGGAATGACATCTAACACCTCTTTTAAAGCATTGGGCCTACTCATTGATGGTGAAACACCATTACAAAGTGTTTCCATGCCGTGCTTGTAGTCAGTGGTTGAACAGAGTCACGTGGCGACTCAGGGAGATGAGAGTGTCATCCCAGAGTCTCACACTGACATTTCTATAGAGACAGAGGGCGAATCATCACAGAGCATTACTCCTCCCCCTGATGTCACTACTGATCCTCTCTCCACTTTGCATTTCCAATTCAGACAAGCTCCGGCTTCATTTAAAAGGGAGCAGTGGAACAGTGAGTCCCTAAAGTTTGCCTTAAAATTGGTCGCTCTGATTTATGGAGACCAGAAATCCCATGCCACAGGGCCCCCACTTTGTCTTGAAAAACAATTTATTTTATTGAGTGGCTAAAAATGAGGGTGAGGTGATATGATGAGGTGAGGTCATTCTTACTTGTTCTGTGAACCTTCTGGTGACAGGTTTGTTAGGCTCCCATTTTTTTGCAGAAAAGACACCCCAGAGAATTTCTTTTGGCCTGGGATTAATGAGGAGGCCCATCAATTTTGTGCTTCACGACCTAAGTATTATTTGAGACAGATTCCTTGGAAGGGCTATGCTCCTCTAATTTCTGTCCTGCTCATAGATATTCCTTTTGAGTGACTGGAGGTTGATAATGTAGGAGTTCTTGAACCCTCGGCCGGAGGACATAAATATATTCTTTTCATAGTGGATTATGCTACTCGTTATCTTGAAGCGATCTTTTTGCAAGTGGCTAATGCTACAACTATTGCACACAATCTTGTAGGGATGTTTGTGCGTGTTGGCATCCCTAAAGAAGTCCTAACGGACCAAGGGTTGTCATTCACCACAGGTACATTTAAGGATGTTGCAAAGTTACTCTGAATTAAGCATTTAAAAACCTCAGTATACTACCATCAAACTAATAGTTTAGTGGAGCAGTTTAACCAGACCCTCAAAGAAATGTTACGTTAACGTGGTCGAGGATGGATGAAACTGGGATCAGGTTATCCACCTTGTGTTGTTTGCTTATCAGGAGGCACTGCAGGTCTCTACGGGCTTCTCTGCTTTTGAACCATTATATGGTCAACAACCCCGAGGAGTATTGGACATTCGAAAAGAAGGTTGGGAAGAAGAGGCACTCCCTTTCACTAACATTCTTGAGTATATCGCTCAATTACACAATAGATTCACTAAAATTCAGCCCATCTTAAAAGAAATCATTGAATATGCACAGTTAGCACAGGTTTGGTTCTATGACCGTGGCACAACACTCAGTGAATTCCATCCCTGAAACAATATTATGGTCCTTGTTACCACTTCCCATTCCAAATCCCATTCCAAAGGCCCATATGAAATTATTTGGTGAAACAACCAGGCAGACAGCTGGTCAAGTGGGTATATCATGTGAACTTGTTGAAGCCCTGGCAGGATTGCAATCCTGATCCCCACTCTGCTCAATCTGTCTCCTTCTTTGCTCAAAATAGCCTTAATTCCACAGCAGATTTGACATCTGACCAACTACAAGAACTGGAAGCAGCCATCTAGTCTGTCCCAAGAGTGTTGGATGAATGGCTTGGAAGAGCCACACTAACATGACATTGTTTCAGAACTCTGGGTTGATGTCAGAGAGTGCCCTTATTGCTTCCCGGAAGCCAAGCAAGCTGAAGTGGAACTTGAGATTAGACCCATGCTGGAGCTGGGTTTGATTGAGGAAAGTTTTAGTCAAGGTCCAGCCCTATTGGTCTGTTCCTATAACCAGACAGAAGTTGATGCTTCTGCAATGACTTCTCTTGGTTGAATCAAGTTTCCTGATTTAATGCCTACCCAATGTCTCGCATGGACGAGCTCCTCAAGTGGCTTGGGAAGGTCCAGTACTTGACCACCATGAACATGACAAAAGGGTACTGGCAAATACCTTTAACGGAATCCACAAAGAAAACACAGTGTTCAGTACCCTGAGTGGACACTGCAGTACAAGGTCCCCCCGTTCTCTTTGCACGGGGCACCAGTAACAATCCAGAGTCTGGTGGACAGAGTGCTACATCCCCACCAAACCTATAGTTCCACCTACTTAGATGATGCAGTCATCTGTTCCAGGGCATGGGAGGATCACGTACGACATGTGCTTGCGGTGCTCCTGGCATTACGCGAAGCCGGGCTGAAAATAAATTGAAAAAAATGTCCTTTCTGATTCACTGAGGCTAAATATTTAGGTTACCTAGAGGGTAGAGGTACCGTACGTCTACAATGTTCTAAAGTTGAAGCCATTCCTAAATAGCTCCATCCAAAAACCAAGAGGCAGGTTTAAGCTTTCCTGGAACTAGAGGGGTATTTTTGCTAGTTCAAACCCTGTTTCTACAAGAGGGCAGCACCTCTACAGACTTGACAAAGAAGCAGGCCTTGACGCCAACACCTGTATTAATAACTCTCTGTAATGTATGTACTTGAGCAGGAAACTACTGGATTGAGAGACCAGGTATCTGGCGGTGGACAGGGATGTGAATTAACGCTGGTGAGAGACCATGCTCCTTTACAATGGATGGTGCTGCACAAGGAGTCAAATCCATGTATTACCAGATGGTTCTTGGACTATCAGCCTTTCTGGTTCAAAGCCCTACATTGTTGAGGTGCTCACCACACCAATGCCGATGCTTTGTCTCACTTCAATGACTTCAGTTGTACAATCCAATGGATTTGGGTTAATTAGCGTGTGGCTGGGTAACAGCTTGAAGGCTTGGGTGATAGTGTAGCGCTGACACATAAAAGTTGTTTTCTGTTGTGTGTCTGGTTTGCTTGTGCTGGTTTAGGATAGCCCATAGAGCTTTTGATTGACATCAGTTCACTGGAAGGCAGGATATCCGGTTTCCTTTATCTGGTGGAATTTGCATAAATCGCACAAACAAGAGGAGAACAGCTATTGAGGAAAAAAAGACGGAAAAACCTATCTAAACTGATCAGCATCTGCCTGGGCTATGGGCTATGGGAAAAAGTTCTACAGCTCCCAAAGACTTGTCTATATAGGTGGAGGTCAGAGATTCGCTCTAGGAATTTTGCATTATAATAATATAATATGTATATATATATATATATTAAATACTAGACATCATTTATTGTTAACCAAATCTAGTAAAATTTGCTGTACAGAAATAATGATTTTACTTTTTAGGCACCTATTGCAACATAATTGCAATGAAGGGCAATACTGTATATATTTTATACAAGGTATGATTGATCCATTTCATTCCATATAATAAAATATCTACATTTTATTGAGTATATAAATCACATTACAGTATTAACAACACAATTAAGTCATACTCAGTGCATCAGTTAATATTTGAACAATGCAGTGTTTGATGCATAATGTTATCCCATCTGGTGTTATTACAAATAATGTTATTAAAGGAGTGGGAGTAATTGTAAATGCAATCCAAAAAACTGACAAATTATGCAAATATTCTTTGCAAAATTATCTAGTTACAGGGTATTTCCAAAACATATGACATCCTGCAGTACTCTACTGCTAAACTCACAGTTTTATTTGGAAAGAGTGCTGGATAAAATTAATCTTTAAAAACTAATAACATATCAAAATGTTATTTCAACTCAACAATTAAAATATATAATTTTCTTTGCTACTAATGCTTACAAAATTATTTTATTTTATACTGTAGACTTTATACCCACCAAGGTACATGATGAGGGCATCAAGAAGATTAGCCGCACCAAGGGAAATACCAGGATGTTTAGAGTTGAGATTATCAATGGTGGCAGTTGTGATGCCCGAGAGAACAGGATTTAGGCTGTCTGCTAGCAGGGGTACTAGTTCACTGGCAGTCTCCAATGCCAGCAGGTTCACTTTCTTATTTGAATCCTGTAGGCGAGGGATGAACCAGTCCAGGATCTATAAGGTACAGGATCAGACTTTTCAGATTAGATAATTTATTTATTTATTTATTTATTTATTTATTTATTTATTTATTTATTT
>JANRMT010027041.1:119619302-119673682 GCA_026402145.1 Polypterus bichir lapradei | reverse complement strand
TGAGTGAGTGAGTGAGTGAGTGAGTGAGTGAGTGAGTGAGTGAGTGAGTGAGTGAGTGAGTGAGGGCTTTGCCTTTTATTAGTATAGATATATATATACATACATAGCAAAATACCCGCATTTGGCAGCAGAGAAGTAAAAAGAAAAGGAAACATTTTAATAATAACGTAACATGATTGACAATGTAATTGTTTTGTCATTGTCATGAGTGTTGCTGGCATATATATATACACTCACACACACACACATATATAAACATATATATACACATCATATATATATACATATATATATACATATACATATAAATATATATACATATATACACACACACACCTATATATACATATATACACATATACATATCTACATATATACTGTATATACACATATATATATACAAATCTACATATATATCTACATATATATATTAGGGGTGGGACTCGATTAAAAAAATTAATCCAATTTAATTAGAGGCTGTGTAATAATTAATCTTGATTAATCGTATGTAATCGCACACGTAAATTTGCCCCAAATCGCAAATGTGTTTTTTTAATTTAAAAGGGTTTTAGTGGGCGACAGAATCAAATAATAGACATGGACATGAATATTGTAAACTCAAGCTCTTTTAATTTCTGAAAAAAAAAATGCTTTTAAACTGCATTTGAATTCAAAACAGAAACAAAAATATCATCCCTGGTTAAAATTGGGCAGACTTAAAAATAAAGTGGTATTTTAAGTACTTTAAGTACATTTTCAGAATGTTATTGTCTTTAAATAATAATAACCAAAATTTCAACATAAAGTGCAGTTTTTCTTCTTAAAAAAATAAGTCAGAAACATAAAAGGTAATTTGACCAACTTAATCTTTAAACTCTGAGTAACCTTAGCCAAAATTATTTTGTACATTAGGCTAAAACAGTGTGATCATTGAACATTTTGTAATTAGATGTAATTAGAATTACTAACGGTCACGGAAGTCCAATGATCCCCAGTAAGAGCCACAAAATCCGCTTTCTGTAATGCATCTAATTTTGCTTGCTTTTCAGTGTGCACAAAACCATGCTTTTATCAAGGCTTCGCTCGGGTAGTTTTTTGAAATGAAATTTTCCTCCGATCAGTCGTAGGAACGCGCTTCATTCCGAGTGTAACATTTTTGTAGCTGTGATGTGTGCATCAGTGTAATCGATGTACCAGGAAATCATGCATTGACAAAAGTTCCCCTTTGCTTGGAATTGAAAGTGTGATTAAATGCGTTATTTTTTGTTATGGAGTACATGCATCGAAGCTTCTCAGCTGTGCTTGTGCTAAGAAAAGGAAAGATTTTAAAAATAACGTAACATGATTCTGCGTTAACCGCATATTTTTTCATACGTCTCAAACCAAGGAGATGCGAGGTTAAAATGAACCGAGAAGCGCACGTACATACTCAGTACATCCCCTCTCGGGAATCGAACCTCGGATGTAGGCGATAGAGGCAAAGCCTCTACAATTGCGCCACGGTGTGTGGCTTATCTATTTGAGAGTATGTAGATCGGGGTATATATATATATTCACAGCGGAGACGTAGTGTGTTAAAGAAGCTATGAAAAAGAAAAGGGAACATTTTAAAAATAACGTAACATGACTGTCAATATACAGTAATTGTTTTGTGAGTGTTATTGAGTGTTGCTGTCATCAAGGATTCGATTATCATTATTTGTTACAATCAGGGTCGTATTTGTACAATGTGTTGTGTTCAAGTTACATTCCGTGTTTGTCAATCGTTGTAAAGATAATAGGTTTCATTTATCGATTTGTTTCTTACTGCATCAATAAACAGCTCGTCTTCCTCTTTATCTGAGATGTGACACACTGCATGCACGGGTTTTTTTTTACACTGTCTTCCTTTAGCGGGACATTCACTTTTTGCACCGTGTGCTTTGTTTCCGCAGTAGCTGCACTTATGAATATGCTTGTATGTATCAGACGCTTCATATTTTTTTGCTGCCTTCTCAATTGTGTAATTCTGTTTTTGTTCAGCGTTCTTTGGAACTGTTGCTTTTTGTCTGTGCACTGCGTCAGTTCACGTGAGCCGCTTGGTGCTGGTGCTATCTCGTGTTATGTCCATGGCTGTATGTAATGTCAGCTAAGACCCGGCACTTAAAAGTTTCTCTCGCAGTTTCGCTGAGTTTGTGCCAAACACCACCCTGACCATCTCATCTTCCTCTGCATAAGCACAGTCCTTCACCCGTGAATATTTAGTGCCAGTGTTTCTATTGGATTGCCGCTGATGGACGGCCTTATATGGGCAGGCACTAAATTACAAACGCCAGCGGCAGCCTGTCTATGAACTTAATTTAAAGTTTAGGTTTACACCGTGCTTTGTTTCCGTAGTAGCAGCACTCATGAATGTGGTTGTATATGTCACTCGCTCGCTTCTTATTGTTTCGCTGCCTTCTCAATTATATAATGCATGTTTTCTTCAGCGCTTTTTGGAGCGCTTCCTGGTTTTCTACGTACTGCGTGATTATGTGGGAGGCGTGATGATGTCACACGAAAATCCGCCCCCACGGCTTTCGCGCTCATCTCCATTACAGTAAATGGAGAAAAACAGCTTCCAGTTATGACCATTACGCGTAGAATTTCGAAATGAAACCTGTCGAACTTTTGTAAGTGAGCTGTAAGGAATAAGCCTGCCAAATTTCAGCTTTCTACCTACACGGGAAGTTGGAGAATTAGTGATGAGTCAGTGAGTCAGTGAGTGAGTCAGTGAGGGCTTTGCCTTTTATTAGTATATATATATATATATATATATATATATATATATATATATGTATATGGTTACATATATCAATTTTCTATTATCCATATGTTATATAACAAATTGGGCGGCACGGTGGCGCAGTGGTAGCATTGCTGCCTCGCAGTAAGGAGACCTGGGTTTGCTTCCCGGGTCCTCCCTGCGTGGGATTTGCAAATCTCTCTGTGTCTGCGTGGGTTTCCTCTGGGTGCTCCAGTTTCCTCCCACAGTCCAAAGACATGCAGGTTAGGTGCCATGGCGATCCTAAATTGTCCCTAGTGTGTGCTTGGTATGTGTGTGTGTGCCCTGCGGAGGGCTGGCACCCTGCCTGGGGTTTGTTTCCTGCCTTGCACCCTATGTTGGCTGGGATTGGCTCCAGCAGACCCCCATGACCCTGTAGTTAGGATATAGCGGGTTGGATAATGGACGGATGGATATAGCAAATTGCATTATTTTGTTTGGTAAACTAAACATATCTGTGTTATTTGTGAAATATGTCGAAACACAGCTGAGAAAGTGAAATTATTTATGTAGACCTTCACCCATTTATGTGCCTTGTTCATAAATTTAACAGATCTCTTCATATTTCTGGCATCCTGACTGGAAAGTGAAATAGAGATCTCGCACTCAACCTACATTGATTTGGCATTCCCTGGGTGGCGTCTTGTTAATTGTTTTAATTAATTACTAGAATTGCCAATTACCTGAGCAATCAATTCAACCCCATTCCTGCATATGTAAACAATTTTACATATCTGATATTTTACAGTTCCCTAGATATAGTTGTCAGCCAAATATACAATAATAATAAAGTAATGATTTGCCTGTCATTGTTAACAAATAGCTGGTTAAAGCAGTTAAAGATTCTGAAAATAGCTGTTTAAGAATAAAAGAAGAAATTATATTTTCTGATTTGTAATAAGGAGGTGAAAATAGTTGTAACCATAGTTTACTTCCAATTGAGAAATTGGCCTGAATAAAAAGCTCCACCATGAGTTTAAGACCCATAGTGTAAATTTGTCTAGTGTGGACATTGTGTTCTTACCTTGTGTCCTGATGTCCATCTTGAGCCAGCTTAACCATGGTCTGGAGGATAACGTCATGGCCATCTCGGACTCCTGTCAGGAGTCGCTCGGGCCCAAGTGATTCCACAGTTGTTAGCATGTGTTCTGCAGCACAACTTCGCACTATTGAATTGCGCTGACTTAAATTAGAGAAAACCAAAGCTAATATTAGACAATCCACAAATGCTGATATTTTTTGAATGAAAAAGACATTTTCCAACAATGAAAATTCAGTTTATTTTCATGGACAGGTTTCTACCATCTCTCTCAAATGCAAAAGGGTTTTTAAGTAAATGGAATTACATCTAATTTTGCTTACACTTAACCATGGTCATGTTATCTAGAAGAATTTGTTGCTAATTTTCTTACACATTAAAAGTTGCTTTGACAGTTGAGCAAAATGACTTACGCAGCTCCTGTAGCAATAAGAGCAGACAGCATTCGTCCAGGACTGGCGTTCTCAACCAATATGCTCATGGCTTTTTCTGCAGTATCACGTAGGAACTCACTGGTGTCTCCAGTTTTCAGAAGCAATACACGTGTCAATTCCTCTACCTCAGGGTCAACATTACGCCCTACAGCTTTGAACACCTCTGAAAGGGTCCTCATAGCAGACCGTGCTACCTTTGATCTCAGGTTATTCACCTAATAGCAGACAGAAATATTTCTCAGCTATTAGCAACTATACTGTGCAAAAATGTTGATTCAAATTGAGCTGTACACACTGCATTTAAAATATATATATAATAATAAATATTTCAGTCCATTATGATTTTTATAGATAATCTGCTGATCTGCTTATACTCAGTGTTGAATTGATATATTTTGTACAAAGTTCTTATATAGTTTCAGCAGTTATTCTTTATAGCTGGTGGCGAAGATACAAAATATTGTAGTGTGTTGTGAGACCTGGCTAGCGTGTTTTAGATGGTACAGAGACTAAAAGGTAGTAGAGTTCCGTTACAATAAAGAAAGCATGCCTATTTGTAATTTCAGTGTGGACTTTTGCATACTAGAACAAAGAGTCAGTTTTTATCCTTATAATCTATGATCATAATCTCTGGGTAGCAACTGAAAAAATGAACTACTAAAGGATTCAAACAGCCAAACTGAAATTTCTCGGTTGCTGTGGTCATTCTCTATATGACATTAAAAAGCTTAGTGATATGTTAGGACCACAGGGAAAATTATCCTTCTCCAAATCAAGGGGAGTGAAATGGGTGGTGTGAGTATGTAGTAAGGGTACCCAAAGGAGAAGATCTAGGGAAAGATGTGGGGTACACTGGTAAAATTACATTGCTGACTTGTAAATGCTTGGAAGCTGGCACTAAATATAGTAGGGCCTGGTATTTGCAATTCACTGAGTTGCCAAAATTCTCTTAAAACAAACAAATATGTAAATGGTAAAAATGTAAAGTTTTATAATCAAATCACTGTCAGCACAAATGTTTTTGTAAAACTCACCTCTTGAGTAACAGCTAGACAAATATCATGAAGTTGTGGCAATAATATGTCAGAGTGCCATGATGCCAGTTGCCTCAATGTAAACAGACCTTTCCTCTTCAGCTCCCTGTTGAGTTAAAACCAGAAATGTTGTACTGAAACACAGTTTAGACAATTAATTTTACACTAATTAAGTCTAAATAAATATTTTCTAAAAATATGAAATATAAATAATTCCAGAAATGGCTTAATTTGCCTGTTAACATGTGCTTACTTGGTTGACACCTTTATTCAAGTTCACTTAAAACATTTATGATACAACTGGTTACATTTCTTTTGGTTTTCCATTTGGAGCACAGGCAGGTCAGGTGATATGCTGGTAGTCACACAGTGTCAATAGAGGATTTAAACCCACAACCTTAGGGTTTGAAGTCCAAAGCCTTTACCACTACACCACACTCCCCATTTTTTTTATTGAAGTATACCATCATTCAAAGGTAAATACAGAAATTGCAATTTCTGGAAATTGGTTCACACAATGCTTTATAGGATCACAGGACAAACTCTGAGACAAAGGAAGCATGCTACTTCACATCAGAGTGAAGTAAGTTTTATTCTAAAACAGTCAAAATCATACATTTCTGAATTTTTCTACTATTACCAATGGAAAGAGTTCACCATTTTACAATGCTAAACAATTCCTGGGCAAAGTGAACATCTAACATTGCCTTTTGTTTCCAGCCAGACTCAAAGTAATTGTGGACAGTTAAACCCAAATTTACAGCATACCAGAGAATGCTGAAGTGCTGCAGGTGAGAACTTTGCGTAGATTAAATGACAAATAAGGAGCTAACAACATTTTTTTTAAGTTACTTCATCAAAGAGTCACTTATATTTTAATTTGTTATTTTTATAACAGTGAGTTACATTAAAAAGTAAAGTGATAATAGAATGCAGTTATATGTTTTAGTAGACTACGTTAAATGCATAATTTTCATAATTTAAAATTTCATGTATTTAAAAGTGCTTCTTAAACTGGTTTGCAATGGCTCTATGGCTTTCATAGACTGTAGATTCCAATTAAAGCAATGTAAAAACGAAATTGATTGATGTCTATTGTTCGTTGTTGGTTATTAAGGGTGTATGACTAATTGTAGTTAAATTTTTAAAACATTAACATTTTTGAAAGACGTACCTGAAGAAGACTTAAAATCTCTTTTGAAATTTTCTGGTAAAATTGGTTGCCCTGGACCATGATGAACAGCAGGTCTGGAACTTTGCTAATAAATTATAGTGTCAAAGAACCATTGAATCATTAGACTGTGAAGATAGTGCAGCCATGTGATTGTTTTAAGTGTAACACACTCTAAATACTGATTAATATTATATGTGTTTGCTCTATGCTTGCAGAGCATCATAATTACAAAATTCAAAACTGTACCAGATTTGAGCTGGTGTACTTTGAGATTCTATACACGTGTCTTGCCCAGTTTGACTAAACTGAAGTAGGGATCCATTTTTCAATTGCTAATAGAGGAAAATATCCAAAATAAACACATTAATGTGAACTCTCTCATGGTAAATTTAAGACAGTAAACTAATCCACATTTGAAGTCACACAGAATGTTTTTCTGTTCTAAGATGGATGAGTTCAAAAATCTGCCAATACTATTCAAGGGGAGATTTTGAATTTCCAAAGATTTGTGTAGCATGTAATAATCTAGAATCAGCTAAATCATTACAGAGGAAAAATTAAGTGAATAGGACTGACAAGCTTTGTTAGGCTGAATAGCTAATCTGTTTGAATGTTTTAATATTATATGTGAACTTTTTAAATTTTACTTCCTTTGTTTGGAAACAAAACATTATAACAGAATGTAACCCAATCAAACAAATTAAAATAACATAGCAAGAACAATAATATGTTTCAAAAACAATTCATGAAACTCAGCATTAAACCCCAGGTTGACCATTTAATAAAGATACAGAACTAATGTAGGGCACATTTTAGGGCAGAGAGCGCTAATCTGCTGCCTCTATACATGATATTCACTTATTTCATCCTTTTTTAGCCTATGTAATATTCAATCTATAGAAGTCATTAGGTATCGAGACATTTGGAGATCTCTTAATTGATAATATATTTATTCTCTGTGAACTATTACACTCTAAATTTTATCTTCCAGCAACACACCTTTTCTTCTATATACGGTGCAAATTAGAAACTTTGTCAAAAGCAATCTACCTCGCTTCCTTCATCCTTTTACCTATATCTGTCCCTGTGGTGATACTCAATAGTTTGAATGAAGATTGAGACAACATTTCCAGATAATATCTAAAAATTCAAGACATTTTACCTCATGATGATCTTAAGGAAGCATGAGAAAAGGATATTTCAATCAACATTTTAAAAAAGTAATTCAAGCAAAAAATGTTTATTGTTCATATATATGTAACGTTGTCTAAAATCTAACCAAGGAAGATCCAATCTATGAGTGATACCATACCATGCCTGCATTGCTAGGTCATATGTTGTGGGAATATTTTACACTTTGTTATGGACAAAAAAGTCTATTTCTTAAATAACCTTTGATATAAAATGACTTATAGTGCTTGAACAACAATATGCTCCGTATTACCAAATGAGATAAGACTGTATTACGAAAGATCTTTTGAGATATCCTGTGCCATACTGTTTGAACAGTCTTATTTTACTGTGCTGGAAGAACACTAATCCACCCATTTATAACTCAGTAGGAAAGGGTTCCATATTTATTTTATGAGGATCTTTTAAAAATCTTTTTCATAATTTGGCAAAAACTCATTAATGTAATTGTTAAGTATACATTCTGGGGATGTTTTGAACCTTTCTATTTTATTTTCCTTTTTACTTTATATGAAGAACCACTATACATATTTTGCAAATCCCTGTGAGTTAGGATGTGGTTGCATGCTGTGCTCTGTTTTGCCACATGAAAGTGTATTCAAAAGTGAAGCATATTATTTAAATTGTAAAATATAATTAGCCTGCACTTGTGTTTCATAATAGGAGATAACAGATACCTAGGTCCCAATGTGGAAAAAAAACCTTAAAACTTGCTGAATATGCCAATTTTTTCAAGCCAAAAATATTCTTGAGTATTGATTGAGATTATACACGTATTGTAAAACATCATATTTGTGTCATTTCAAGGAGGAAAAAAGAAAAAAATTAAAATATTGTTGTGAAATTCAGTCATTTTAAAAGGAGACTGGCTGTGTGCTTCATTTCGCTGTTTGCCTTCCACTGTGGCAACCTTTCAAGTTAAATGTTGATGTGAATTGTTGTCTCTGTTCTGTAAACAACTAGACAAAAACAAATGAAAAAATCATGCTTATGATCAAATATTTTCTTTCACAATCCATAAGCTTATTTTGTTTTTCTCAAAGATATTGCCTACTGCTACTTGAATGATAGGGCATGTGTTTGCTTTGGTCGTCTAGCAAAAGTAATATGAAGCACATGTAGCACTGAGTTTTCATGTCTGCTTCGCTGTCCCATGGTCTGCATGGAGTTTGCATGTTCTCACCATGCATTTGCAAATTGATTGATAATGTATTTGTGAATGGCAGTGGCTTTATTCACATTGTCCTTAGTTATTAGCATTTACTCAAAAAAAAGCGACTCATCATGCGTTAAAAAAAATGATATTTGGTTTGTGGCACTATAATCTTTTTTTTGTAGTTGTGCTGTATTATATGCCCTGCCTTTTTCATTTTCTGAGTATTTTTCTTGTGCATGCGCACAACATGCCATAAAGTGCATTGTGCAGGTGGCTTGAATCTTTCAAAAATGTATGGCTTTTATTTAAAATACAATGTAGTGTAATCAGTTCAGTTCATATGTATTATTATTTGTACAATGTAAAATGTGTTTTGCCAAGCAGGCATAAGACTTCAATGGATGACTGGAGGATAAGGATATTGTCATAAAACCGAAAAGAAAACCAAAGAAAAAGGACAAAAAGTATCAATGACCTAAACCAAGAATCACAAGACAGTTCAAAAACCAAACAAATAAAACAAAGAATTTTTTTCAATAAAGTTAGAAGGATTTTGGAATCCATGTAGTTGGATAGGGAATCATACCTCTAGATGACCTTTTATCCCATTGCATTGTGATTGACAGGCCATGACCACTAAGGACACTCCCAGCCCAGGATGGTCTTAGGAAAGGGAATCAACAATAGCACTGTCAGAATGACAGTGATAAAATGGCTCAAACCATTAATCAAAATTAAAACTATACAGTATTTCAAAAACAAATAAACCCAATGAATATTTTAGGGTATAAAGTCCCCCAATAGAAGCTCTGTGCTGTGCTCTCACAACAATTATCCATTTAAATCAAAATGCAAAAGCAACATGCAATACAATATCAACATTTAGCACATACAGTGGATTCAGAAAGTATTCAGACACTTTCACTTTTTGAACACATTCATTATAATGGACAAATATGCCATTTATGCTCCTCAATTATACTCAATAATCCCTATTGACAAAGTGGAAACATATTTTTAAAAAGGTTTGAACATTTCTTAAAAATCAAAAATGGAAATGTCTTATTTATATAAGTATTATATAAGTATAAATTGCAAATTTGTAAAAGTATATTTACAAGGATTCTGAACATTTTCAGACGGTACATACGGTATTCCATAGCTCTGTTAAATGCAGTTTTTGATACACACTGTTTCCAACAATATTAGAACTTTAGTATTGAGACCTTTGCTAATGTCAGCAACTACTTTTTGGTTTTGCCCATAAATCAAGACCCCTTTGACCTCTAGCACTCTCTATTCAATCAATCCATTTGACTCATTCTTGTCCAACACAAAAAAATCAAACAGATGTTAAAGCATTTTGGGTCCTTCTTCTCAGCACCTATTTCCTCCTTAGACTTTGAACAGACATTTTTTAATACTGGGGAAGGAGTGAACTATAAAACTGTGGTGTGAGAGCAGAAGGCCTAAAGATGCTGATGGATGCACATTTTCTTAAAGACAAGTCTTTGCGCATATGTTAATGTTTTATTTTTGTAGAGTAAAAGTTTATCACAGCATTTCACTGTTCTTCACCACCACAAAACACTCTTGAAGAAAGAGGAAAGAAACTATTGTGTTATGTAAATTATATCCCTTGCTCAAGAATCTTTTCTTTTATGTGTTATTTTTTATACTTTTTAAAATTTATTATTTTTTTATTGATACATCATGTATTATCATGTATCATATCAATTATGTATTTCATAGTTATCTGTCTTATGTTTCATGTTGTCTGTATATTGAGCATAATGGAGTGGCCCGCCCCCCCAATGCTGCAGCTGGGGAACTGCTCCCAACTGTTTTTAAGAGCCTGGTGTGCTGCAAGTCAGCTTCTGAGGCATTGTTTATACTCATGTTTGTTCAGCTAATTTTAAATATTCAGTTTTGGTTTGCTTTTTTTTCGGATTTTGTAAGTGCTTGTGTTTTTTGATTATTCTCGTCATTTGAGGAATAACTTTCTCAAATGATGAGATTTTTTTAAGCACTAAATTTAGTTTTTTGAATATTTTTGTTATTAAAATTATTAATTATAAGAACTTTGATTCTGTCATTTGAGCCAGGTGCTTAAATGGTTCATCTCTACCTTTTGAATTTTTCATCAATCTATTCAGTTTGACTTACACAGGCTGTTTTGGGACCAGACTGATTTTATGTAAGTAGTGAGGCTAGCTTTTGAATTAATTTTTTTTTGTGTGTGTTTCGAGACATGTAATAAATCATAACACTATGGAAGCAGTTGGGAGTTTTTACAGATTGTTATTTGCTATAAGGGGCAATGCAGTACATTGCAACAAAATAACTGAATTCATGCAATTCAAAGAGTAATTCGCAAAACACCTCTTCAAAATGCAATTACATTCTTACTGATTCTTTTTAAATATTTAGTGTTGAATGAAGAAATGAAAATCACATGTCCCTCTAAAAAAATCAGATGTAGTTTTTCACAAGTAAGTGGAACTCAAAAAAGTTATCTGCCGTAAACATTATTCTGGTTGTGTTGAATAACAGCTTTGGTTCTAAATTATTTTGTACTAGCCATGTGCGCCCAACTACGTTGCGCGTGTTAAAGTTGTCTGTGAAGGGCTCCCTGTTTAAATGCAGCTGCCAGTCATGAACTGGACCCTTCGTCGCACAGCATTATGATTTTTTATAAGGGAAACAAAATTACAAAACAAAACCCTTGGATATTGATTCGATAGGAACGGCCTACTCGGAATCACTGTCCGAATCGTAATTATGTGGTGGTGTAGGAGCATTTTTGCTTCTGTCCGTTCACAGTTCGACTCGTTTTCACGACGCTGTTGTTTCCTCTCATGATCTCTTCTCAACCTTTCTCCAGTCTCGCAGGTTGCTTTGTGGCAATCCAAAGAGTAAGGCAATATACACGGAGCAATGGTTATAAAAGGGGGACACATAGGTATCCAGGCTCTTTAAAGCATAAATAGGGATCACTTCACTGACATGTGAGCAAGCCACGGTACAACTGTGAGACGCGCAGCACTCGCCGGCTACAACATAACAATAATAATTTCCGGAATGTGCTGTTATGTTGTCATTCATTTTACTCACTGTCATTCTTTCATTCATATGTTACGTAGGCACGTACCTTTTATCTTCAGCAATCTCATTCTCTATCCAGGCCTCAGGAGCTAACCAGCGTAACACTGTCCACCACCCCTTTTGTTATTCCGGCACATTGTTGACATCCGTGAGTAACAACAACGTACTAAACTGGAAGGTGGTCTACGCATGCGTGGAATTCGCGGACAAACAAAGATCAAGATCTAAATGAAGATCTCTTTAGTTAATTTAAAGCACAACAATTTGTTTAGTTTGAATGTCTGTGTTTTGAGGTGTGACTGGTGTACTACAGTTTTCAGTAGTATAAGCCTGGAGGAGATTCTTAATGCAATGCCTATGTTTTAGCTGTCTCTCTACTGCCATCTAGTGCTTCTTCTTCTAATTCATTCGCGGACAAACAAAGATCAAGATCCAAATGAAGATTATATATAGAGATGTTAAGCAAGCAGTCAACAGCTGAACTCAGAATGTGCTGACCTTCAATAACACATTGATTTTCTGATTACGGTGCACTCTTATATAGTAATAGGTCATTTGCAATCACTTGAGAAACTTCACTTTATCCAAGAATATGCATAAAGAAACATTACATGGCATAAGATGATAAACAGCTTTAATATTAAGCCTACAGTAACACTATTGATACTGTAATTATTACCAAGTAATCACTCTGTAAGCACATAATAAACAGGAAAACTAACGTCTACTGCTATTTACTCATGGTATTTAGTATTTGAAAATACTGTAAATCAAAGAGCTGCAATACAGCTGGAATGAAATAAACTTGCTGACCAATCATTGTCTTTCAACAATGTGAGAGCCTCTGTTAAGCTTGACTCTGGATGAGTCAATGGTCTTGTTTCTTCACCCTCTGAATCTTCTTCTTCCTCTTCAGTGTCAGGGATCAAACTTGCTATAGGTAAAACTGCAGGCAACAAATAAAACAAGATCAACACACTCCATGGTATGCAGAGGTTCAACAAATAATGAATACATCTGGATGCATAATTAATTATACCTAGTATGTCCAGAATTAGAGATCTTCACAACTAATCCAAAAATGTTAAAAAATAAAACTAACAGTAAAAAATATTTGAGAGTCTTCAATAAGAAAAATAATTGATCAGGATGTCTAGCAAATACAAAGAAAGTCAGGTCAGGAATGCCTTTACATTTTGTTAACATTACTAATAAACCTATTGTTGAAAAAGTTTATCATAATATTTAATTTGATAATTAGAAAATTAGATTTAGTGAGTTGAGACAATACAATAGTGATACAAGTACCAGAAGAGTGTCTTCGCATGAGGTTAACAGAAGAAATGCTGGGTAGAGAAGAACGACTGACTCTCCTCCGGAGAACAGTTCCCATACTGGAACGCCGAAGTCGCAGCCCACTCGGTGGCAGAGATATGGGAATTGGGGAAATGTATTCATCTGGAAATGAATGCACATTAATTGTATTATTGCAATATAAGTTTGGAGAAGACACTGAGTAGTAAGAATCAGATAACATGATAAAAATTACTTTGATTCAACTCTAAACTCTCCTCTGTTTCTGGGTCAGGTAGTGGGTCTGACTGAAGGTTACTAGTTATTGCAGGGAGGTGCTGAGGTTGTGAGTCAACATTGGAATTTGCAGACAGTTTTGCAGACATCTGTGACTGAAGGTCTGTGGTAGGGTCTGAAGAAGACATGGATTTTGGATCATTAGGGTGGTTGGAATCCTGGTCATTAGTTATCTGATCTGTGTTCCCTTTCTCTTTATCCAGCCATGGTTGTTCAAGTTCTCTCCTCCACCTTTGCCGAACCTTCTCCTGGGCAGATTTAGAGATGAGCATGTTGACCTAAAGAGAACTGGAAACTATTAATGCAAAAATCAATGAATCAATCATTAGTTAACTGTTATATCAATAAATCACTTACAATGGGCACATCTAGAAATGACTTGTAAACTTTACATTTATTTCTTTTCATCACTTACATGGATCCTTATCAAACAAAAAAGAATAAAAGTAGGATTTTACTAAAAGTAGGATTTTTTTACTATTGGAGGCTGATATCTAATAGAAAGTGATTTGAGGCAAAGATGAAGCCTTGACAGAGAATTTCTGCATTTTCTGGCCATTGTGATAATTCTGGGACTTAACCATAAATACAGCTCACACATCTGTTGCTATACAGTATTCTATCAAACAGTCAATTCAAAAAATAATTTTAAGAATAAAACTAACAAAGAGAGAGTATATAGCTTGCAATGGACTAATGCATTTGTTTGAAACTGCAGAAATATGCATTTTCCTTGCAATCATGAAATCTATATTAAACAGAATTACAAAATGAATGACTGGAGAATAACTCTCACGATATGTACAACCTGTAAACTGATTTTACAATGCCTATCTATTCCTGTGTCAGATGTTTTCTACATTTTAAATCTGGCAAAATAACAATTCCACACTGACTAATGTAAATAATAAAAGCATAATAAAGAATGTTTTAATTATTTTTAAAAGGTGAATGGTCAAAGATGCTATCAGGATTTGATAAACAATGATTATTGTTGGGCAGCACGGTCGCGCAGTGGGTAGCACTGCTGCCTCGCAGTTAGGAGACCCGGGTTCACTTCACGGGTCCTCCCTGCGTGGAGTTTCCATGTTCTCCCCGTGTCTGCGTGGGTTTCCTCCCACAGTCCAAAGACATGCAGGTTAGGTGCATTGGCGATTCTAAATTGTCCCTAGTGTGTGCTTGGTGTGTGGGTGTCTGCGTGTGTTTGTGTGTGTGTGTGTGCACCTGCGGTGGGCTGGCGCCCTGCCCGGGGTTTGTTTCCTGCCTTGTGCCCTGTGTTGGCTGGGATTGGCTCCAGCAGACCCCTGTGACCCTGTAGTTAGGATATAGCGGGTTGGGTAATGGATGGATGGATGATTATTGCTGTCTTTCAATATGTTACTAGAACAAAGCCAAATTTGAAGTTGTAATAACATAAAATAAAGTTCAAAACCAGAATTCACTCTTGAGGCTTAGTTGTGTGTTTCTGCTGTGATTTAAGTGGCACTGAGACACTATCAGTTGTGATCACTTACCATGTTTTGAATGCCGAAGCATTGCATTCTACACCATGAAAATGGAGGCAAGCCATGACAAAGCAATAAAAAAATTAAATCAATAAACAGAAAAAATGCAAAATGAATAAACAAAATGAAAACATTACAATTTAAATACATATCTGTCCAAGACATTGTTGTGACAATGATGAAAACGAACAGCAAACGGGCATACAAATTTATGACACATAGAAACAGAGAAACAGCAAAAAAATAACTAACCACACACACATTCTTAACATGTATAAAAACATGGTTAATACCGAGAAACCAATCAAAGAAGAAAAATTCTCAAATTCAAAGAGAAATCTATGATGACCCTAAATGTTTCCCAGCTCACAAGAATTTAATTAAGTTTATACAGTATAAATCCACAACATCAGTAATAGCATCACTAGAATCCAAAACTTGATTTTCCATGTTCTTTTTTTCTTTGGATTCTTAATAGTGGCTTAGAAATTACCAGTTGATGATGAGTTACAGTACTGATTTTTCCCTGTCCTGTGCTCCAACATATGACAGAAAAGTAGGCTTATCAATCTAGTCATTCATTTAGTTGCTAACTGTCAAAGTTCTTTTTCAATCTGAGTGCTTAAAAATTATGATTGTGCACCATTTGTTGGCCCATGGTCAATAAGAATAACATTTCCCAGACAACGTCCTCCTTATCCTAAATCTATTTCACAGTTGATGTCGAAGTGCTCTTAGAATCCACATTAATTCTGTGACTTTTCCCTTGCTTGCATTATTTAATGTCCTCAGACAATTTCCTAAACTAAGAAATAATGCTGAAGTAGGAGTCGAAGTGTGGGTTATTTTTTTATTGATATTAGGTATGCAAAGTAGAGTTCCAAATCCTTTCTTGAGTATTTTCCATGTGTAATTAGCAATACTTATACATGTGCAGATTTTTTTAGTAGGTATAATAAACCCAAATCTATTGATACATACATTGTACCTCTGTCTTATAATACAGGTTGATTATATATTACAGGCTATATTATATTCCAGGCAAGGTTATAGTTTTGCCTTTTAATATTAGTTTTTATTTCTATATTTTTTCTGACCTTACTTGGAAATTCAGTTCAGTTTTAGTTTTCCTTCATCGTGTATTTATTTTTTTAGTTTAATTTTTATTTTACAAAGACATTTCTATCTTATTTTTATATACATTAGTTTCAGGTTTAGTTTTAGTAATTATGGTATGGTTAAAGAGCTACTATGGAGTTTAGCTTTTGTGTCACAATGAGACACAACTATACACTTAATGGGTTTGGATATAATATGAGTTTAATGTTGCTGGAAGCTTACTACACTACACAACACACTTTACTATTTGGTTTTATTTTTGTCTGATAAAAACAAGCATAATCAAAATGAGGTACTGAATATGAACAATTTTACACAATCTTATAATTTTTTTAATATTTTCTATGTCATTGGTGCTGAACAAATCTGCGCTGACTGTTGGCACTTTTTTCTTTTCCTTTTATTGCCCAAAATGGGCCAATTTGTTATGAATAGGTGAATTTTGAGGTGTGAGGGTTTTTTACTCTAAATGTCTACAGCAGGGGTCCCCAACCCCCGGTCCACGGCCCACTACTGGGACTGCCGCTAACGGACACTCACTCAGACTTTTCAGAACACTTGGTGGGCGGGGCTTTGCAGTGGCACAGAGAGAGGAGAGAGACCGAGCTGAGAGAGTATTACAACAAAGTATTTTTATGGTCCCAACAGTTTCCCCATATGACACGAGTCTATAGAAATCTCGTTACTACAAAGTACATTCAGCAGATACTTTCATTACAACGAAGTGACCTTGAAATGGTTGAATTAATCATCCACACAGCAGTTAGATCTGTGGTCGCAGCTCAGTTGTGCACATTGAAACATTGTAAAAAAAAATTCTTTCTTCGAACTTTCCTTGTACTGTTTTTTTGCTGTGCTTGTTTTCTGTTGTTTTCAGTGATACCTTTTGCTTCTTGCTTGTCAACATTTGAAAAACATTCATTGGAATTTAACTCATTGTCGCCCTCCTATAGAAATGGCAGACACGAAAAAACAATAACAGAGTTAATGTCTGTGATGTGCAATCAGTTGGAATGACACATGCAATGCATATGTCTTTGTTATATGCAAAAAAAGAAGAAAAATCTCGGGTTGCAAACATATGCGAACTGCTGCATTTGAAGACAGTTTTTATGTGGTTCAGTGATGCTCGTTCAAGAAACATTCCTAATAATGCGGCACTCGTTCAAGAAAATGTGAGGTTTCTAAACTCTCTTGGGACCTCCGTCAATGGGACAACATGCCGAAGAGTATCCCAAAGTGTGATCACCACGTCTGTTTAAGACTGTTTATCTGTTGCCGGGGCAACAGCAAGCTCACAGCTCTATTGTGAAGCAATCACGCTTCGGGACGCACTTCAGCGTGATGTTCCCGTTGGGTGGGGGGATCCCAAAAGAGTTCAGAAACCTTACAATATGAACTGGAATTCAGGCACTAGGGCACCCCACCTCTACCCACTTTGCAGACGCAGTATCCAGCCATTCTGAAGGAGTGCTGGAGGAGCCTGAGGAGGAAAATCTGAGGCAGCGGTGGAGCAGCAGCACATGGGGCTGAGGCAGAAGATACCCGTTGTTCAAGTTGGCAGATAAAGTGGCTGCATTCAAAGCCAAACTTGATTTATGGGGACAACAAGTGAACATTGGGATTTTTGATATGTTTCAAACGTTAGCAGGGGTTGTTAAAGATACCAAGCCAGGGCCTTCTTTCTCCCAGCTGGTGTATGATCACCTATCTCAGCTTTCAGTAGATTTTGAGCACTACCCAACCACAAAAGACCCCTGAAATGGGAAGGAATGGATCTGTGACTCATTTGTGAATAAGCCAGGTGAATTAACTTTGTCTGTGCTTGAACAGGATCAACTGCTTGAGGTTGCAAATGATGGTGGCCTTAAAAGTATGTTTGAGACAACTTCAAATGTCCATACGTTTTGGATTAAAGTCAAATGGAATACCCTGAGGTTGCCACAAAAGCACTGAAAAGTCTGCTTCCATTTCCAACATCGTACCTTTGTAAGGCAGTGTTTTCTGCAGTGACAGCAACCAAAACGAGATTACGGAGTAGACTGAACATCGTCCCCAAATGAGATCGTCTGGTTGCAGGAACACAAGCTCAGGGCTCCCACTGATTCTGTATTATGGTAAGTTGTATAATTTCTATTACGATATTATAACTTAATAATAATAGAAATGTAATGTAAATTGTGTATAAAACTGCCCTATGAAGCTGCCCTGTATCCTCAACCAACCGGTCCCTGGAAAAATTTGCTTCTAGTAAAGTGGTCCTTGCTGTCAAAAAGGTTGAGGACCACTTGTCTACAGCACACAACATATCCCGCTCCAACAACAATGTGCTTATAATGAATGCCTTCAATATTTCATTCAAAAATCTCAAACACTGGGCTTATTTTCTACCAGCCATATTGATCTCTGATTCCATCTCAGGCACAAACAATTTATAGACAGAATTTTGCACCTGGGGCAGCATGGTGGCGCAGTGGGTAGCGCTGCTGCCTCGCAGTTAGGAGACCCGGGTTCACTTCCCAGGTCCTCCCTGCGTGGAGTTTGCATGTTCTACCCGTGTCTGCGTGGGTTTCCTCCAGGTTCCTCCCAAAGACATGCAAGTTAGGTGCATTGGTGATTCTAAATTGTCCCTAGTCTGTGCTGGGTGTGGGGGTGTGTGTGCGCGCCCAGCCCAGGGTTTATTTCCTGCCTTGTACCCTGTGTTGGCTGGGATTGGCTCCAGCAGACCCCTGTGACCCTGTAGTTAGGATATAGCAGGTTGAATAATGAATGGATGGATGGATGGACTTTGCACCTGCAGGCCTGGAAAGATATAAAAAATAAGAAAAGAGATTCTACTGTGTTCTGACAGGTGTGACCATGAAAATCACGGGGGTTAAGGAAGAACAAGGCTCTTGGTCGTGAATCAGTGTGCAGACCCCACCTAGCTGTATTGAGGGAAACAAAGAAAAACAAGCATGTAGTGTGACGGTTAGGGGCAGTGAGACTTGAATAGCCCACCATAAGAACAGTAAACACTTAACACTAGAATTACCAAAGCTTATGAAAAAACTCGTAAATCCGGCCCACCTTAAATCCACTCTCACATCTCCATTCAGCTCTTTTGTCTTGTAAATGTGTTGATAATCCCAAGCAGCAAGCAACCTGCTATACCATCCCCCCCACTGCCGGAGAAACTGCAAAAATGTCTCTCAACTGAAGCCTTGTTTATCAGTGAGTCAGGTACCTAGGCTAAAAAAATATATTGTTATTCGGAACATATGTATTTCACGTGTATTCCATGTCAACAAAGATCTGTGTAAGTGTAGGATGACAGGAAATGTTGAACACATACCTTAAAGACAAACTTTTTCCATGTTTTATTACTAACAACAAAATGTATACATGAAGTGTATAATGTGTGAAGACTGAAGTCCAAATATCAAATAAGCACTTTCACAAAAGATACAAGTATAACAGAACAAATGCGCTATTATACAATAAAAGCATACATTTGATTTGAGTCTGTAAGAGACGGTGTAAATGTATGGTACTTGTAAAGTTTAGCATTTTTTTATTCAGTTTTATTCTCTCAGTCGCGTTCACGCGATACAGGACAGGGTCCGGCGTCATCCTGCCAATCACCTGTCCTTCAAAGAAACAGCACCGCTTACAGAGCTCACCAGCGTATTGTTCAAACTCCTGTTTGTGATTATGTTTTGCGATGGTCTTTACATAAGAAGCATTTACTGTATATTTTACTTATATAAAAGCCAGATCGAATGTTACTTATCTTGATTTATTTACTTATCTTCCTACAGCGTAAAGTCACAAGTAGGCTGCAGAGCTTCCTTTGTTTGATCGACAAGGGAATGCTCACAAATTACACGTGTAATGCCATGAAAAATACCTGCTGACACTTTAGTAAATGAGCAAAGGTACGAGAATGCAGTTAGACTTTTTTTGGGCACATACACCACGCTACTGTTTAGATCTGGACGGTGTAGCGTTGGCGAGCTCTGTAAGCTGTGTTGTTTCTTCGAAGGATAGGTGATTGGCAGGATGATGCTGGACTTCGTCCTGTATTCAAACGGTGCCATCTTTCTCCTTTACGCCTGGTGCAGCTGCGTTGTTCTAATATGTGAGTGGATGTTTCTTGCAGGGAGGGCTTCTGTTCTCCTTCTCCGATCTGTTTTCACCTCTGTTATAGCGCGTCTTTATTTGAAAACAGCAGTGTCAGATTGGGGCGAGCGTGAACGCGACTTGAGAGAATAAAACTGAATAAAAAAAAAACGCTAACTTTGACAAGCACTATAAATTTACAGCAGCTGTTACAGACACAAATCAAATGTATGGTTTTATTGTATAATATTAACAATAAGAGCAGCTCTCTACTTAAAACAGTAAACTTCAGAAGGTGCCAGCATTGATCGCAGAAGCTCTTGATTGGGAGGCAGCAGTTCTTAGCATTGCACCACACAAGCTGGCGTATCAACCGCCTATCGTAACCTACTTTCTTCTTTCTTCAGTTATATTCTTGAATAAAAGTGCACTTGCTTTGTTATACTTGTACCTTTTGTGAAAGTGTTTATTTGATATTTGGACTTCAGGCTTCACAGCTTATACACATGTCGTAAAGACGGTCCTTGGATGTGTGTGGGAACTGTTAACATTCGAATCTGATGATTGTATATAGTGCGGAACTGACCTCTCTGTACTATCCTGTCCTCTGCATCTCCTGGAGTTCAAAAGAAATACCAACATGCAGCACATGTGGACACTGGCCAAGATTGGAAAAAAAACAAAAAAAAACAAACGCTGCCACTGACTACAACACATGAAGGTATGCAAATGAATATAATGTTGCATTAGTGCAACAATGTTTTCCGAAATGTACAATACAGGTCATAAAATGAATTATTCCAAATGTCATATATATCTGAGTCTCTCTTTTTTGTCAGTGCTTCTTTGACATCGTGGATCTGAAGGTGCATACTATTCAGCGTGAGCAGGAGCACTCAAGAATAAAACTGAATAAAAAAAATTGACATCCACAGTCATTCTCAATCACGCGCACCACTCACATCAACGTTCACAGTTTTCCCAGTCTCGTTTGTGCACAAGATCTGACATGGTTTTCAAATAAAGAAGGGGTGTAACAAAACTAGTTTGTTTGTTATACCACGTCTTAATATGAAAACGGCGTCAGATCCAGGTGGTGTGTGGGAGCTTGAACGTAAGAGGATAAAACTGAAAAAAACCCTGCTAACTTTAACTATAAATTTACAGACACAAATCAAACGTATGTTTTTATTGTATGATATAAACAATAAGAGCCGCTCTCTACTCAAAATGGTAAATTTGGGAAGCAGCTGATATCGAAACCACAACCTCTTGATTGGAAGGCAGCAGTTCTTAGCATTGCACCATGCAAGCTGTCACATCAACCACCTACCGTAACCTACTTTCTTTTTTCTTCGGTTATATTCTTGAATAAAAGCGCACTTGTTTTGTTATACTTGTACCTTTTGTGAAAGTATTTATTTCATATTTGTATTCAGGCTTCACACATTATACATATCATGTCTACATTTTGCCAATTATTACTAAAACATGAAAAACGTTTCTGTGTTAACGATGTTTTTACATTGATTGTTGATGACACTAAACACACATGAAATGTATGTATTCCAAATGACGATGTACTTTTTTTACCCTATAAAACTCCAGCACTTCACTCGAAGATAAACACTGAGCACTGACAAACTTCTTTGCAAATTGAACTGCAGCGGTGGGTGGGGGGATGGGATACCAGGCTGCTTGCTGCTTATTGACACATTTACAGGACAAAAGACGCTGACGGAGAGGTGAGAATGAATTTAAGGTGGGCCGGATTTACGAGTTTTCTCGTAGGCTCTGGTAATTCTAGTGTTAATGAGCTGAGCATTAGCAGGTAATAAGAGTATGGACAGGTACGAAATGACAGAGACAGGATCTGAGATTAAGAACAATTTATGCATTATCTAAAACTGTTTATCCAGAGCAGGATCGCAGGAACCTGGAGCCTACCCCAGCAGGTTTGGATGCAAGACAGGAAAAATCCCTGGTATGCAATATTTATAATATGGGTAATGTTAAGAGCAAAAAGAATATGATATTTTAGCTATCTGATTTGAGAGAGAAAGAGAGAGAAACATTGAAAAAATGGGGACAGATATTTTAAAGCATAATTCTGCTACTGGATTATTTTCACAATATCAGGTATTTTGAGCTGTGAATATGAACTAAAAAAATAAATGAATAAATATAGAATAAATACAAAAAGAAATTGGTATGTTTAGCTTTTCACCACTTGGCAGGCTCTCTTCCCCCACCTATCTGTAGTTCAGTAGAGACATTGCCAACTGAGGAAATTTACAAGGTTTGTGTTGCTTTGTTGTTAAACAACGTTTTTAAAGCAAAAGTGATTGGTCAGCAACAAAATGCTGATCTTGTATGATGACCTTGTCAGTCTCTTGTTCAGTGACGTTTTATTTTCAAAAATTGTGAGTGGTCTCCCCTCGAATTTTTTGTGTACTCAGATATGGGGATGGATATTTGAGGAGTTCAGGTAAAATAGCACTTCCGGTTGATGGATTTGGCCCAAAAATTAATACTGATCTACAGTTTGATGTAACAACCACATGCCAAATTTCATCCATCTATCTAGTTGTGTTTTTGAGATATCGTCTTTATACACAAATGCACACACAAAGGCATTATTCCAAAAAACGCTATTTTCGTACTTGGTGAGTTCTAAAACTGAAACGTTATTCACTCGTGATTTTTCTGACCATATGGAAAAGTTTTTGTTGAGCAGCACATTCCGATTTCAGGCGTTTGAATTACATCTTGATATACAAGTGCAAAGAAAAGCGGCACGTAAATTTGCTTTCTATTCCACACGCTTTACATGCATATTCAGCTTGCTCTGTCACAACAAATGCTGTGTGAACACCCACCCTCCATCACCAGCCGCCATTCAATGGATGAATACATGCGGGCGGCTCGTGGTGGATGGCTTTCAGTTTTAGAGTTAAATGTTATAAAGGTTAAAAACTAACAGCAAGAAAATTAATTTAAAAACGAAAACTATAATTATGTTTAGTAAATTATTATTTTATTTCAGTTAGTCTTTCCAGCTACTTTAATAGTTTCCTTTAGTTTTAGTTGTTCATTTCAGTTTTGTTAATTATTTTATTTCAGTTTACAAAAATGTTTTTTTATAATAGTTTCAGTTTTTATTTTAGTTTTCATTAACTATAATAACCTTGATTCCAGGCTTAAATTACAGGTTGATGTATTGATTTTATATGTATATTTATACAGTTTACAGTTATACAATATATAAGTTTGCCTATCTAGAGGAAGCAGATTTCCTGTACAGGAGACAGGGCCTTTAGCTATAGGAAAGCCAAACTCTGAAATTACTCACATGTTGATAATAAAGATGCCTTATTAGTGCAAGCCTTTAAAGCGAGCCTGCAGACTCACTATTGTAGCACATATACAGGAGTTTGCATATTTTGTGTTCCTATGGATTTCTTCCAGAATGTCCAGTTTCCTCCGATATTTCTAAGGTGCACATTCAGCCTAGCAGTCATCTCAATTGTGACTGACTAAAAAATAGTATGTGTCAATGTGTTTGTGTCTACTGCACTCCCTTTATATGGACTTTAACAAGAAAAACAAAGTTAGAAGTGATGACAGAATGATTGAACCTCAAATAAAATGTGTGCATTTGACTGACCATTACCTTATATATAAACACGTTACCTCAGAATTATCCGCTTCATTTTCATCAGAGTTGTGTTTCTGCATCTCTAGGATTTCCGGACAATCAGTTTGTTGTGCATATAATGCTGGACAGTCCAAATTCTCTTTACTTTCTGAAAGTAAAAAGGTGAGTTTAGGTTACTTGTGATTTTTTAAAAATTACCAGCATTAGAGCAGAAATGGATCATAAATACAGTAAATTCATACATTTATACATCTTGCTTACTAGTCATTATGATAAAATGAGATACATAGGGATTGAAGTGTACTTAGGTTAAGAATTCTGGATGAGAATTTCATTTTATTTCTTGAAATACTGAGATCTGTAGTACACTGATGTATCTGATGTAGAATAAGGTTTAATGAAATTTATGAAAGGTGTAAATATTCATTTAGACAAAAATAAGTGGCCTTAAAAATGGGAAATGACAATTCTGAATGCTTGGAGAGAAAGAAAGAGCAAGGAATCTAGCTTAACTTATGGGATCTAGCTTAACTTATTTAGGACTTTCATGAAAGCAGTTTTGGTGTCTTGATATGAATGAAAATTTAAATGTATGAATTTCGTTACAATAAACTGCTTGTTAAAAAATCAGTTCAAGTGTACCCATGCATTCTTACAAATGTAATTTGATTGTTTTTCAGTGCTTTGGTAAAGAACAATTTCACTTACTGTATAATGCTTACTTTCATTATTTTCACCATTTCCTACAAAACAGTTTAGTTTTACTATGGACTCTGATTAAGATCAAATAAAAAAGAGTAATTGCAGTCCATCCTCTGCAACTACCACTTAGCAGTCCTGATATAATAGCTAAAGGGTTGGGGGGGGCAGTAACTGAATCATGTTGTAAAAACTGGCTTGATGTCAGGGAATTTTCTATTGGAAGGCTGAAATGTGGTGCATTTCTAGATTTGTTTTAGGTAAAAAACATATATATGTCTGTTGCAAAATTCTGTTGAGTTTGGGTGTCCTATAGCAGGGTGGCCTGGTGGCACTGTGTTAGAGCTTATGTCTTATGGCATAAATGTCCTTTTGTGAGTCAAAGTACATTCACTGCTTATGTAAGGTCTGCATGTTTTCCATTATTCCTTGTGGGCTTAATCCAGATATACTAGGTTTTCTTTTACATCTAAAATATGCACATGTTAAATTACTTGGTAACACTAAACCAGCCTGTCACAGTATGTGCGTCAGTGTGTCCTCATATACATAGGTGCCCCATCCAGGTTATCAACTTTTATCAACTGCACTGTGGGTTAGATTAATGAGCGTTATGAATTATGCATTGTAATTTTTATTTTGTAGTATTATACTGACTGCATTTTTAATTAGTGTTTTACATATTGAAATGTGGATTTAGGGTCAGTTAAAAAAAACTCAATAGATAAACCAGATTTATTTATTTATTTTTATCTATAATATGTCTCCTACCAGGAAATGCATTTACATATAAAAATTTAGTTGCTTTGATTCTTATGTATTTTTTTGGCCTTTTTTCGGTATTTATACCAAAAATAAAAAGTATTTGGTAACCTTTAAAGTTTGCTGCATCTGCCAGTTTAGTTTATGAATGAAGCATTAGTCTTTCCTACACCTCGGCTAGATAATTTTGAATGAACTGTGCAACACTTAAAATATCATCATTTTATTCCCGACCAAAGGCTGCCACAGTCAGCCCACAAGCAGAGGTGATGATTAGACAACACAATTTACTAAAATAAGAAGTAAACACTATGAATAGCCTAGGCTGAGTTTGGCAGCATAGGTGTAACAGAAAGATGGATCAACTGAAGAGATTATTTTAATATTTATCTCTGGGGTACATCAGTGGTCAATCATCATTTCTTGGGAGTTCATAATTTAAATATTTTACAGTTCAATAGTAGATGCCATAACAGTAAGGACATCCTTCACAAGAGCTTTCATGCTGGTATAACATGGCTGTCAGCATTAAGCTATTTATCTCTTATATCCAAAAACAAAAAAAGAAAAAGATACCCTTGTGTCCCAGATACTCTGTATTTGTCCTAACCCATGTCTTGAAATCTCCATCCTATTTCAGACATAACACCATACTAAAGGGACTTTTTATTTAATCCAGAATTATCCATTTACAGTTTTCACCTCTGCTTCTTCCTGTATGGATTCTGACCGTCTTTTCAAACAATATATTTATTAGTATACTCTTCTGTCAGCATATGAGGTGGTATGATGGCGCAGCTGCAGTTCTGCTGCCTTGCAAATAAGGAGGCCTGGGTTCAAGTTCCAGGTTCTCTCTGAGTGAAGTTTGCATGTTTACTCTATGTCTGTGTGTGTTTTCTCTGGGTACTTCAGTTTCTTCCCACAGTCTATAGAAATAAAGGTTAGGTTGATTGACAATGTTATAAGTGTGTATGTGCTTGTGTGTTCACTCTGTGATAGACTGGTGCCTTGTCCAAGGAATTTTCCAACCTTGTTCCCGATGCTTCTTGCTCTGGATAAAAGTGGGTTTGAGAGATGGATGGACGAATGGATTCCTCAAGGCACAAGACACATCACTTACAGATTAGGCCAAAAGAGCTAAGCGTATTTAATGAGATCAGTCCAAATATGGTTATTTTTAGTATGCCTATCAGCACAGGCGCTGAACCAACCTCTCTCTCCACATTAACTTGAATTGGAGTAAGCATTTTGAGAATGATATAGGAACAAAAATACAAATAAATAAAAACAAAATCAGTGATACCACATGAATTTGTTTTTGCAATTTGTACAACAAATATACAGTATATATTGCTCAAGAATGCCCCCTTTAATAAACACATTTAAACATAGGGCTTGGCAATCAAGAGTGTCTTTACAATTAGAGGATCATATTTTGATTGTTTAATCTAAAATCTCTGTAGTTTGAGAAATACAGTATTATAAAACCAAAAACTATGAATGTGTGTTCTGTAGAGCTACAGTAAAAAATTTCAGAAGTAAACTTTTGACATGTTCATCATAGAGCTTTTTTTTTTAGTACAGAGCCAAATCCTTGCTGGAACAGATAAAGGTAGGAGCCAATCATTTTCAAAATAAATAACCAAACAGAAAACCTTTATTTTACTATCCAAGACTTGATAATGGACTAGCAAACTAATTTAAAATTGAACATTTCTTATTTAATCTAAAATACTGTAAAGTAAAAAGTATTAAACACCTCCTTTGAAACATTACAAAAAAAGGCAGTGAATGTGAAAATATATGTAATTATTTAAATGTGAACAATTAATTAACATGATTAGCTTTTATTTTTCTATACTCCAAACAGGTCTATGGCATTGCTGCAAGACATAAAAAGATCACCCTGTAATGAGTCTCACACTCTGAAAACATGTCATTCATTTGGGCACGGAATGAATAGCAATTCAATTTGCACATGTTGTGGTAATTGAAATAAGAGTGCAGTCTTCTACATTTCCATAATTGCCTTATTATCCTTAAAGGTAATTTTTATCATTTGTTTAATCAATGATAATAAATTACCTTACCTACTGGACTTAGTAGGTACCTTCTGGCACTTTTCTATGGTATCAGTAAGTGCAATGGTAACATTCATTCATTAGACAGTGACAATTAGAGGTGGTCTGCCAGATAACTTGTAGTTACCAGGTAATGATATATACAATCCACCTTTTCTTCTGTACCATGCTAAGCAGTAAGTTTGTTGTTTTTCTTTTTGTTTGTTGAGCTTGTCATCAAGATTTGTGAAATTCCCTCTGTTCAATTTCAACAATACACATCAAAAAAGGAATATATACAATTGAAGAATAAAAAAACAAGGTGCTTTCAAAATAAAGATGATCTGTTGTATTGCTGTTTGGTGTTAGTATTTTTAGGTCAGTGTGTGTTATGAGAATTGGGGTGTTTTTACTTGGGAAACAACAAATGTTAATATTCTGGTAGACTAAATTGGTTTGGATAACTGTTTGAGTGCTTTTAGTATGTTTAGGAGATGAGATCAACTGGTGTGCACAACTGCATGTTGGTAAAGAGAACTGCAGGAAAAGGTTTGAAAAAGTGAATTCCAAATTGAGTAATGAATGTAACAAATTGTAAAAAACTAACTACAATAGTATACTCATCTAATGTTTATTTGAGTGTGTGATTTCATTTCTTTTAATTTATTTTATTTAATATGTTTGCAAACCATCTGTTTCAGTTAGGGTTAAACTCACCAAATTGGTCTAAAAATAGAGGATGGGCCACACGCAAAGCAATCCAAAATATGTCTCTCATGAAACTTTCTAAGTTTAATTTAGCTGTACAAAATGAAGTGGGATAAACAAAGGATTTTCTGTTTCATAGAACATTAGGACTAAATGTAACAGGGATGTAAAGAATATACAGAGCTGATACTTCCAAAAACATCCGTCTGGGAAAGAATTATTAACATTTGATAGAACAGTTTAGTGCCCAAATATACAAGTAACAATGCACTGCATACAGATTTCAGTATTAGCAGACATCTCATTTATTTATGTGTATAAAACTGCTCAAAAAAATTAAAGGAACACTTTAAAAACACTTTCAGATCTCAACTGGAAAAAAATCATGCTGGATATCTATACTGATATGGACTGGGTAATGTGTTAGGAATGAAAGGATGCCACATCGTTTGATGGAAATGAAAATTATCAACCTACAGAGGGCTTCAAAGAGACCCTGAAAATCAACGTGAAAAAATGATGCGGCAGGCTAGTCCATTTCGCAGACATTTCATTGCAGCAACTCCAAATTGTACTCAGTAGTTTGTATGGCCCCCACGTGCTTGTATGCATACCTGACAACATCTGGGCATGCTCCTAATGAGACGACGGACAGTCACCTATGGGATCTCCTCCCAGATCTGGAGTAGGGCACCAGCATAGGGTCTGACAAAGAGTCCAAGGATTTCATCCTGATACCTAATGGCTGTCAAAGTGCCGTTGTCTAGCCTGTAGAGGTCTGTGTGTCCCTCTATGGATAGCCACCCCAGACCATCATTGACCCGCCACCAAATGGGTCATGCTGAAAGATGTTACAGGCAGCATAACATTCTCCACGGTCTTCTCCAGACCCTTTCACGTCTATCACATGTGCTCAAGGTGAACCTGCTCTCATCTGTGAAAAGCACAGGGCGCCAGTGGTGGACCTGCCAATTCTGGTATTCTATGGCAAATGCCAATCAAGCTCCATGGTGATCAGTGATCAAAGGGCCCACTAGAGGACGTTGGGCCCTCAGGCCACCATCATGAAGTCTGCTTTTGATTGTTTGGTAAAAGACGTTCACACCAGTGGCCTGCTGGAGGTCATTTTGTAGGGCTCTGGCAGTGCTCATCCTATTCCTCCTTGCCCAAAAGAGCAGATACCAGTCCTGCTGATGAGTTAAGGACCTTCAACGGCCCTAACCAGCTCTCCTAGAATAATTGCCTGTCTCCTGGAATCTCCTCCATGCCCTTCAGACTGTGCTGGGAGACAGAGCAAACCTTCTGGCAATGACATGTATTGATGTGCCTTCCTGGGAAAGCTAGACTACCTGTACAACCTCTGTAGGGTCCAGGTATCGCCTCATGCTACCAGTAGTGACACTGACCAAAGCCAAATGCAAAACTAGTGAAAAAACAGTCTGAAAAGATGATTAAGGAAAAATATCAGTGGCCTTCACCTATTAAACCATTCCTGTTTTTGGGGCTGTCTCATTGTTGCCCCTCTAGTGCACCTGTTGTTAATTTCATTAACACCAAACCAGCTGAAACTGATTAAGAACCCCCTCTGCTACTTAACTGACCAGATCAATATCCCAGAAGTTTTACTGACTCGATGCTATACTCTGATTAGAAGAGTGTTCCTTTAATTTCTTTGAGCAGTATATATATATATATATATTGTCACACACGTGCACTTGGGAGTCAACCAAAGGGACCTGGAAACGCCAATTCCATGCCAGGCCAGGGGGTGGCGGGGCACACTACACCTCTCTCTATTCTCTCCCCAGACCAAACACGAAAAATCTTTCCTGTACCGGCATCAAAGACATCACTTCCTGTCCCGGCCCCAAGGGCGTCACTTCCTGTGAACCACCTATAAAAACCCCTCATCCTCCATACTTAGTCAGTTCTGTTTTGAACTCTAACCTGTACACATTGTACACTACTTTAAAGCCTTTTGCAGCCCGGGAAACTATATGGGTGGCTGCCCCAAACCTTCGTTGTGTGTCTGGCTATTTGTTTCACAATATATATATATATATACACAGTGAACCCTCGTTTATCACGGTTAATCCGTTCCAGACTCTACCGTGATAAATGAATTTTCGCGAAGTAGGATTCTTTATTTATAAATCGAATATTTTTGCAGTTAGAGTATAGAAAACCTGTTTATGATCTTCTAAATACGTTTTTTAACATTATTAGAGCCCTCTAGACATGAAATAACACCCTTTAGTCACCATTACACTCGTATTACCCAATATATTAGACAAAATAAGAGAAAATAAGACATATTAGACGTTACAAATATCATATTACTAGGCGCACTCGCCTTTTAAGGCGACTGACTTTTATTCTCAATTTTTGTGCGCTCCATGTGTACATCAGGCATGTAAGTGTTTTTTTTATCCCCTCAAGTGCCTGTCCAAAGTCATACAATGTCAGCCCAAATCTGTACCGCTAAAGACGGAGTTTCATGCACTAAATAAGCTATAGATGAGAATAAGCAAGCACCATCTCCCCTGATATTTGACATTTGTACTCCATCAACATTAATTATTTCCAGAGACATAATTTTGTCTATTTTTCCAGCGCATCGCGCACAAAAGCAAGGAAACGATGAGAGCACCAGAACTCTGCTCACATTGCGTCGCTTCGTACCTCAAGCCTCAAGTAGTAAGTCTGTAATAAGAGGAATACCACTACGCTTTGCACTCACGGGACGGAAGGATAATCCCGAATGCTTTTATATAGTAGATTATTGTACTGTACATTTAATTGCACACAACCACTAACCTATGAAGGCACGACCTCAGTAGGAAAGTCTTCAGAGGTGGTGCAGTATCTTCAGCAGGTGCGTTGTTGTCTTCAGTGAAGAAGTACTAGGAGTAGGCAGTGGGTGTCTGGGTGCGCGGCTGAAGAACATCTTGATAGGCAGTTGCCGGCGCTGTCTTTTCATATGCGTGAGGAGGCTTTTGTAGGGTATTGCCATCTTTAATCATATCCAAGAGTTTCACCTTCTCCTGGATAGTAAGCATCTTCCTCCGGCGCTTAGTTTTATTGTCAGAATGCTTAGAAAAAGCAGCACGTTTTGGAGCCATCGTAGGGCTTAGATAAAAGTTCTCAGAAAGCGCATGCGTAGTGACGTTAGCGTGTATGAAAAAAAAATCACGATAGAGTGAAGCCGCGAAAGTCGAAGCGTGATATAGCGAGGGATCACTGTATATATATATATATATATATATATATATTAAAAAGTGTTCCTTTATTTTTTTTGAGCAGTATATATATCTCTCTATTATACAAAAAAAATCTTTGTGAGGGAGACTAGGGAGACGAGACAATTTGAAGTCCCGCAAGAGACACTTTAACTTGCTCCCAGCTCTTAAAACAACGACAAGTGACAAGCAAAACACGCAGCTCACCTCCAGCAGAAAGTCAGCAGATGATCCGACCGCTTCTACTTGCGTGCGTACAACCACCCTAACCCCCCCCTTCACAACGTGAGTGGCAGAGATGCAAAGTGGATAAAGGACAGCTACTGTACAGGCTTTGAAACGATTGGGCAGTGTGACAAGTGTGAAAGAAAAATTAACTGCTTGCAAGCTACTAAGGGTTAATAGCTGACAAAGCCATTTTGCTATAACGGCAGGCATCTGTCATAAGACAGGGTGCAGTAAGCTGACCAAAGATAATTTCCAGTTTCTTAGGAATGCATCTATTTGACACAGGAAAGATAACCTTTCCTTCTTTAGGGTCTATCTGATCAGTGAAAAAATAAGAACAGATGTCCCATTAGCGTACTAAAACAAAATGCTTAAGTAAAAGATATTATGTTTATTTTTAAGAAATAAGGGGAAGGGGGAGGAAGAAGAAATTATAAAAAGCCAATAGCCAAAAATGTAGCTGCTCTTCTGCCTTGCAACGTAGAATTCACGTACTCATCTGTGACTGAATAAAAATCTAATTGATTGAACCATTCCTGTCTTCCTCGGGGGAGTTTTTTACTTCCACACAAGCAGAACAGGCAAATCGCCAGCAGCAACAAGCCAGCAGATGATCCGACCACTTCTCCTTAGTGTGTGTTCAGCCCCCCCACCCCCCCTTCACAACGCAAGCTGCAGAGACACAAAGTGGCAAAAGGACAGCTGCTGTACAGGCTTTAAAATGATGGACAGGTAGCGCAACAGAAGCAGCAGAAAGACAGCAGATGATCCGACCACTTCTCCTTAGCGTGCATTCAGCCACTCTAAGCACCCCCCTTCACAACACGAAGTGGCAGAGAAATGAAGTGGCAAAAGGACAGCTGCTGTACAGGCTTTGAAATGATCAGGCAGTGAGACAAGCAGAACAGGCAGCTTGCCAGCAGCAGAAAGACAGCAGATGATCCAACGGCATCTCCGTAGCGTGCATTCAGCTGCAACCCCTTTACAACGTGAGCAGCGTTATATGTCCTGCGAGAAAAAGATGTAACCACGCCCGGGGCTGGAAATAAAGGACAAGTATTGCTTTTACAAAAGTTTTAAAGAAAAAGTGAAAATAATGCATTTGTAACAATTCCCATGAAAATAACAATCTCTTTATGTTGTATATCCAATAAACCAAATCCGGGGGTGGGTGAGCGAAGCGAGCAGGGGGCAGAGCCCCCTAGTATATTTATATATTTATACTATACACTCACCTAAAGGATTATTAGGAACACCATACTAATACAGCGTTTGACCCCCTTTCGCCTTCAGAACTGCCTTAATTCTACGGGGCATTGATTCAACAAGGTGCTGAAAGCATTCTTTAGAAATGTTGGCCCATATTGATAGGATAGCATCTTGCAGTTGATGGAGATTTGTGGGATGCACATCCAGGACACGAAGCTCCCGTTCCACCACATCCCAAAGATGCTCTATTGGGTTGAGATCTGGTGACTGTGGGGGCCATTTTAGTACAGTGAACTCATTGTCATGGTCAAGAAACCAATTTGAAATGATTCGAGCTTTGTGACATGGTGCATTATCCTGCTGGAAGTAGCCATCAGAGGATGGGTACATAGTGGTCATGAAGGGATGGACATGGTCAGAAACAATGCTCAGGTAGCCCCTGGCATTTAAACGATGCCCAATTGGCACTAAGGGGCCTAAAGTGTGCCAAGAAAACATCCCTCACACCATTACACCACCACCACCAGCCTGCACAGTGGTAACAAGGCATGATGGATCCATGTTCTCATTCTGTTTACGCCAAATTCTGACTCTACCATTTGAATGTCTCAACAGAAATCAAGACTCATCAGACCAGGCAACATTTTTCCAGTCTTCAACTGTCCAATTTTGGTGAGCTCGTGCAAATTGTAGCCTCTTTTTCCTATTTGTAGTGGAGATGAGTGGTACCCGGTGGGGTCTTCTGCTGTTGTAGCCCATCTGCCTCAAGGTTGTGCGTGTTGTGGCTTCACAAATGCTTTGCTGCATACCTCGGTTGTAACGAGTGGTTATTTCAGTCAAAGTTGCTCTTCTATCAGCTTGAATCAGTCGGCCCATTCTCCTCTGACCTCTAGCATCAACAAGGCATTTTTGCCCACAGGACTGCCGCATACTGGATGTTTTTCCCTTTTCACACCATTCTTTGTAAACCCTAGAAATGGTTGTGCGTGAAAATCCCAGTAACTGAGCAGATTGTGAAATACTCAGACCGGCCTGTCTGGCACCAACAACCATGCCACGCTCAAAATTGCTTAAATCACCTTTCTTTCCCATTTTGACATTCAGTTTGGAGTTCAGGAGATTGTCTTGACCAGGACCACACCCCTAAATGCATTGAAGCAACTGCCATGTGATTGGTTGATTAGATAATTGCATTAATGAGAAATTGAACAGGTGTTCCTAATAATCCTTTAGGTGAGTGTATATACATATATTTGCACTACATTGTATACAAATATATATATATATATATATATATATATATATATATATAATGATAATTCACTTTATCTGCCATATAAAATTACTTGCATATTGAATTAATAATTTTTCACATTCCCCAACTTACTCTCCACAGACACACAGAGAGGGAGAGAGAAGCTTAGGGCCAGAGTACAGGATTGAGTATTCCTACAGCACCCCTGGCAATTGCAGCGTAAGGGCCTTGCTCAAGGGCCCAACAGAATATTATTCCTACTGGCACAGCTGGAATTCAAATCAGCAGCCTTCTATTTACCGGCACAGATGCTTTAGCAAGAGAGCCACCACTCCACCCACAAATATGTATAACAAATCAGTTATGACAGTGCTGGGACTGAGAACAATGGTGCAGGAAATGGGGGTAAAATAAGGAATGTGTTTTATATGTTTGGTGTATAGTTGGTAAACGCCTTTTGAAGAATGTTATACTTTTAAACATGTTAAATCAACTTTAGACATATGATAGATTGTTGGGGTGTATTGTGCTTGTGCAGATGGAAACAGAAAGACCTCATTTAGAGCTGATGGATATTTCATTGGCTTGGTTCTGAATGGAATAGTACTGTTACACTAGTATCTGGATTAGCCAGGCAGATCAAGTGTTCTATTAAAAACTAAAAAACAATCTGTTCTTAAACTGTCTAGTAACATGAGGAATGGTTGTGCCAACTCTCACCTGATTTGCAGTTAATGTTGCCATCTGTCAGACTGTTGCTGGGCTCTGTGTGATCTTCAGAGGCTAGGTTGGTGCAGGATTTGGAGACAATGTCTGGCTGGAAATTCTCTTCTTCCTTTTGTACTCGCTCAAGTTCTTTCTTCCATTTCTGTTGCAGCTTCTCCTTAGCAGATTTGGAAATGATTTTGCTAATCTAAAGACAGCACATTACATGGTAGTTGTACATAGTATTATCAAGCAATTATTATGATTATTGCTTCATCTGTAGTTGTTTTATAAATGTTTATTAACAACAGTACACTGATTTATGGAAATGAGCATTATAATTTAATCTGCTTAGCTATTGGTGTAGGACAAGGAGCTGAAAAGGAAGATGAAGTACAGCCATTATCAAGTGTTTTTCAAATATTATTTAAATTGCAGTAATGCTTCATTTTCTTTTAAAATTTTATGTCTAAAAAAGTACAGTATATTAGCACATAAAAGCCCCATATTATCAGTTATGCAAGGTATGAGCACATTATCAGGATGGTTCTTCTTCTTTTGGCTGCTCCCGTTAGGGGTTGCCACAGCGGATCATTTCTTCTGTATCTTTCTGTCCTCTTCATCTTGTTCTGTTACACCCATCACCTTCATGTTCTCTCTCACCACATCCATAAACCTTCGCTTAGGCCTTCCTCTTTTCCTCTTCCCTGGCAGCTCTATCCTTAGCATCCTTCTCTCAATATACCCAGCATCTCTCCTTTGCACATGTCCAAACCAAAGCAATCTCGTCTCTCTGACTTTGTCACCCAACTGTCCAACTTGAGCTGACCCTCTAATGTACTCATTTCTAATCCTGTCCATCCTCGTCACACCCAATGCAAATCTTAGCATTTTTAACTCTGCCACCTCCAGCTCTGTCTCCTGCTTTCTTGTCAGTGCCACCGTCTTCAACCCATATAACATAGTTGGTCTCACTACCGTCCTGTAGACCTTCCCTTTTACTCTGCTGATACCCGTCTGTCACAGATTACACCTGACACTCTTCTCCACCCATTCCACCCTGCCTGCTCTCTCTTTTTCACCTCTCTTCCACAATCCCCATTACTCTGTACTGTTGATCCCAAGTACTTAAACTCATCCACCTTCACCAACTCTACTCTCTGCATCCTCAACATTCCACTGACCTCCCTCTCATTTACACACATGTATTCTGTCTTGTTCCTACTGACCTTCATTCCTCTCCTCTCTAGAGCATATCTTCACCTCTCCAGGATCTTCTCAACCTGCTCCCTACTATCGCTACAGATCACAATGTCATCAGCAAATATCATAGTCCATGGGGACTCCTGTCTAATCTCATCTGTCAATCTTTATCCTTTATCACCCTAACCTACTACACATCTTTCCCAGCTTGGTCCCTCTGTCTAGCCAATCGGTACAGGTCCTTTTCTCCCTCCTTATCTCCTTGTACTCTTGTCTACTTTCTGCATCTCTCTAACTATTCCACTTCTTCTTTGCCTTCGTCTTCCTCTGTATACTCTCCTGTATTTCCTCATTCCACCACCAGGTTTTCTTTTACTCCTTCCTCTTTCCAAATGTCACGCCAAGCACTCTTCTTGCTGTCACCCTTACTAAATCTGCTGTAGTTTCCCAGCTGTTTGGTAACTCTTCACTGTCACCCAGTGCCTGCCTCATCTCCTCCCTAAACTCAACCTTGCAGTCTTCCTTTTTCAACTTCCACCGTTTGATCCTTGGCTCTGCCCTCACTCTCTTCCTCTTCTTGATCTCCAAGGTCATCCTACAGACTACCATCCTATGCTGCTTAACTACACTTTCCCCTGCCACCACTTTGCAGTCTTCAATCTCCTTCAGATCAACTCTTCTGCATAGGATGTAATCTACCTGTGTACATCTTCCTCAACTCTTGTACGTAACCTTATGTTCCTCCCTCTTCTTAAAATACGTATTCACTACAGCCATGTCCATTCTTTTGGCAAAATTCACTATCCTCTGACCTTCTTCATTCCTCTCCTTGACACCATACCTACCCATCACCTCCTCGTCTCCACTGTTCCCTTCACCAACATGCCCATTGAAATCCACTCCAATCACCACTTTCTGTCCCTTGGGCACACTGTTCATCACTTCATCCAACTCACTCCAAAAATCATCTTTCTCACCCATTGCACACCCAACTTGCGGTGCATATGCACTAAACACATTCATCATCACACCTCCAATTTCCAGCTTCATAAACATTACCCTGCCTGACACTCTTTTCACCTCCAAAACACTCTTGACATACTGTTCCTACAGAATAACTCCTACCCCATTTCTCCTCCCATCCACACCATGATAGAACAATTTGAATCCACCTCCAATCCACCTGTCCTTACTCCCCTTCCATTTAGTCTCTTGCATGCACAATATATCAACCTTCCTTCTCTCCATCATATCTGCTAACTCTCTCCCCTTACCAGTCATACTGCCAACATTCAAAGTTCCTACCCTCAGTTCTACTCTCTTTACTTTCCTCCTCTTCTCCTGCCTCCGGACACGTCTCCCCCTCTTCTTCTCCTTCTTCTTCTTCAGCCAACAGTAACCCAATTTCTGCCAGCACCCTGTTGGCTAACAGTACTGGTGGCAGTCGTTGTTAACCCGGGACTCGACCGATCCGGTATGGAAATTTATATTGTGGTCCGCATATTAATTTGGCAAAGTTTTACACTGGATGCCCTTCCTGACGTAACCCTTCCCATTTTACCGGGCTTGGGACCGGCACAAAGAAACACACTGGTTTGTGCATCCCCTGTGATGGTTATGATCATTAATTATTTTCTTGGTGCAGAAAGAACCAAAACTATCAATGTGAGCTGAAATGTTTTAAAGCTAGACAAAAAGTTGCTGAATAAATAGTAAACAACCTTCTAAACTACCTGCAAAAGTAATGTATATTTTCGTTTAGATTCCAAGATTTGACATTAGACGTTAGACTTGAGTCATTGAGCAAAGGTGAGTATCTCTGCTAAAGATACTGTTAAATAGCCTACCTTAGCCTACTGTCAATAAGTTTGCTATTTTCAAATGCCTTTTATTTGAATTTGGTCAAGCTGGTATTCCTAGTGTCACAAACGCGTGTTTAGGGGACATGTTAAGGGCTTGAATAAATGTAATTCCATGCCAGACAATGGGGTAGCGAAGAGTACTAATTCTCTCTCTCTCAATTCCTTGCAGACCATTCTCAGGAAATCTCGCCTGGTTCAGGGGCAACCAACGACGTCACTTCCGGTTCCGGTCCTGATGACATCACATCCTCTGCGAGCAATTAAAAGCTGCCATCTTAAAGACATTGATCAGTTCTGTTTTGGACTCAGTCGTGTGATCATGTCTGTTCTGTTTAATCAATTTTGCAGCCGGGAAATATTATATGAGTGGCTGCCCCAAACCTTCCCAATGTCTCTGGGTCGTTCTTATTACACTAGATAATTAAAAAAATTATGCCAATGCTTCTTACTCAGACAATATCTGTTTGTTTTGCAAACAATATCTTTGGAATATTTAAAGCTGTTATGGAATGTTCTTTTTATCTTCTATAAAATGTAAGAGGATTATTCCAAGGAACAGTCCAATAGTGGTGGTGCCTCAGAGATCCAAAAGAATGAATTCAAAACATGGCCAAATCACCTTCTGGTCAGACTTTGAATGTTCATAACACTCTGTGTAGTCCCCCCCAAGTACTTACATTTTCCTTTTGCATACATAAATACACTTTATACCACTTCAGGTGAGTGTCTATCAAGTACCCAATAATTACTAGAACCCTTGGTAAAATGAGCAGAGTATATGCATGTGTATGTTGTGTGTATGGGTCTTTGTTGGAATTGTTTTACTGTAAGACATGCAAGTTGCATTTTACACAACTCAGAATGTACACATGATAATACATTTGAACATTCACTAAAATGATTATTACAGTATATAAAAAACTGACACAAAAAAAATTTAAATATTTCTTGAAAAAAACTGACATGTGGATGTTTTTGCAAGATTGGTTCATCCATTTTTCAGTTATTCTTTGTCTCAATATCTATGATGTCTTTTCCCCAGTCAGCCATCAGTTGGTGCCAAGTCCATCACTTTGCACCTGAATACAGCTGTCATGTTTTGTGTGTTTGTAGTTTCATACTTCATCTACTAATGCTTGGTAATTGTAATTACTAGCAAAGAACAATAAAAACTTGTCACACAGTGGGATACAATAGAAAAAAATAATTATAAACTGATTTAAAGTAGGTAAGAGTCTAAATGTAATAAGCAACATTTCCTAACTGGAACACCATAAACATAAAATAAAACTGATTCAAAATAAGCCTTTAATAAGTGAATCTAAAGTAAACTGAGATAATAAAGTGGATGTGACACAAATAAGCCTGCTGTGGACAAAATCCTTACAGAATATACCCTTTTTAATTTAAAGCCTTAAGACCTACTGCCTTAACACTGGATCCTGAAGTGTAAAATGAAGTAAAGGTGCTTTTGGATCATTAGATAACAGATTAAATCCATCAAAACAACCATATGATCAAGAATTTGGGATAAAACGTGAAATAGTAACACCTAAATTATTTTCAGTTTTTATACATCATTTTTGTCCAGAAAGATGTTGGACAATACACACTGTTATCAATAAATGAAAAAGAACGATCAGGCCAATGTGATTACCTTGCAGTTACGTTAATCCATTTTGTATAATTACTGGTATTTTAGATGGGTCATGGATTAAAGTTCTTATTTTTTGATTGATGACCATGCCTTTGCCAGCGAATTCTTGCTTTAATTCTGCTTCAATTCTATGCCTATTTTGACAATGCTCTTGCCTGCTGTTTTGTACTTGATTGACCGGATTAATTTAGCTACTGTTTATTTATTTTGGCAATGTCTCCTTGTACTGTAGCTGCCAGAATTGGACAAATTAATCCATATTTTAAATATGTGGCCAGCTGCTTCCACACTTGCATAGCTGTAATTGGCAAATATGGGGTGAATCTCAATTAGGGATGGGATGAATAAGCAGCAGCATGACATTTGTGAGTTTGTGGGTAGTGGTGGTACATGAATATCAATCTTCGGTTTCTTGCTGCACCTATATCACGTGCAGATCTATGAATGAGAGTTAATATTAATTTTTACAATCCTTTTGAAATAAAAACCTCTCTGCCAGCCAGTGTGCTTAACTATTCTAGGATTTGCTATAGGGGTTAAACCTTTTATGTTTTTGTGTATATAGTCCTGATGATGTACTTTAGTTTGGCATTCAGATGCCACAGCAAATGTATTTTATTACCTTGTCTTGCCTCTGTGGTTGTGATCCAGTTATGTTTTTGTCATTGGTTTCATCAGAATGATCTTCAGTGTTCTCTAGCATTTCTGCATAAGTAAAAAATGGAGAAGTCTAAAAGCGCAATACATAAGTTATTCAACAATTTAACTCTATGTTGAACTCCAAGAAAATTCTGTAATGAATTTCAGTTGAATAACAAATTGTCTGATTTAGGACCAGGGCTGTTTTTCATTGACTCAAATTATTTGTCATAGCCACAATGTCCAAGATACATGTAGTACATAATAATTATTTATACAACTTTTGTTTAATTCAGAAAACCATACGTAGTCTCCAAAGTCTGAAATTATCAAAACCAACGATCCTATTAAATTGTGGAAACCTGTTGTAGGGTCTACCCTGACAATATGGGGTGTAAAGGAAGAACCAAATGTGGACAGTGTTTAGTACACCACAAAACACCACACACTCTGTCTTCTCTCTAGACCAATGTAGAGTCTTAAGTCTTAAATTACGGCATAAAACTGTAGTACTAGGGTGTTGTACTGTGTTAGCCATTATGGATGTAGTGGAAACTGTGCAGAAAACTGAAGAAGTTAGAGTGAAAAACAAAAACAAACAAACAAAAGCACACAGGAAAAGGAAGAATGCTCAAGCTCTACAAAGGAAGTGGCTAAAATTTATGATGCTGGAGCTGGCTATACCCATACCTACCTACCTGATCTACTGAACATTTTTGGTTCATTACAAAGTACAAAGTTCTTAATTCCACAAATGTGTCAACCAGTCCTCTCATTTTGTCTAAAGATCTGACTGACTGAGCTTACTGATACATCTGCAGATGTCACTCTCTTTCTTGAAAATGACCCAGCCTCATTCATTCTGTAGCTTAGGAGTATGGGCTGAAGTTGTATAATGGATCGTTTGGTGGAATTGTTTTTTTTCTGTGCAACAAAAACATGCATGACTTATGTATACTATTTTGAAGGAAATCAGTGTCCCATACTTATAAGATATTAAGCAATTGTCTCATAAAAATAGAAATAAATCATTTACCTCCTTCTGGCTTTACTTCACATTGCAATATTGCAGAGCCCGAATCTGAATTGCGGACTTTTGCTTCCATCAGTGATGTCCTTAAAATAAAACATAAAATTATTGCTGGCAGACTGATATTAAAATGATTATGATTCTAATTTAAGGAACAGCTCTCAGTGTTGTCTGCCATGCAAAAGCAAATCACATTAATACTATAGCAGATCTATAAGGATTACTTCAAAGTCATTGGTTTTCCAGTTGAATATTCTTATTTAGGAAGTGAAGACTTTTGAGTTGCTATGTACTGTATTATAATACTGTGATAGTACTACAAGTATGCAGTCCATCAAATGAGATGTACGTACATCATTCTCACAGTATCTATTTATAATTTATACAACCCATATATGTTTCTTCTTGCCTTAATATCTTTTATAAATTTGTTTAAAACTTTCTGTCACTTGTCACAGAAAAACAAACAATTATACAGATTTGGTTTATTCATATGTACATGAGCTCAACATAAATTCTTCCTCATGTTCACCTGGCATTTTATAAGGTGTAAAAACAACATTAATCATCTTGTTTTCAACTGTAGACTAAAGTTTATGTCACTTACGAAATTAAATAATGACTAAAATATATAAACTATATAAATTATGGAAACATGAGATGTATATGTTGTAAATAGCAGAGAGTTGGGCTAAAAATATCAAAGTGAGTTTAGTAAAAGCAGTGAACACATTTTGGATTATATAAAAGTGAACAAATTGTGGAATTTTAAAGAAAACCAAGTAATAATGAGTTTGTAAATTATTCTAACCTCTATGAAATTCAGAGAGCTAAGATATATAAATGATTTGGTTTGTTAACTTTCAAAATGCATGGTATTAACTTTCATGTAGTTATTTTTCTTCAGAGGATTGCAGACCAGTTATTGCCTGTGTGGACTTTTTTATGTAAGCCTGGGCTTTCTGAGGCATTATGGTTTCCTCCTTCTGATGCAATGGCATTCCAGATGAATCCTGCCTTGGATTTGGCTGCCCGTGGCCCTGAAGTTGAATGTTTGGAATGAGAAAATGGGCAAGTGGGTGGACTTTATCTAAAGCATAAAAAATAATTTACGAAGGGAAAATAAAAAAAATCGATTTATCTGGCTTTGCAAAAGAAATTTGGAGACCAAATGTTTTTGATAATCAAAGAAATAAAAATTGAAGTGTGGCTCAAGGGTGCTATGAATGTCATTGTGATCTACCAGTACTCGGATGTAGGTTTCATTCTTAGATAGGGTGTCTTCTGGGAGGAGTTTGCTTTGTGATACCTGGGTTGTCCGAAGTTGGCATACTCTCTTGAATCTGGGACATAGTCATACAGTAGATTAAGATAGAAACACAACACAAAAAGTGTTGGAGCAAAAGTGTCAGTGCTTTTATTATTCATTGTTCAAACAATAAATATATTGTAGTGCTTCTTCTTTAAATAAGTAAGTCAATAAATAATCTAATAAAATCAGTGCTCTTGTGGAGGTTAAAAATAACAATAAATAAGTTGGGGTAAAATCGAAACATAAAAACAAAGGATCTGTCCTTTAAAATCATTCCCGATCCTCCCTGCTTTTTTCTGAGTGCCCACTCGGAGTGTTTGGTCACTTCTGCTCCTTTAGCATTCAGCAGGAGTGACCCGGCATGTACCATTCAGTCTCTCCTCTTAGGGCCATTTCCCAACTGCCTGTTTTCTCTGCTTAGCAGCAGTCGCCTGGCCACAATCCTGTTTCTTTATCATTTCAATCCTTTAACATCTGTGTTTCTTTCTTTTTTTCCTTTCTTCAATATCCTTTTTTTTAATTTCACCTTTCATTTATTTTCTCTCTCTCTTGATCTCACCCTGTCTATCCTGCTTCAGTGGGCACAGAGTCCTAATTATACATCCCAGTGTGTTAATGATGAAATTGTCTGAACTGCGTGTGTCTGCACATGAATGTGGGCTCCACCAGTTCCCCCATCAACACTGCAAGCCCACTCATCCATTAAAATAAGGTGGGAAGTTCATTATTGTACCATGGTGTACTCTTGCTAGCTGGTAAAAATCCCCTTATTGCGTTAATGTCTATTTTTTTACAATATCTGAGGCAGTCATCATAAGAAGAGATATAATTCTTCTGCGATGCTTGATATAAATGCTGCTTTGACTGAATAAACAGAGACAATAACATCACTAGTCACAGGCAGAGTATCAAATCAAAATCACAGACTTCGCACTTAAGTGCCTATGGATGATGACTAATATATAATTGCCTTGGTCAGATAAATTTAGACTTGACTGGAGACTGCAAAATCTTTATAACTTGGGATCATTTCTTCTCCTGCATTACTAATTTACCCAAATAAATCTGAATTTACTTTTCTATATTATTGTATTATAATTATTTTACATTTATGCCTGAAAGCCTATGCAGATAACTGTGTTTTTTTATTTGAAATGTACATGCTTCACTGAATTGAATTAAATGTTTATTTTAATGTTCATAATCTCAAATAAGAAAGTAAGAAAAATGGTAATAATTTAAACATGTTAGAATAGTGGCCAGAGCATGTGAAAATGACATGCAGTGAGGTAAGCATTCAGTCAAGTTTCAAGTTATTTTTTTAAAGCACTTATTATAATTGTAATTAGAGTGCAGCACAGACAGTCAAATTTAGAAGCACTTTTAGAACCTCAGATGCACACATAGATGTAGCAGGTTTGCTATCTCCCAGAAAATAGTGGTATATGTTTGTTAATTTCATATTGTTGTCTTATTCCTTCTTGTGGATATCTTGTATTAAAGTCAAATTCTGCTTAACATTGGTCTTAGTTTCCCTGCCCTGGATGCATAATACATATGCCTCTAGACATCTATGAGTAAATTTACTTTAAACTGGGTAAGAACATTTAGACACATCACTAAACCAATTTAATGCCTCATGAAGGCTGCACTCAAAGCAGGGACATTGGTTTTGAACTGCAAAAAGCAATGGTGCTCTTGTTAACCTGGTCCAACAGAGAGCAAACGTCTAATTACAACAAACTTTCTACAGCCAAAATGTTTCTTAAAAAGACCCCCATTAAACATATGAGTATGTTGTGTGTGTGAAGAGAATATTGAATGTGATAAAAATGAGCATAAGTTGTTGCACTGGCATTCAAAAATGTCAGTGGAAGAGTGTTAAAACTAAACGATATGTAGTTGCAGGTGTTGTGTGTGCTTTCTGTTGTTCATTAAAAATGAGAGTGTAGGAGTCAATGTAAGGTTGAAAGAACTGGCAGTTATGTTTGTGAAAATATGAATGGCAAAATATGCATTAGAAGTATACAATGTGCGGTACCAATCAAAAGGAGATGCAAAGGACTGCCATTAAGAGAGCTGATAATGTAGAACCACTGGAGATGAATCTGAATCAACAAATCTGTCGGTAGAAGCACAGACAAGGATACATAACCTTACCCTACAGCTAGCTTATGCTAAAATCCATTTTAGATTTTTATTTTCAGTCAGCATGAAGTCTTTGATTCAGTTTTTTTTTTTTTTTTACTCTGGTGGTTTAAAATGCATGTACTGGAGGGATTGAGAGTGGGCATTTTTGGAAGAAACCCTTTGGGAATAGCCTTTGCAGTGGCGAAATCACTACAGATTTTTTAGTGAGTTGCCCCTAGAAATTAGTCTAGATGCGGGAATGAATGCCTTAAACTGCATGATCTGGGTGATATCAGTAAGCTTATCATCTGAGCCACAAGACCCAAGTGTGATGACCATGGTGTCTACAGGCCACTTAACCTGAAGATAAAGGTGACACAGGCAGTGTGAGCGCACAAACAGATGTGTGGTAAGAGTGTGGTTTTGCAGACTAGGCTAAAAGCAAAGCCAAACTGACCAATGCCTCCAAATCTGTTCCTGGCCAAAGCTTGTTCTTGGAGAATAAGCAAGATGTGCTTAAAATCAGACTAACTGCACGCAAGAAATCATGGAATGTTGTATCTTAATTTTTAGCATGGCATGGTTCCATGACAACAGACTCTTGTATATCCCCTTGATACACTGTTACTGATAGGTTGAACAAAACCTCTGACCCCAGTAAGAATAAAGGAAGGAGTCGGTACTTTTTGTTGTTAACAGTGTGTGTTGTATATGATAATGGCAAAACATTTTTACATGATTTGTTTCATCTAATGATAAAATGTTGCCCCTTTAATCTGCTCAGAGAAGTGCAAATAACTATTTTACTGCCGCATGCCAATGCCAACATGGTACTCAAAATGCTGTCTGGGGTTATTAACATACAGGAATTAGCACACCAGAGGGAGAGTTTGTTATAATAGTCAGTTGTAATCATACATAAATCAAATTGGGTACCCTCAAATACCATCTGCATGTGTGTGTTGTCCCACAAGTGGAAAAAACATTTTGAATCTTGTTTACAGCAGCATACCTGAAACCTGCAAAGCAGTTCTCCCTCCATATTTGCCAGTCTCTGATTTTCTGGGGCCCACATAATGTTAACTTAAATGGGTAATATCTATTTTTCAAACTGTCATCTGTGGTCTGAAAATGCAGAAGAAATGTTTCAAGATTATTTTGAATGTGCTTAGTAAGTGTGTTGGTGATGTCATGATTGTTAAAAAGATGTTTTTGTTTACCTCGGTCGCGTTTTTTTTTTTTTTTTAATGTGTGAAAAACCTGGAGCACCTAGTGACATAGTGAATAGAGCACCTTTGAGAAAAACTCCTCAAAGAAAGTTAGCAGGCCCGGAGTTGTACTCAATCTTCTGGAACTGGGCTGCTCCATAGAATGAAAATGTCGACAGCAATAGCAGAAAAGAACGATTAGTCACAGTTTTTCTTAATTAACTGTTTTTGAAATCCAGAATTTTCTAATAAATTCAATCAAGTTTTTACTGTAAAGATGTGTTTACCCATCAGTCCTTTGATCCATGCTGCTTTGTAGTTGTATGAGAGGCTTTGGATCATATACAGGCTTCTCTTCAGTTTTGGAAATCTGAGATAATAAAACTCCACATAGTGATTGTTTCTTTCGAAGAGCACTGGAGCGTAAAAACTTCAGGGACACCTTTAACTGAACAAAATTAAAACAGTACATGGTTAAAATGTGAGATGCAAAAACATCTATGGATTCATCCATTCACAACTTAAACTCATTTCACCTTATTCAGAGCTGAAAGGAGCTTTTTCTGGAAGAATCAAGCATAAAGCGGGAACCAATCCTAAATGTGACTCAATTTGTAGCAGTGCATTTGGCACTTTTATATTGTGAAATTAATGAATCACTTCAAGTCTATGTGAAGAAAACGCATATGAGTAAAATAAATTGGGCTCTCGATTATCTTAAAAAATCAGATGGACAGTCATTAAAAAAATGCACGTCATTATGTCATATACATTCATTCAGCTGAGGTATTCAGAAAACATGGTAACAATTTGAGAAATGAAGTGTCTGACCCAAACTGAAGTAATACAAAGATGAATACTGCCGGTCCTGAACACACACACACACATAAATTCTTCCCAGGAACAACCACAATGAAAAAACGGACTTTCTGAGAACTTATTGTCTGATTATAATTATAGAAATTAATTTTGATTTTATTGTGTCCGCATTTCGAAGAATGGCATGTGTGAGCACAGTGGTTAATGATCCCTCTCAGTTCTCGGAGACTGGGTTCACATCCTGTCCTATTCACTGTCTGTGAAGACATGAACCCATATATCTGTAGGAGTTTTCTGTCACATCCCAAAAACATTTAAGTTAGGTCGATTGATGACTCTAAACTAGCCCAGTATTGATATGTAAATGAATGTGCCTTATGATGGAGTGGTGCCTTATTCTGTTTTGGTTTCTTGCTTAATCTGAGGCGACTGGGATAGGCTGTGACGTTCTGATGTCTATGGATTAAATTAAGCAGGTTAAATAACTGAATGTGTGCTTTGCAGAATATAATGTGGCTTCTCACCCCCAACAATAAAAAATGGTCCTGAAAAATGGATGGCTTGATATAAAATGCATTTATATAATATGTTATCTTATAATTACTTCCATTTTTGTAATTGTAGCATAATCAGATGAAGTGTAGCTAAATGGTACAAAGTGGCAGAGTCTGGAATGATATCTTTGTGGTTAGGAGCTATGAAGTTAAACTACTCATCAAGTTAAATAACTGAACCAGCTATGCATCAGTCATCATCTTCTCATATCTGAAAACTATGAGGTTCAACATAAAATTTTCTGTATAAGGGATGAATTTTATGGAGAGACACATTCAATGACATGAGTGTATATAATAGTAGATAACAAACAATGGAGTGGAAATACAGCAGTGGAACAATCATATATATGTATTCTATAAACAATATATAAAATATAAGGATTAGTTTTATCCAAGTGAAGTGGCTGCAAATTCAGATTACCTTGCATAGCACTGGAAAAAGCCTCTCCCCTTTACACTGCTTAACTCTTGTAAGCTGTAGTTAAGACAATGTGGCTTACGTTAAGTGGCATTTCATTAAATATTCTGTGGCAGATGGCTGGTTCCCATGCCAGGCTGGGCTACTCCTTCGACATATGTTCTGGGGGAGCAACCATAGGCTGTTAATACCTCCCCCGGGATGCTTGGTGGCAGCCTACCTTGCTGACGGTGGTGCCTCAGCTTCCCATAGGGCTCCACGGGAGATGGAGTTCTCCACAGCCCTGTTGGGATCAGGGGTGGCCGCCAGGGGGCACTGCATGGGTCCCTGAGCCCGGCTGGACGAGTCTTCTGCCCCACCCGGAAGTTCAACCGGAAACAGGAAGACCACCAGGAAGACCCGAAGCGCTGATGGGGAAGAAAAGGTCTGGGTGGATTCAAAGGCCGGCCGCCAGACGCAGCCAAGCTTGCTGGCACCACAGGTTGCAGCAGGAGGTAGGTGACGCCAAGGGCCGGACGACGTGTGTTCATGGCATGTCGGCGGAGTAAGCTCTGGGGAGATCAAGGCCGACCTGGGTCTTTTATTCGGCCTTGGACATCCCTTGGAGGACAAAAGCCCGGATGATCTCCATGGCATGGTGTTCCTTGTGGATGAGCAGTGAAGCATCCCAGATGCATTTAAGGGGGTGGGGGATGTGTGTTGGCACCCCACTGACAAAAAAGATGCGGGGACGGCGAACCTCCACTCCACTCCTGTGGATCTCCCAAAGGGGCCTGCGGGAGAAGCGCAGGGCCTCAAAGGCTCGCAGTTGGCGGGAGAGGATGAGGCGAGTCTGAGTCCACCGCTGGCCGACGAAAATAATCTGCTTCAGTCTGCATGGGAAGCGGAGGGCATCCTCCTACCACTGCAGTCCCTCTTTCAGGTTTTTCAAGTCCTGCAAGAGGAAAAAGAAGGGCTGGAGAAGAAGCTTGGCACACCATTAGTGGTCGTCCACAAGTGGCTGAAGTGGTGTGGGGCTGGTTTCTCCAGCCTGAAGGATGCGGCGGTACAGGTAAGTGAAGCCTGTGCCGTATATGAATGGGGAGGGCAGAGCACAACAGCAGCGGTATTGGTCAGTTCTGCTTGCCAAGCCGCCCCATCTCCTACACAAGACGCAGCTGCGATGGCTGACAGCGTGGCAGAGGAGTGTACAGGGAGGCAGCTGGAAGACATCGGCTGCCAAACATCCCTGTCTCGACTGCCGACACTGGTCTTGCGGGCGTCCAAAGGGGTGCAGATGGCACGGAGTCCATCTTCTTCCCATAAGGGGACCCAGACCGTCGCCACACTCCAGAGCAGGAGGAGGACCTTTGAAAAGAAGACGGGGACTCCTGACAAAGTGCAGCGTAAACCCATTCTGCTTTAGGGCACTGGAGGGCTGTGCTTCAGAGGGATGGAGACACCACAAGCCCTCAGCTGAGCAGATGAAGGGGCAGGGGTTTCTATCCTGCTTCCAGTCCCGCAGGGGTCGAACTGGAGGGGGTTGGTCGTGTTATAACTGCGGCCGCTGTGGTCACATCTGGTGGTGTTGTCCAGAGAGGACTTCCGATTGGCAGCGATGTCAGGGCAATACCCCAAGACCTCTTGCTTATGTTTCCACAGGGCTAAGCCGTGGTACTGAGGACGCTGTCTCCCTGTCCTGGAGAAGACCACCCCTTGCTGGATATGCCACTGAGCCCCACCGGGCTCATCTGAGAGAGGGGCAATGTGGTGGACCCAGCCGGGATGCCCCTTCGACATATGTTCCGGGGAAGCAACCATGGGCTGCTCAATACCTCCCCCGGGATGCTTGGTGGCAGCCTACCTTGCTGACGGTGGTGCCTCAGCTTCCCATAGGGCTCCACGGGAGATGGAGTTCTCCACAGCCGTGTTGGGATCGGGGGAGGCCGCCAGGGGGCGCTGCATGGGCCCCTGAGCCCGGCTGGATGAGTCTTCAGCCCCACCCGGAAGTGCAACCGGAAACAGGTGATCAGGTGGGCTATAAAAGGGGCCAGCAACCACCACTCAGTGACCGGAGTCGGGAGGAGGAGGACGAAGCAAGACGTGAGGAGTGGTGGTGCCAGAAGGGAGTGTTGTGTGTTGCTTATGTTATTTGGACTGTGTTGTGCCTGTGGGGTTCACGGGGAAGACATGCCCCACAGAACAAGAAAATAAAGGTTTTCTTTGAGTTTTTACACATGCCTCTGTGTGAGTCTGTGATGGGTCAGGCGCAATAGAGCATCAGGCGGAGAGGTGGCTCTGAGGCTATGGATCTGCACTGGCCATCAGAAGGTTGCCGGTTCAAATCCCGTAAATGCCAAAAGGGACTCTGCTCTGTTGGGCCCTTAAGCAAGGCCCTTACCCTGCAATTGCTGAGCGCTTTGTGTAGCGAGAAAAGCGCTATATAAATGCAAAGAATTATTATTATTAAATTTGTAAAGTATTTCATGATTATTATTCATTATAACATAACAATAACTTATCCACTATACTTAATCCAATTCAAGATGCACGAAGACCAGAGCATGTTCCAAGAGGACTAGGTGCAGGAATCAGCCCACTAGCATACACTCACACAAATGGTTAGTTTGGCGTCTTCTGTTAACGCAACACACAATTTATTTAATATGTGTAATGTCGCTCTCCACACACATACACAAACACAACACATCTTTGTTTAGCAGGGCTGTTTTGAGGGACTTTTCAGCAATAGACAGTTTATCCATTGAACCTGCAGGCTTGTTATCAGTTGAACTATGTTAAGAATAGCACCACACCTCTCCTCTGTTTAAATCACCGTCTCTACTCTATGAGGAATCGGATTGTTTACACTCAGATTCCACGTACATTTAAACCAAATTTACTCACAGTTCACTTATATATACTGTAGTTTTGGCTATGTGACACTACTACACAGCAAGAGGTCAATGGTTGAAATGGAGTATTGTATAGGAGCTTTGGCAGAGAAAGAGAAGCTAAATTTTTTAACATATTTATAAATAATATGTCACATTTGTGGACTATTCTGTCGAATGTCACAGCTTTGTAAATTACTAGCAAAGTATTTGATGATGGATAGGTGAGTGGAGTTCTGGAAATAATTCAAATAATTTATCATTATAGTCAAGATGTCAGACTTACAATTTAATTATTATAATCTCTCTAGTCAATTTAAAAAATGTTTAAAGAGAAATCATTGAACATAAATGTTTCGGTACAATTCTGTGTAGTCCTGCAATGGACTAGTCCCTAACCCTTCTTGCATGGTTATCAATAGTAACCATGATTTAACGAGTTATTTATTGTTCAATACTTGTCTGAAGTACTAACAAAGCAAACTACTTACAGGACAAGTTTTGAACAAGAAATATAGACTATTGTCTACTATAATTGATGAATGGTAAACACCATAAATATAATTATTAGCAATGTCAGTCCAATAAAAGAATGTATCCATTCTCTGAACCTTTAGGGTTAGATGAGCTGCAGCATTTCCCAGCAATCTTAGGTACAAGCTATGAACCTTGTATGCAGGAAGTATGTTTATCACAGGAAACACTAGTACTGGAAGAATTAAGAGTCACAATTAGGCAGTATGTGGGCAAAATCAGGATATTTGGAGGAAACCCAGCCAGCCATAAGAATCTGCACCAAAGACTCTGTAACATGCAGATGATACTGCTCCACTTTATCATTCATACTGATTATTCAGAAGTGACTCAGCTGCATTTAGTATAAAGCAGCAATCAACCTTAGATGAGATTTAAAGACACTTTAGAATAATCTGTCATCCAAACCAGCAGGTTTTTTTGGAATTTTAGGGAAAACCACATTACATGTGTCACACACGTATGAGTAGGAGGCAGCTAAAGGACTCGAGTAATTGTAATAAAACATCCGACCAGGGGGCGGCGGAGTGCGCTGACTGTCTTTCTCAGCTTCCTACAGACCTTTCCTGGGAAATCCTGCAAGGTTCCGGCGCGTCTGAAGACGTCACTTCCAAAGCCGGCCCCTTTGATGACGTCACTTCCGAAGCCGGCCCCTTTGATGATGTCACTTCTGGTTCCGGCCCCTTTGATGACATCAGTTCCTCGCAAGACCTTTAGAGTCTCCATCTTAGGCTACTATAGCCTGTTCTGTTTTGGACTCTGTGATATGCACATCGTGTATGTGATTCAGAAAACCATTTTGCAGCTGGGAAAAACAATATACGGGTGGCTGCCCCAAACCTTTATAATGTCTTGGACTCATTTATATGACACATGATAAAAACCCATATGGTCTAAAGGAGAACATACAAATTCAGCAGACTGGCAATCAAACGCAGACACCTGAAGCTATGTGACAGCAGCACTGTGTAATATTAGATTGTTAGTATAAAAGTCTGAATTGTGGTGTACTAAGCAATCCAGAAAGAAACAGTTACAATGCAGTGTTTCTGCCTGTCTCACCTCATCATGCATATCCTCAGGATTGATGTTTTTCTCTGAATCTTTGTTCTTAAGCTTGTGTCCACCTGAATAACTTATTACTTCCTCGGATGAAATTCCATCATCATGGCTGTGTTTGATTGTGGAAACAGGTCCTAAGCCATTTTTACTTGGCACACAAGGTTTGCTGCCTGAACCATTGTGATGAAAAGCTTTTGAGCCATTTTCACAAGAGTGAATTGATGGTGTGTTAAATTCTGTAGACTGGATGGGTTTTAAAATGGGCAAATTGGATTTAAATATTTTAGAGTTAGGTAAGCTGGACTTTAAGGATTTAGAGCTAATTTCCATTGGCTTGAGATATTTAGTAGTGATTTCTGTAGGAGATGTGCTTTTTGAAATTATATGACTGCCATGCAGTATTTTGGTACCCATTTCTTTTGGGAAAGTGGCTTTAGAATCCTCCTTGTGCAGCTCAATTGGTTTAGAATTCAGTTGAATCTGTGGAAGGGTTCTTGACTTGTTTTCTGTTGACTCATTTATTTTTGATACTTGTTTAGCTGTGTGATTTGTATTCAGTCTGATTTCACTAAGTTGAGCAGACTTTGTCTGATGTCCAGTAGAAGGAATATCCTTGGATTTTAGCTTTGTTTCTGTAAATGAGCAAATAAATTCAGTATCAATCCAAAAGTTAATAATAAATATGTTAACACTAGAATTACCAGAGCCTACGAAAAAACTCGTAAATCCGTCCCACCTTAAATCGCTTCTTAAATCCCTTCACACCTCTCCACCAGCGTCCTTTGTCCTCTAAATGTTCTGATAAAGAGAAGCTAGAAGCAGCCGGCTATTCCATCCCCCCACCAATTTAGAACGTGCACGAACTTCTCTCAGCTCATGCCTTGATTAAGTGGAGTTTTAGAGTGGAAATAATAGATCGTTATTTGGAACACACGCATTTCATGTCTGTTCCGTTTCTACAGTAATCTGTGTAAACTTTTTTACACAGTAAAAACTCTACTTTTTTATATTCTAGTAGTAGATGATAAAATGTAGGCATAAACTATATAATGTATGAAGCCTGAAGTCCAAATATCAAAGAAACATTTTCACAAAAGGTACAAATATAACACACCAATTGCGCTTTTATTCAAAAACTAGCAGAATACCCGCGCTTCGCAGCGGAGAAGTAGTGTGTTAAAGAAGTTATGAAAAAGAAAAGGAAATATTTTAAAAATAATGTAACATGATTGTTAATGTAATTGTTTTGTCATTGATATGAGTGTTGTTGTCATCTCTCTCTCTCTCTCTCTCTCTCTATATATATATATATATATACATAGCAAAATACCCGCGTTTGGCAGCAGAGAAGTAAACAGAAAAGGAAACATTTTAATAATAACGTAATATGATTGACAATATAATTGTTTTGTCATTGTCATGAGTGTTGCTGGCATATATATATATATACACTCACACACACACACATATATAAACATATATATACACATCATATATATATATATATACATATATATATACATATACATATACATATAAATATATATACATATATACACATATATATACACACACACACATATATATACATATATACACATATATATACACACACAAACACATATATACATATATACACATATACATATCTACATATATACTGTATATACACATATATATATATATATATATATACAAATCTACATATATATCTACATATATATATTAGGGGTGGGACTCGATTAAAAAAATTAATCCAATTAATTAGAGGCTGTGTTATAATTAATCTTGATTAATCGTATGTAATCGCACACGTAAATATGCCCCAAATCGCAAATGTGTTTTATTAATTTAAAAGGGTTTTAGTGGGCGATAGAATCAAATAATAGACATGGACATGAATATTGTAAACTCAAGCTCTTTTAATTTCTGAAAAAAAAAATGCTTTTAAACTGCATTTGAATTCAAAACAGAAACAAAAATATCATCCCTGATTAAAATTGGGCAGACTTAAAAATAAAGTGGTAGTTTAAGTACTTTAAGTACATTTTCAGAATGGTATTGTCTTTAAATAATAATAACCAAAATTTCAACAGAAAGTGCAGTTTTTCTTCTTAAAAAAATAAGTCAGAAACATAAAAGGTAATTTGACCAACTTAATCTTTAAACTCTGAGTAACCTTAGCCAAAATTATTTTGTACATTAGGCTAAAACAGTGTGATCATTGAACATTTTGTAATTAGATGTAATTAGAATTACTAACGGTCACGGAAGTCCAATGATCCCCAGTAAGAGCCACAAA
>JANRMT010027041.1:119518187-119609030 GCA_026402145.1 Polypterus bichir lapradei | reverse complement strand
TATATATATATATATATATATATATATATATATATATATATATATATGTATAATTTCTTTTTTGCTGTAATGAATCATGTTATATAAACCACACGGATTGCACCACCCACTCATTAGTGGTTACCACTACTGCCTTACATTTCCAGAGTTATGGGTTAAAGCTGTCTGTGTGGAATTTGCCTGCTCTCCCAGTGACAACAATGGCTTTTCTGTGGCTACTTCGGTACATCCCAAATATGTGAAGTAATGACTCTTCCCTCTTTGTAATGGAATGTAGTGTATTTGAATGTGAGTCTTGCAATAGTGACTAGTGCCAGCCGTCTCCTCTTGGTTTTGGGATAGGATGTGGCCTTCAGGGACTCTGAATTAGAATTAACTTGTTCAAAATATGATTCAAAAATTTAAAGAAATGCTGAGGTATTCTTCTTGTTTAATAATATGAATGACATAAATGCAGAGGCCACAATAATTCATGCCATATGCTTTACTCTATCAGCTTTGCTTCCTTTCTCTCAGTGGTCTTAATCCACTTTTACTAGTTGAAGGTCCGGTATGCACATATAATATTGGTATTAATATTGACAATGCGGGAAAGCATACATAATCTGTCATTTCTTTCTGATCCATTTTCATTATTTCAGTACTAGCATCACAATACTTAAGCTGAAAAAGTTTTGCAAATGTGCATTAGAACATTAAAACATTAGAAAACTGGTGGTGAGAACAGGCCATTCAGCCCAACAAGTTCATCTATCATATTCACCATGATTGTTTAAAATAATATCAACTCGAGATTTGAAGGTCCCTAAAGTCTTACTTAGTTCCACACAACTAAGTTCTTTTTTTCCCAGGCGTCAATGGTTCTTTGCACAAAGAAAAACTTTCTAACATTTGTGCAGAATGTGCTGTTTTCAAGTTGCCAACCATTATCCTATTTTCTTGTTGCAGAATTTATTTTAAAGTAACAAATGGGAATCACTAATTCTATAAATAATTATAAATATGTCAGTCATGTCTCAGTCCAGCAGATGTAAGAATCCTGAAAGCTGATATTGACAAAGACAGCTTCCAGAAAGTCCAACATCATACAGGACTTGCATTGTACTGGCATAATAATTAAAATTTGTTTGGGCAACATCATGAAATACCATTTGTAAGAAATGTTCCAACTAGATTTTCAGATATCATCACATTTTACCTTTGTCCTTTTCACTCCAGCCATTGGCGTAGAGATTAAGGTTTGAGTCAATGCTTCCATTCCGTTGTGTTCGGTACACAGACCTGACGTGAGGTACACTTCCACAATACACTGCTACAGGAGCTTTAAATGCACCTGAGACCAGGAAGAAAAGATATACATTACAAATACAATTAAATGTGTTTGCTTCAGGTCACATAAGAATGTGAAGATTTTTAGGTATAAACATACTATAAATATGACAGTATATTCAGACATTACCTAAATTTTATCAAGTTAAACAAGTGTAGTTATGATCAACACCTTTCATTCACTTTATAGACTGTCTATATTTAAATCTGAAAGTTACTCTGTATATTTTGTTTCATTTAAACAACTGTAGAACAAATTTAACAGTATCACAACTGGCTATAGGTAATGGATGATAAATGTTCTTCCTTAAACTTTTACTTTAACTGTTGAGTATAAGAGACTATCAAGAAGAAAAAAAAACAAAAAATACAATATCATTAAATCTATGGAGTAAGCTCCTCAGATATCTCCTTGAATTTGACATATGTATGGGAGATAGTTCTGTTGGCAGATTTCATGTGATAGGCCATAAGTCTGAAAGTGTTGTCAAGCTGAACAAAAGTGTTGTGTTCTAGAAAACGTAAAAGGGCAAAACAGGATTCAGAGCATTTTGCTTAGTTAGAAAGTGCAGTGTTTGTCTCTTGTGGGAAAATAACCTTACGCTTGTGATAATGATTTAGTAACATTTTCTGTGGGTTTTGAGAAAGCCAAAGGGGGTTAGCAGCTGACATTTACTAGAATTGTTAAAGAGTTCTCTCATCTGCTGATTGTTGCAAAAATGAAGCTTTATGTCAGTTCAGTTGCTGTTTTTGTTTTTTACATTTCTGTAAACAGCTCATCTGAGTTGCAAAAATGGACATTTGTGAGGTGCCTTTCCTTCTTCTACTTTGTAAAACTAAAAAGGACACTTAAATGTAGCTCTGTTTTTATGTGATGCACACTTGAAAAAGAGCTCAGTCTCCAGCCAATACAGTATCTAATTTGTAACTAAGGAAAAGTACTATCTGTCTTGCTGATATAAGAACTTAACCCAGGTTGTATAATTACTTGCATTGCTTAGATTTGCTGGTATTTTTTTGATGTAATTAAGTATTTGTTTTAAGTGAAAACTTAAAAGCCAGTGTCTCTTTGTCTAATTTCTATTAGCATAACCAGGAAGCTGGATTGTTTATTATAAATAAAAGATTTATTTAAAACAAAATCTCTGCTAAACAGTGAAACTCCATGGAGCACAAAAAAAGCAAAAACAAAGGCAATCCAAGGTGAACAAAGGCCAAATATGAAACCCAGAGCACAGAGGTCAAAAATCCAGTAATTCACAAAACCAAGAAACTCATCACTCCGAAGCACATTAAAACCAGCCATACCTTTATAGGGCTGAGGGCAGTTCCTTGTGGTGATGGGCCCAGCCACTTAGGGAACTTCTCATAAAACACAAGGCACATAGACTGAAACATAACCAGGGGTTTCCAACTCTGATCCTGGAGGGCTACAGTGGCTGTAGGTTTTCCTTTCTGTCACTTTCTTAATCAGGGACTAGTTTCTGCTGTTAATTGACTTATTTTCCCTTTGTTTTAATCCTCTCATTTTTTTAACACTCAGTCCTCTCCATTGCTTTTTTCCACTTAAATGACAGCCATACAAAAATGAGATGCAAAGGGAGTCAAAAGAGGACCTAATTCAGGACCTCAAATTCCAACCAATTTCACTCCAACCAGTTTCTTAATTAGAAGCTGATTCTTGTTAATGTTTTGTTGGTGCTCTCATTCTGCTATAGCAGACATTTCCAAAATTCTGATATTCTTTTTCTAACAGCACCGTCAAAATATTATGTGGACCTGAGCAGATAAACATTAATTAGACTCTTACCTTCCTTTATTTTCAAATATTGTATGATCGGCACATATTAGCTGGTCATGTGTTGGTTTGTTTTGTATCTCATTATTCTTTGGCTGCTTGCCTTAAGTAGCTAGTCAATTACAATTAAGGCAAAAGAAGTTAATTATCAGAAAAAAACTGGTCACTAATTTATGGCTAGAATAAAAGGTTAAAGATGAGAATGAGAACCTGCAGCCCCCCAGAATCAGAGTTGGACACCCCTGTCATAGGTGATTTGATAACATGATACAACAAAATATTTTTCAGGTCTACAGAATTACCTCCAACAGTATATAAACAACTGGTTCGGAATTTATAACTGAGAAGTACACAGAAATGTAATTGATATCAGCTGTGGGAACGCATTAGCCCCAAACACAATCACATTAAGTTGATACACGTCATTGATGTGGAAGTATATTATTTGTTGTACATCTCCGATTGCACCATTAACCTTAAACGTAATTGCTACCAATCTGTTGTGTTCCTTAAGTTGTCCAAATCTCCATCAGTAGTTCTCTGACTTAGCTAACAAAGCTAAAAATGCATTTGTAAAAAGGTCTTCTTAGATGAATTTAACCCCTGAAAAATCTAGCATTTAGCAAATATGACTATAAAATATATATTTTTTTGTACCTGATGAGCCATTATTGCATTCACATTTATAACTTCAGTTTTGCAATGGACTGCACTTATTGTATACAATCTACATTTAAGTTAAACTGTAGCAATATGAACTCGAACCAGCCATTCAGAGAAAGTTCTAGGTAACTTTTTGTAGCTTGGTCAGAAGTAAATTTTATTGGTCATCAATGTAGCAATTCATTATTAAAGCAGTACAACTCCTAAACAAATGGCCAAAGAACAGTACTGTTGAGTGAGCAGTACCTCAAGGCAAGTGCTACTCCCTCTTTGTCTAGGCTACACCTATTTTTTCAAAGCAAATGATAGCTTTGTCTTATGTTTAAAAAAAAGTAATCAAAAAACAGGCAAGACAGACATTAAAATGGCATTTGAGCCCAAGCCAACAAGGAATTTCTTATAGCACTTAGTATTTGAGGTCTGGAAGTTTTTAAAGCAGTGAATACATTTACTTTTATTGTTTGTGCAGCACACTTTACGATAAGCAGTGAATCAGACATCTGAAAGAATGATCATTGAAAAGATGCTGAGACAATGCCTCTGTGTAAAACTGTGAGTAGGACAGTAGGCCATGAAACAAACAATTGCTTATCCTTCAAATGTGTCCTTTTGTTCATTAGCAACAGACTTGTTTTTCCAAGTCAAGTCAAGTTGGGGATCATGCACTGGTACAGTGTGTTGCCGCACCAACTACACAAAAAAAAACAAAACTTAGGACAACTTGGCAACACACCAGGCAGACACGAGGTCCATTCCCACCCTCTAGAAATGACCCTCTCCCACAGCCAGGTGTTACATGGTTGACCCCTTTGTCTGGTCCTGCCACTCAGGTCCCCAACAATGAGGATCTTACGAGCTGGATCACCCTCGGGAAAACGCACCACATGGCCGTAGTGCCGTAACTGATGCTCCCTCATAACGCAGGCAATGTGCCTCATTCGGGACTCCATGAGTAACTGCTCATTCGACACAAAGTCAAACCAACGGTACACAAGGATTTTCCGGAGAGACACAGTACCAAAGGAGTCCATTCTTCGTCTCAGGTCACTGGATAGTGTCCATGTCTCACAACCATATAGCAAGACAGGAAGCACCAGGACTCTAAAGACTTGGACCTTCGTACTTTTGCATCGATAATGGGAGCGCCACACATCCCTTTCCAGCGACATCATGACCCCCCATGCTCTCCCAATCCGTCTACTGACTTCATAGGAAGAGTCACCAGAGACATGAATGTCACTGCCAAGGTAAGTAAACCACTTGACAAGGTTGACACCCTCTCTGCAGACAAACACTCTGCTGATGGCTGTGCCTAAGAGGTCATTAAAGGCCTGAATCTTGGTTTTTATCCAGGACATTCGTAAGCCCACACACTCAAGACTCCTTGCTCAGTCTCTCGAATGCCCCAATCAGAGCCTCCATTAACTCTGTGAAGATCACAGCATCATCAGAAAAGTCAAGGTCCATGAATCTTTCTTCACCAACAGATGCCCCACAGCCACTGGACCCCACGACCTTGCCTAACACCCAGTTCATACAAGCATTGAACAAAGTAGGAGCAAGAACACAACCCTTATGAACCCCAGAATCAACTGGGAAAAACACAGAGGTTCTGCTTCCACACTGCACAGCACTCACAGTACCAGTGTATAGGCCAGCCATGATATCCAGCAACCTTGAGGGTATCCCGCAAACCCTCAGTATGTCCCACAGGGAAGCTCGATCAACTGAGTCGAACACTTTATGAAAATCGACAAAGGCTGCAAAGAAACTCTGCCGATATTCACGTTTGCACTCCATGAGAAGCCTCAGTGCCAGGATGCGGTCAATGGTAGACTTCTTAGGCGTAAAACCAGACTGTTCCGGTCGCTGGTAGGTGAGCAAGTGATCACGGATCCTATTGAGGACAACCCTAGCAAGGACCTTACCCAGCACCAAGAGCAGTGTTATCCTACTGCAGTTGCTGCAATCCACGTGATCACCCTTCTCTTTCCAGATAGGGACAACAGTCCCGTTTTCCAGTCAGTTGGGATAATGCCAGTCCCCCAAATGGAAGCAAAGATTACTTTTAATGCCAGGAGGACAGCCTTACCACCAGCCTGGAGAAGTTCACCCCGGATAACACAGATCCCTGCAGCCTTTCCTCCCCTCAACTGGTTCACCACTTGTGCAATCTCAGTGAGATTGGGTGATTCACAGCTAATTGGTGGATCAGCCTCAAGGACCGTGGACCCAGAGATATCCAACGTCCTAGCGGGAGGATCAGCTTAGAACAACTACTCAAAGTTGTCAGCCCAGCGGGTCGCATGTTTTGTAGGCAAATACCTAAAGCAAGTTAACAAATTTACATTTTAGAGGGTAGAAAATAAAAAATAATGAAACAATAATAATAAGCTGAAAATTTTTCAAAAATAAGAGTGGGCCATAATGTTCACACCTGGCTCCTTAATAAGATAATATTGAATGTTGAAAAGGTATAACAGGATTAAAATATATTCATTTTTCATCATTTTTATGTTTTAGTTTATTCTTAGTTTCACCTTCATTACTGAAGATACCTTAAATTATGAAAATAATCTGCTTTTCAATATTTTTCCCTCCCTCTATTCATCTCTCTCTTTCTCTGTCTCAAACTACAGTAGAAAGTTGAAGGTTCACACTCTCTTTGTCTCTAATATTTGACAAGGCATAATACCTATCAAGCTCTGATATTGGTGAACCCAAACCTGTACCATATGTAGATCTATTAATGAGCCGGATAAGCTGAACACATTTAGAAGGGCAAATGGTTCATATTTGGCAAACCACTTCAGGAGCGCTCTCATCCACTCATTCCATCCATTTATCACATTACTTATTACTCCTGATTTAAACACTTCATTGTTGCCAGACTAGTGTGATCGTGTTGTTTTTTGTATGGGTTAATATTTACTGTTAACACAATTCTAAAAGCTAACTTCTTCAATATTATATAATGTTTGTAGACATTTTTAATTTGGGTAAAATTCAGTGCACTTTTCTTTTCCTCATGTGTAGCAATATTACAAATTCCACTTTAGCACTTTGCACTACATTATCATTCTTAATTTGGTCATTTTATTCATTTGGCTGGTTTTGTTTGACACATTTTTATCTACTTTAGTTTATATATGTCCCCCTCCCCATACAATTAATGTTTTGAAAATGCAATCTCCCTAAGAAAAAAGAAAAGTGAATAATTAATTTAAGGTGTTTGAGTATCATTTTAATGAATGACTGATTCATCTGAACAATATTTTGATTGGCTGTTTTGTGAATATGTTTTAGGAAATGTATTTCTTCGAAGAATAAATATTTTTTCATTTGTTTTGCATGTTCAGTAAATCAGCTCATTCCTACAGTTAAGACACTGTGATTATGTTAATTCTGGAATTATGTGTCATGTAAAGTTTGCATATTTTTGCTTCCTTACAAATTAATCTCACCTGTTCCTGATGTGATGCTTAAATGTTTTGTTTTGATTATTAATTTTTGTAGGGTATCATTACGTTTGAATTGTTTAGATTAAGCAACTTCTTATATAATGAAATTCAGATTTCTCCTCATAAAGTGCATTCCTGATTTAGAATTTCATATTATCAACTTTAAATATATATTTTTCTTTCTAGAATGCAAAAAATTTCAAAATGCCACAAATAAAAATAGGCATAAATTCTCATACTTAATTTCTGCTTCTATATTTTTTCTGCAATTCTGATCAAAAAACATTTCTAATCAGAATGACTAAGTAACTTGTCCATCCATCCATGTAATTCCGAACCTGTTTATTTTTCCATTGTAAATTTGCAAGGATATGGAACCTATTCAGGCACAGAGCAGGAGCCAGCTGTCAACTAGAGATGTTAATATCTAAGAAATTGGGTAAACATTTTATATAAAGGATCAGAAGTGTGTAAATGTTTGCAGGAAAATCTGAATTTATTAAATGTCAAATTACTGCACCACAAAATAAGAATATTTAATGTCATTTCATTTTCTAACCAGCTTAATCTAGTAGGGGTCAGAGCCTACCCCAACTATTATAGTGTGCAAGGCAGGAACAAACCCTGGACAGGCGCACACACTACACACACACACGCCAATTTAGCCTCAGCAATTCACCTAACCTGCATGTCCTTGGACAGTAAGAGACAACCAGAAACCCACAGAGTCACAGGGAGAACATGTAAACACCATGCAGGGAGGACCTGGGACACAGCCCTGGTTATTGTGAGGAAGCAGAGCTACCACTACGCCACTCATTTTTTGTGTATATCTTATTTTTGGTGAGTTCTTCTAAGCAATGAAAGGTCACATGGACCACAATGCACTTCTAGAATGACTGCTAGCATGACACAAAGGCTACACAGCAGCAAGCTCACATTCTCTATCAATTGTCTCACATACGCACATAGTGTTTTAGAAACACCAGGAAAGAACAGCCGATAAACTAATCAAATCTGTCAATAAAGTTCAACTGGAGTAATACTGTCTTCTCAGAGAGAAGTAACTGATAGCTTAGCAATAACCAACAATTACCAAAAGTAACATAATTCAAATTAAAACAAAAAATATATCATCAGTTCAGAAGCATCTATACAGTTTTAAATGCTGCTTATTAAACATTTGAATTCTTGGAAGTTAAGCTGTTTTGGTAAATTATGTTAAGTACAAAATCTGAACTGTGTCTTCTCACTGAAACCTTAGCTTAGTAAATCTGACACTGTTCCCCTAGCTGAGGCATCATCAGATGAATACACATTCCTTCATAGATCTAGAGATTCTGGTCAAGGAGGAACTCTTGGAATTAATCATTGTGACAAAATGCAAATCACTTCTAAAAATTTAGGTGACTTAACATCCTTTGAGGCATTCATTTTAAATATTAAAACAGATTCCAGCACAATTGTAGTGCTAGTCTACAGACCACCAGGGCCATATTCCTTGTTCATAACTGAACCTGACACCCTTTTATCAGATTTGGCTATAAATTACGATCTTGTAGTGATGATGGGGGATTTTAATGTACACATTGAAGCAGGAACTGAGACTTTTAGTAAATATTTTACTTATTTATTAAAACTGTCAACAGTCCAACTCATAATCATAACCACACATTGGATTTAATTATAACTTACACGGTTGAAATTCAAAATTTAAATATTACTCCATTAAATTGTTATTTCTGATCACTACCTAATTACATTTAATTTAGTTTTGCTCTTACCAGTACATTCACAGATTAAAACAAAGACAGCGCAACATCTAGATTGTAACTATGCTTTAAAATTTGCAAATATATTTGAGTAAATCAAATGTAATTGTGGACAACAATTTAGATCAGCTAACAAATTATAATATGACCTTGAGAGAAGCTGTGGTGCAGTGTCTCCCCTTAAAATGAAAATGGCCCTGGTTTAATAAGAGCAACTAAATTAAATTGTTGAAAAACTGGAGCACAGCTGGAGAATAACAAAGCTGCAGGTCTTTTGAATTGCGTGAACAGAGTGTTAAAAAATATAAAAAAGCTCTTTTTAATGTCCGCTCAGACTACTATTCTAACATAATACATAACAACAATATTAACCCTCATGTACTATTAAGAACAGTGGCTAATCTAACAAATGGGAGTTCAGAACTACAGTGCAAAACAGTCATTAGCAGTGCAGACTTCATGAACTGCTTTAATGAGAAATTTAAAAATATAAGATCCCAGATCTCAGCATCACAATGCAAACCTCATGTTAGCTTGGCAAACCGTGTCTGGCCTTGCATTCACCACTTTAGAAATTTTAATCTTGTAATAGAACAGGAAGTCTTTACTTTAATTTTTAAAATGAAACCTACTACTTGTTCCTTAGATCCAATGCCCACAAAACTAGTAAAAGGTGCCATGGATGTTCTTAAAGCACCCATTAATGGCATTATAAGTATCTCATTATTACATGTCACAGTACCTGTTGTACTATAATTTTCAGTTATCAAACATTACTGAAAAAGTCAAACCTAGACCCAAATATAGTATATTTAAAAATTATAGACCCATTTCAAATTTACCCTTTCCCTGTAAAAATACTTGAAAAAGTAGTCACCAATCAGCTTCAGTCTAATATAAACTTATCATCACATACAAATGAGAGCGCACATTAAGATCTCAAGCGGCCGGTATGCTTGTGATTCCAAGGATTAATAAAATAACAGTGGGAGTTTGGGCTTTTAGTTACAGTGCCCCTAAACTGTGGAATTTTCTGCTTGCTACTTTTAGAGGTGCCCCTTCAGTCTCCGTTCTTGTATTTTGGCTGAAGACTCACTACTTCAGTTTAGCGTACCCTGAGTAGAGCTGTTGATTAGCTGTGTTTAATGCATTTCTGTTGTTGGTCATTAGTACTAAAATATAAGTAATATGATATTTACAAACTGTTACTAACGCTCACCTATTCTGTTTCTCTTCTCGGTATCCTCATGTGGCTCTTCTAATGCCAAGTTATTTGCCTACCTATAGAAAAATGACCTCAAATGAAGGAGCACAGGAATCATTGAGGAGAATTTTGTTTAATCAGATTGGCTTGTCCAGCACCGACTCAGCTGTGGAATGGTCAGTAGGGGGTGCAGCTTTCTGGCCGAGATCTCCAGGACTCTGTGTCTGGCTTGTCTGACTACTTTTCTACAATCTGGCTGTGGTTCTACAATTGGCTGATGGACAGATGTTGTTGTTTTTTATTTATTTTAATTAGTTTCTACTTTTGTTTTGATGCTTTTGAACATATTTTTATACTCATATGTGATAGTTCTGTATTTAGTGAGTGGTATAGTCTATTCTTTCATTTTACCTTGTTTTCACTATTGCATTCTGTTTCTGAGACTGCAATGTTAGATTGGCCATTTAGCTCTTTAAAGAAGATTACTTGTGTTCTGTTTTATATGTTGTATTTACCTAATTTTTCCACATCCTTTGCACTCCCAACCTACCTGGAAGGGTCTCTCTGTCTCTCTGAATTGTCTTTCCCAAGATTGTTTCCTTTCTTTTTCCCTACAAGGATCTTTTTTGAGATTTTTTTTTCTTGTCTTCTTAGGGAGTGAAGGCAGGAGATCATTCAAAACATGGGGCCTGTTAAAGCCCATTGTGGCACTCCTTGTGTGATCTTGGGCTATACAATAAATAAATTGTTGTTGTTGTTGTCATATTAATTATTCAAATACCATTACTGACAGAAGGAATGCTACTCCATTGGGCCCTTCAGCAAAGCCTTTAACCTGCAATTGCTCCAGGGGCACTGTGCAATAGCTGACCCATCCTCTGACCCCAAGGGGTATGTAATAACTACATTGTACCTGTACAATGGCAATAAAATTAAATCTTCATTATGTACAATAAGTGGTTGGTTTTTAAACATTGACATCTGGGGCTCCATATGTCCAGCATGCCTTTTCCTGTTGACTATTAGGATTTGTTTCTCTCGATTTGTGCTATAGAAGAAACAAAGTGGGTTATAAAGCAGCTTGTCACACACAGTTGATTCTATGTTTCTTTTTCATTTTTAGCAATTTAAATTGAACATGTAAAAAGGTGAATAAAGAAAAAAACTGTCTGAATGGTGTGCAGGGTGAACTTTGTTCAGATTGATAAGATCTATGTATGTAATACAGAGTATGATAGTTAATTCACCTACAGTAAGTGCCAGGAAGTAAGTGACATGTGTAAGGAAGGGACTTCGCTGGCAAATGCTAATCATTCCTTTGCTGAGTGATTTTGCATACTCTGAAATGGAGGTACAACCCTATGTGTCACTACAATGCATTTAAAACAGCAGTGACTGCAATCACATTAGATCACTAGAAAATGAAAGTGGAGATTCAAAGAATCACAGTCGAAGTTGTAACCACATGCTGCTGCAGTAGGAAAAAGAATAAAATTTATAAGACCATAAGCTCTTCATTTTCAAACACAGTATCTTCAAAATTCACATAATTTTCTTTTCTGAAAGCTTAAATATTGAACATTTTGCTCTGTACACCACCTTTACAAAGTCTCCTATTAGCAGAATATGCCGTCCATCAGCTAACACCATTAATACTTAAGAAGTCAAAGCAGCAAGAGCTAACTGACATTGACAACTGTTATGAATACTGATAGGTGCTGCTTATTGTATTCATCATATCATGTCCTGAAAGTTCTGACACATTTTTTCTTCATGTGAACACCCCCACTGCACATGCGGTATCTCAAATCATTTGTACTTAAACATGCTTTCTCTCTACTTTGATTGCTCACCGCTTGACTTGGTCTGTCAGAGGTTGCTTTGTTATTACACTTGAGGCTAAACATTTAAAACATTTTTTTATTGACATAAATACTTTCAACAGAATGCCAGTCTAAATTCACACATACAGCACCAGTTTAGTCTCCTAATTACCCTAACCTGAACATTGTGAGATGTGGCTGAATGAGTGTATTGCCTGGGGGTGGGAAACAAAAACATTCACACACAGAGAGAATGTTCAAAATCCACAGAGACAGTGGGCAAGCCTGGAATCAACAAGAAAAATGAAGGCAATGCAACAATTATTTATATAGACTGAAAATGTTCATCATAAAATTCCACTTTAAAAGACCCAGGGGCCTTGATTTATATTCCAGCTTGATCACTGTGTGGAATTTATATTTCTGCTAGAGTACATAAGTATTTTAAATGATTTCTTTTGTTTCCTCCTTATCCCAAAGATATATGGGAAAAGGTGTATCTGGAATATGGATACAACATTACCAGTGCTGTTAATGATTGTCTAAATAAACTAAAACAACTAAAGGCACAACTAAAACACAAACATTAGTATGACAGGCACTGGCTTCCAGTGACTCTGAACTGATAACTGGTTTAACAAAGGCATCAGTGATGGATGGACAACATTTTGGTTTTTGATCTAAGATGGACTTTAGTCAGAAGCTCATTGTTAATCTTGAGACACATGTCACCTTGCAAAATCAAAAAGAACTTAATGAATGTAATAATTAGAAATTAGTAAGTTGTTAATAGAATTGTTGCTAACATATTACTCTGAACAAGTTAAAATGTTGATCCTGAATATCACATGGCTTCATAAAGAGACACCATAAGAATCCTCCTATGTGATTTTTGAAACACTTGGTTGAATCATTTGGACAGTTTAAAAAAGGGCATCTTCATAAGTTGGCTTAGTTCCTAAACTTTTTCATAGATTTAATGACTGGTGAAAATCATGTAGGCCATGTCTCTTGGTCAGGTTCAGGACAAAAATGATTCAGTAGGATTCTCACATAGAACAGACAGCCATTTTACAACTGCATACTGTATGTCTTTGGTGATGCATGGGAAGGCTGAATGCCTGATAGCTCCACAGCCTTGGGTTTTGCATCTTGGTTGGGTCACTGTGTGGATATGTATGGTCTCCAATAGATTACATGTGTTTTTCTCTAGATGCTCAGTTTTAACTTTTGTTTCCCAATGATGTGTTAGTTAAATTAATTAATACATTTAAATTGTCCACATGTGAGTAAGCATGTGTGAATGGAAACAGAATGTGTTTCAAAACATGTTCATGACTCTTGCTCAATACATGCAAGATAGGCTATGGTTCCACTATGACCTTGGATTGAGTCAAATAGGTTTGCAAATGGATTTGTCTCTTTTTCTTTATGAATCTCACATTTATGTCACAACCATGTTTATTTATATGATAAAGCTTTGAAGGTTTATCAGTTCCAATGTACACACTTGTTGCTTTTAATGTTCATTATCTGTAAGGCAGCTTTCCTCACTTTAGCAGTTATGATCAGATACAGTCATATTAAAAAGTTTGGGAAACACTCTCAGCCTGCATAATAATTTACTCTACTTTCAACAAAAAAGATAACAGTGGTATGTCTTTCATTTCCTAGGAACATCTGAGTACTGGGGTGTTTTCCGAACAAAGAATTTTAGTGAAGCAGTATTTAGTTGTATGAAACTCAATCAAATGTGAAAAACTGGCTGTGCAAAAATGTGGGTACCCTTGTAATTTTGCTGATTTGAAAGCATGTAACTGCTCGATACTGATTACTTGCAACACCAAATTGGTTGGATTAGCTCGTTAAGCCTTGAACTTCATAGACAGGTGTGTCCAATCATGAGAAAAGGTATATAAGGCGGTCAATTGCAAGTTGTGTTTCCCTTTGACTCTCCTCTGAAGAGTGACAGCATGGGATCCTCAAAGCAACTCTCAAAAGATCTGAAAACAAAGATTGTTCAGTATCATGGTTTATGGGAATTTCCCCTTGGGATTAATAAAGTATCTATCTATCTATCTATCTATCTATCTATCTATCTATCTATCTATCTATCTATCTATCTATCTATCAACAAAAAGCTAGCTCAGAGGTTTAAACTGTCTGTTTCAACCTTAAGGAATGTAATCAGGAAATGGAAGGCCACAGACACAGTTGCTGTTAAACCCAGGTGTGGCAAGCCAAGAAAAATACAGGAGCGGCATATGCACAGGATTGTGAGAATGGTTACAGACAACCCACAGATCACCTCCAAAGACCTGCAAGAACATCTTGCTGCAGATGGTGTATCTGTACATCGTTCCACAATTCAGCGCAATTTGCACAAAGAACATCTGTATAGCAGGGTGATGAGAAAGAAGCCCTTTCTGCACTCATGCCACAAACAGAGTCACTTGTTGTATACAAACACTCATTTAGACAAGCCAGATTCATTTTGGAACAAAGTGCTTTGGACTGATGAGACAAAAATTGAGTTATTTGGTCATAACAAAAAATGCTTTGCATGGCGGAAAAAGAGCACCACATTCCAAGAAAAACACCTGCTCCCTACTGTCAAATTTGGTGGAGGCTCCATCATGCTGTGGGGCTGTGTGGCTAGTTCAGGGACTGGGGCCCTTGTTAAAGTCGAGGGTTGGATGAATTCAACCCAATATCAACAAATTCTTCAGTATAATGTTCAAGCAAACAAAACTGAAGTTACGCAGGAGTTGGATATTTCAACAAGACAATGGCCCAAAACATAGTTCGAAATCTACAAAGGCATTCATGCAGAGGAAGAAGTACAATGTTCTGGAATGACCATCACAGTCCCCTGACTTGAATATCATCAAAAATCTATGGGATGATTTGAAGCAGGCTGTCAATGCTCGGAAGCCATCAAATTTAACTGAATTGGAGAGATTTTGTATGGAAGAATGGTCAAAAATACCTCCATCCAGAATCCAGACACTCATCAAAGGCTGTTATATTTGCAAAAGGAGGCTCAACTAAGTATTGATATAATACCTCTGTTGGGGTGCCCAAATGTATTTTATCTGTCTAATTTTGTTATGATGCATATTGCATATTTTCTGTTAATCCAATAAATTTAATGTCACTGCTTAAGTACAACTGTTTCCATAAGGCATGTCATATATTAGAAGGAAGTTGCTACTTTGAAAGCTCAGCCAATAATAAACAAAAATCCAAAGAATTAAGAGGGGTTCCCAAACTTTTTCATATGACTGTGGAACTAAATATTTTAGACTTGTCTATAACTTTTAATAGACACTTTCTGACTGGTGTGTTTTTCTGATCAAATTAGACTTAGAGATTCTTTGTGATCGGCTCTCCATCACTTTATGGCTTTTGAAGATTACATTCTTGAATGTTTGGCCCGTAACTGATGTCTCTCTTAAAGCCATCCATGTGAGTAAAGGGTTGTTTCATTTGTATTTTTTGCTCTGCCCTGGTTTTCATATTACAGATTCTTCTAAAGGATTAGGCTTTGGCCTGTTGGTGTGTCAGTTTTTTATACTTTGTATATAAGTATGAGTATGGGATATCTTTATATATATAATATGCTACTGTGGCTTTTCGTTTGTCTGATTTTAAATCACCTGTAGCTCGCAAAGCGTTTGACCTATTGACCTGAAATTTGGTACACATATACTAGATGACGTTTACTATCTGCTTTTAGGGTGATGATTGACCGCCAAGGTTATTACTCTTTTTTATTTTTATTTTATTTTATTGTAGAATCAATTCTCTGCAGCGGCCAGCAGGGCGAACTTGAAGTGCATGCGCCGTGACTTCCCCTGCCTCTTCATATCTTAAATCATTCTTGAGGCAGATTGAAAACTTAAGTGCCAGCTTAAATGAAAAATAAAGGACAAAGCACTAAGTAATTGCAACACAAACACTGGCTTAATCAGTTTTAACGAGAAAAGATGCAGATGAAAGAAGAGAAGAAGCGGGCCGCTAGTGCATCAACCTCTGAGCAAACAAATGCTAAATGTACAGAGAGAGAGGATGAAAACTATGAATGCTCAAGTCAAGTGTATTTGTGCAGTGTGCCGTTACTGGTTTAATAATAACCACAAACAATTGCACTTCACATTGATCTGGTCAATTGAAACTTCCTAATGGGAATTTTCTTGGTTACACTAGGGAAGCCTTTCGATGACACTAGAGGGATCTGGTAAGTAAATGTTCTAAAGGTAGCGGCTTAAAACCAGAAACATCCAACTATTATACTTCAATGTTTTAGGCAGCTGGAGCCTATCACTGGGTGCAAGAAAGGAATCATGCAGAGAGTGCATGGATTTATCACAAGGCACAGTTATGCATACAGCCACACTCACTCACTTACAGCCAGCTTACCATCACCAGATCTGCATGTTTTTGGTGGTGTGTTCTGCTTGTTTTTTTGATATTGGTGAACCATGTACAGACAGACCAGGCCAGGATATAAAGTCTGGACTCTGGAAATGATAGGAAGGAATACTAATCACTGTGCTACAATATTGCAAAGTATGCTGTAGTTCATTATAAATAACAAAAGTACTTAAATATTGTCATTTAGTTTAGTCCTTAAGACTATGATGATGTAGTTAAACCCCTGCTCAAGAAAAATAATCTTGACCCCTCTGCCTTTGAAAAGTTTAGACCCATCTCTAACCTGCTCTTCTTAAGTAAAATTCTAGAGAAGGCAGTCATTATGCAGTTAAATGACCACCTCAATAAACATGCTATTCTTGATAAATTTCAGTCAGGTTTCAGAACAAATCACAGCACAGAAACTGCACTCGTTAAAGTAGTAAATGACTTGTGGGTAAATGCAGACAGAGGCCATTTATCTGTTCTCATCCTCTTAGATCTGGGTGCCGCATTTGACACCATTGATCACAATATTCTTAGAAATTGCCTTAGTCAATGGGTGGGCCTCTCTGGCAGTGTCTTAAATTGGTTTGAATCCTACCTGGCAGTTAGAAAATTCTTTGTGAGTTGTGGTAATCACATCTCAAAGACACATGATATCCGATATGGTGTTCCACAAGGCTCTATCCTGGGTCCGCTGCTGTTCTTAATCTACAGTAATCCCTCGCTATATCGCGCTTCGACTTTCGCGGCTTCACTCTATCGCGGATTTTATATGAAAGCATAACTAAATCTATAACGCGAATTTTTCGCTGCTTCGTGGGTTCTGCGGACAATGTGTCTTTTTACTTCCTGTACATGCTTCCTCAGTTGGTTTGCCCAAGGGACGCTATTGGCGGATGGCTGAGAAGCTAACCAATCAGAGCATGCAGTTGAGTTCCTGCGTGCTGAATGCAGTGTTAACCAGGAAGTCTCGTCTCGGTCATTCAGCATCAACGTGTTTCGCTGTGTAAAGAGTTGTGCTCTTTTGTGTTTATCTTTGTGCATAGTCAAGCCCTTCATTATGGCTCCAAAACAATCTACTACTGCTTCAGGGGCCGTGCCCAAGCGCAAGAAGAAGATGTTAATGATTGCCGAAAAGGTAAACGTTTTGGATTTGTTGAAGGCTACGATTCTTTTTATTTAAAAAGTAGGAAAGGAATATAAGATCTACGGCCACAGTGTCCTTTTAACCAGGGTGCAAAACGAGTTGTAAGTGGATGAGGCACTAGTCTGGCAGTAGTAGTAATAAGGCAGTAGTCTGGATGGAATCTGCTTTAGGGATTTGGATTGAAGACTGCCAGAAGAACAACGGCAGTGCTACACAATCGCCTGAAGTGGCTCCTTTACAAGGGCTGTAACGCTGTCATTTGTTGTGCAGTAAAATTAAACTCATTGTTATCGGACAAGTCATCGTGTCATTGTTGGTGAGTAACCATAATTAATTTTCTTCTTACAGTGCTTAGTACATGTACGTACATTTAGTGTCACTGTACACACATTTACTGTATATATTTTTCTTGCATTGTACGTATTTATTGCTGGTGGCCTGTCTATCATAATGGCTGTAACATATGTGATATCGGAGACACTCAATATCTTTAAAATAATATTTAGGTTTTACTATATATAAACAGTGTGTTTATATACATAATTTCAATGAATCTTACCTAATATCTAAGAGAATACAAAGGGATTATGCTGTATAACTCTGCGGGAAATATTTATAAACGGTGTGGGAGAGTTTATAAGGGCTTAAAATATATAAAAATAACCATACAAACATATGGTTTCTACTTCGCGGATTTTCACCTATCGCGGGGGGGTCTGGAACGCAACCCCCACGATCGAGGAGGGATTACTGTATATGCTTCCGTTAGGTCAGATTATCTCAAGTTACAACGTGAGCTACCACAGCTATGCTGATGACACACAGCTGTACTTATCAATAACACCTGATGACTCCGACTCTCTCGATTCACTAACACAATGTCTTACTGGTATTTCTGAATGGATGAATAGTAATTTTCTCAAACTAAATAAAGAGAAAACTGAAATTTTAGTAATTGGCAATAATGGATTCAATGAGGTTATCAGAAATAAACTTGATGCATTAGGATTAAAAGTTAAGACGGAAGTAAAAAACTTAGGGGTAACTGTTGACTGTAATCTGAATTTTAAATCGCATATTCATCAGACCACTAGGACAGCATTTTTTCACTTAAGAAACATAGCAAAAGTTAGACCTCTTATATCATTGAAAGATGCTGAGAAATTAATTCACTCTTTTGTTTTCAGTAGACTAGATTACTGTAACGCACTCCTCTCAGGACTACCCAAAAAAGACATAAATCACTTGCAACGAGTGCAGAATGCAGCTGCTAGAATCCTAACTAGGAAAAGAAAATCCGAGCACATTTCTCCAGTTTTGATGTCACTACACTGGTTGCCTGTGTCATTCAGGATTGACTTTAAAATATTGCTTATGGTTTATAAAGCCTTAAATAATCTCGCTTCATTTTATATATCGGAATGTCTGACATGTTATATTCCAAATCGTAACCTTAGATCCTCAAATGAGTGTCTCCTTATAATTCCAAAAGCTAAACTTAAAAGAAGTGGTGAGGCGGCCTTCTGCTGTTATGCACCTAAAATCTGGAATAGCCTGCCAATAGGAATTCGCCAGGCAAATACAGTGGAGCACTTTAAAACACTGCTGAAAACACATTACTTTAACATGGCCTTTTTATAACTTCACTTTAACTTAATACTGATACTCTGTATGTTCAATTCATCATAATAACTATTCATAGTGGCTCCAAAATCCGTACTAACCCCTACTCTCTCTTCTGTTTCTTTTTCCGGTCTCTTTGTGGTGGCGGCCTGCGCCACCACCACCTACTCAAAGCTTCATGATGCTCCAACATTGATGGACTGAAAGCCAGAAGTCTACGTGACCATCATCATCAAGTCCTTCCATGAAAACCCTAAATACAAAGAGGACTTTTTGATTATGTTAGGTAGATTGCCCAGAGGGGACTGAGTGGTCTCTTGGTCTGGAATCCCTACAGATTTTTTTTTTTTTTCTCCAGCCTCTGGAGTTTTTTTTTGTTTTTTCTGTCCACCCTGGCCATCGGACCTTACTTATTCTATGTTAATTAATGTTGACTTATGTTTATTTTTTATTGTGTCTTCTATTTTTCTATTCTTCATTTTGTAAAGCACTTTGAGCTACATTTTTTTGTGCTATATAAATAAATGTTGTTGTTGTTGTTGTTTTCAACATACGTATCATTGCACATACTGCTACTGTCATCATACCTTTAAGAAAAGATAATCCTGAGGTCATTTTATGTAAGGATGTATGATGACAGACCGAGTAACTTACAATTAAGCACTCAAAATACAGAACATGGAATGAACAATAGACTAGAATGTCTGCTTGTGAGGGTTTGTGCTAATTTACATTTCATTTTCATACAGTACATATGCAGGCAAATTATTTCATAATGATGATTAGGTAGCCTAGGAGTGGCTCAATTTGACTGCAGCATGTATAGATCACCAATTACATTAGCATAGCATACTTGGCAGACTTATAGTTTGCATTTGGAAACTATTATTTAAACTTTAAGGGAAGCAACAAAATTAAACTAACCTTAAAATGCAGTACAATCCTTGACATCATATAAACATCAGGACACTATGCAGAATTCAGAGTGAGACATAGAGAGTAGAGAGTGCTGAGTGACAGTTCCATGTGTAATAAAGGATGATTGATTACTGACAAGCAAAGTTGCAATAGCATTCAAATAAAGCCAACTAGCAGTCAGAGACTATGCATATTTACCACACAGCAATGAGTGTCATAATTGGTGTGATGGCACGCTGTGTTTCAATTCCTCAGTGTTCAGCACAACCAATAGAAGCCGCTTATGTTTTGCTTACAGCAAAGTCAAACATGGTAGAATTGTTTTGCAGAAAAAAATACATAGAGCCACAGAAAGAATGTGAAAACTGACAATTTCTGGGCATGGGATTCAAACCTAAGACGGGGTCTAATAAGCAGCAGAATTACCTCTATTCTGCTGTCCTTGACTTGCTAGAATTATATGCAAGTGTCAACTCAATATCATCAACAAATTTTAAATTTAAGTGGAAGACTCATAATCAACATTGTCATTTTATGATTGTTAGTCTTCAGTTAAAGAACTGATTGCATAATCCAGTTTAATAAAATTTATACAAATACTAATTTTTCTGTGCCAATTAGGCTATTGCTATTTCTGCAGAGGATAATGTAACAGTCTGTCTGCCTTAAGTCTGAATAAGGAAACATGCTCATATTTAATAATGCATCCCATACCCAGTCGAACAACAAAACACTAACATCTAAAGGATTAACCTTTATTCCACTTATGACTGTTCTTTGTCAACAATACAATTGCTGTCTTGACAAGAACATGGTTTGATCGCAAGGCACTTTTTCTTCTTGAGTGAGTTTTAATTAAACTATGATGTGAATTCCAAACTAATCTCAAGTGAAATAAAAAGTACTGATATGAGATGACAATGGTGTGTGTGCCATTATACAATACATAAAGTGTATCAGTTAAACTAATTTATGGGCTTGGCCAGCAAGTTAAGTGTTTATTGTGAGATTGGGCAGGAAGCATGCTGGTGCAGTGGTTAGGGCTGCTCCTTCCTTAGTTCAGGAAGGAAGGGGCGATTTCAGATCAAGTACTGTCTCTGTGGTGTGTGCACCTTCTCCCTGTATCTGCAAGGACATTCTTAGGTGACTGGCTATCCAGCCAGCCACACCAAATCTTGCAGTGGACCAAGCCCTGCTTCCTGACTTATGTCATGATTTAAGCTGAAAACTGATGTTTTGTAGCCTTTTCCTTTAAGAAAAGCCATTTGTGTACCGTTGTCAGGGTCACTCCCGCATTTTCTAGGGGCATGTTGTCTAGGGTCGTCAGCCTTTCACTGTGAGCTTTATGCAATCTGTGGATAAAATCCTTGCTTTCATTTTGACTTCAACTGTGATTACTTTTCATGTTTTCTCTGGTTTTTGACTTATTGCATGTTATTTGACAATGAAGTTTGCTTCAGTTTATTCTTATTGTCTTTTGTTTTGCCTTTTGCTAGCATCTTCTGGTTTTCTCAAGAAATTAGTTATCCATTTTCCTACCAGTCAGGACAAGTTAGAATTGATGTTGCTTAATGGTATCTGTGAACATGTGTGGATGGATATTAGATTTAGAAACACCCTCCGGGTTAAAGTTAACATTCAAATAGTGAGACCCTAATGGATATAAGTGTTCAAATGATTACATTACATTAAGAAAATAAGTACCTTATATAGTAAGAATGAGATCTACTGTACATATAAATGATTGTTGCTAAAAATGTTCATTTAATAAAAGAGTAGTCATGAGTCACCATTGAAAATGATATCCAAAATGGATGTTCTTTATTTACACCAAGTGGTGTAACCTTGCAATGTGAGCAGCTGGGTTCTCCATTGCAAGACTGAATGGATTAACAGAATAGCTTCCTTTAATTAGCTTGGTTCATTTACATATAATAGCTAGAAAGCATTTCAGTTACACCAGTCAGCACACAGATAAATGGCACATTCCCATGCTATTGTAGTACCATCCCACAATTGTTAATCATTAAACGTCTTGTGTAAATATCTGGTTCATAGAATATGATTTCTTATATGAGAACACAATAAAAAGTTTACATGTTATATGATCTCATCTCTAATTTATATATGCTGGTACAAATTAAGTCAGGATGTCCAGTTTATTAGGCAGGCAGTTTCAATGTTCCCTTGGTACCTGGAACACACATCTTGTCCCGTCTTTTTTAACGGGAAACCAACTGTTAGCCACCCACACATGACTCTAAAATGGCATATCCACTGAGTTCTGAATTTTCTTAAAAGGCTATTTCTGCCTCTGAAAAAGATATATCTTAAATCAAAGTCACTGTTCCTTCTGCCTTCTTGAACAACACTAACAACATTCTACTTATCGTTCCTGAGTCACTGACTTCCCAGAATGTCTGAGGCCAATGGAAACTTATTCTGCATCAGTTCTCTTAACTCATCCAACACTAAGATCTTTGCTTTGACAATTTTTGTAACCACTCAAACAAATCTTGAGACCTTCATGTCAATATTCCATTAGGCTAAGACAAATTCTCTCCAATCCTTTGTGTAAAAATTAAGTATAAGAAAATGAATCAGCAGGTATTTAATAATTGCATTTTACCAATGTTGTCCTTTTTCACTCCTCACTCCTCAAGGGTTAATTTGGTTTGAGCCCATAATTTAGAAGAATAGCTTACAAAGTTAGCTATCTAGAAATAGTGTTTTTGAATGATATATTAAAGTAAATTTGCACAGTTCACTGCTTATTGTTTGTGCAATATAATACTCTATATGGGAAAAAGTTTATGGACACCTGGCTATCACTCCTATATGAGCTGATTTAATAACTCATTCCAAAACTATAATTATTAAAATGGAGTTTTGTGGCTAATACAGCCTCCTCTCTTTATGGAACACTTTCTGCAAAACTTTGGAGTGTGTTTGTGGGAATTTGTATTTATTCAGCCAAAACAACATTTGTGAGGTCAGGAATTGATGTTGGGTGAGAAAACCTGGCTCACAATCAGATTTTCTATTCATTCAGTTTTAAATATGGCTGAGGTTAGGACTCTGTGCAGGCCACCTAAGTTCATCCATGCCAAAGTCATTAAACCATGTCTTTATGGACCTGACTTTGTGCACAAGAGCACAGTCATACCAGAATAGAAAAGGGCCTTCCCCAAACTTCTGCTACAAAGTTGGAAGTACACAATTGCCTGAAATGTCTTTTTGTGTTGTAGTATTCATGGTACTCTTCAAAGAAATTAAGGGGCCTAGCCAAAACACACCCTGAAGTACTGCTCCAGTTCTTTATTCCTCCTTCATCAAACTTTACAGTCTAGAAAGTAGAATTCTTCTGGCATCTGCCAAACCCAGATTCGCCCATCAGACTGCCAGATGGTGAAGTATGATTCATCACACTAGAGAACATGTTTTCAGTTCCCCTGAGTCCAAAGGTGGTGTGCTTTACAACACTCCAGCCAACATTGAGCATAATGATCTTAGGCTTGTGTGCCACTACTCAGCCATGGAAGCCCCTTTTAATGATGTTGATGTTGTGTAATGATGTGCTGATGTTTCATCAAGAGGCAATTTGGAACTCTGTTTTGAGTGATAAAAGAGAGCATAAGCAATTTTTATGTGCAATGTGCTTCAGTACCTGACGGCCTCGCTGTGTGATCTATAGCTTTGTGGCTGGGGCCCATATTTTGCCCATATAAAACACTGTCAAATTTTGGCACATACAACACGCATGCTTAAATTAAGAACAATATAAAATGACACCATTTTGTGAAACACTATGACATCTTTTTTAATATAATAACAACAAATGCTAGGCACCATGGATGTGATTGGCTTCAAAATAAAAGCTTTAATGCTTTGTTTTTATTTTTATCATTGTAATAAATTGTTTAGATCAGTTTAACTTTTCAACAAACTAAACTGTGTGTAAGATAAAGAGAGAAGGAGCAAGTTTGTGAGTGTGAGATTCAAATGTTATATTACAATTCAAACTTTGACGTCTATTTTTAACATAACAATGAGCTATTTGTTTGACATAAGTCAGTCAGTCCGTCATTCTCCAACCGCTATATCCTAACACAGGGTCAAGGGGGTCTGCTGGAGCCAATCCCAGCCAACACAGGGCACAAGGCGGGAACAAATCCCCGGGCAGGGCGCCGGCTTACTGCACTGTTTGACATAACTTTATCAAAATTGTGTATGCATCTTCAACTTAAAATTACTTTTTATGCTTTCACTTTAACAAACGTTATAGCTCAAAATGTTAACAAAAATGTGTGTTGTGTTTGTGTGCACATTGGTGACAGATGAGAATAAACTACAAGGAAAAGGAGAGTATGTGTACACTTTTGTGATTATGTTTCAGGCTTTCAAGGTTGTGGCCATAAGCTTACTCCACATTTCACTTTTCAGGATTGCATGGAAAGAATAAACTGTTTTAAACTTTAATTAAAACTTAAACTTTTAAATAAATAAATAAACTTTTCACTGTTCCACTAACTACAAAAGTTCTTGCCATTTTTTTCTAATATTTCTTTAAATGTGAAGGATCGCTTGCCAAGCACAGGACGCACTGTGCCTACGTTTATGAATTTTGCTTCAAGTTTATTTTCTTAACTTGTCTCCAGTACCAATGTAGTGACAGCAGCTGGATATCCCAGCAAAGTTTACAGTACAAAATCATTCACTACAGGTATTGTCAAATAGTCTTCAGCACTTGTTTCTTTTTGACTGTTTTCTTCATTGTTATTTAGCACAACATCCATATCATTGTCTTCTAAAATAGTTTGGTTGCTGCCCCCTTTGTTTCTTCCTTGGACAAAATTCTTCTCGATTTGCCATTTTTTTGTTCACTTTATTTGTGTTTTTCCTGCTTAGCAGGATTGCCTGCTGAGATTTTTTTTTTGTTCACTTTCATTTACATTTACTTATTTGACAGATGCCTTTATCTGATGCATTTTAAAACACTTGAGTGATACAATTGGTTACATTTCTTTTTTTTCCAAACTGAAGTGACTTGCTCATGGTCACATAATTTCAGTAGTAGGCTTGGAACACACAACCTCAGGGTTTAAATTCTACAGCCTTAACAATTACACCACACTGCCAGTCGTGTTTTATGGAGTTTTCTCATGATACATACCCTAAACTGTTATCAAAAAATAACACTTAAATGTACATTAATTTAATCACATTTGAATACAATATAAATGTGATTTTGATTGGGGTACATCAAGCCATGAACAATCTGCCCAAAAACCTGTGGCACATTTTACCCCACAACCAGCATTTCCAGAAAGCAGCGTTATACAACATCTCAGATCCACAGCCATTCCACATTTATGACTTCATATTATCTCTATATATAATCTTCATTTGGATCTTGATCTTTGTCCGCGAATGAATTAGAAGAAGAAGCAGTAGATGGCAGTAGAGAGACAGCTAAAACATAGGCATTGCATTAAGAATCTCCTCCATACTATACTTCATACTATACTTCAGTCTATACTACTAAACACTGTAGTACTCCAGTCACACCTCAAAACACAGACATTCAAACTAAACAAATTGTTGTGCTTTAAATTAACTAAAGAGATCTTCATTTAGATCTTGATCTTTGTCCACGTATTCCACGCAAGCGTAGACTACCTTCCAGTTTAGTATGTTGTTGTTACTCACGGATGTCAACAATGTGCCGGAATAACGAAAGGGGTGGTGGACAGTGTTACGCTGGTTAGCTTCTGTGGCCTGGTTAGAGAATGAGATTGGTGAAGATAAAAGGTACGTGCCTACGTAACATATGTATGAAAGAAAGACAGTGGGTAAAATGAATGACAACATAACAGCACGTTCCGGAAATAATTATTGTTACGTTGTAGCTGGCGAGTGCTGCGCGTCTCACAGTTGTACCATGGCTTGCTCACAAGTCAGTGAAGTGATCCCTATTTATGCTTTAAAGATCCTGGATACCTATGTGTCCCCATTTTATAACCATTGCTCCGTGTATATTGTCTTACTCTTTGGATTGCCACAAAGAAACCTGTGAGATTGGAGAAAGGTTAAGAAGACATCGTTAGAGGAAACGACAGCGTCGTGAAAACGAGACGGACTGTTAACGGACAGAAGCAGAAATGCTCCTACACCACCACATAATTACTATTCGGACAGTGATTCCGAGTAGGCCATTCCTATCGAATCAATGTCCAAGGGTTTTCTTTTGTAATTTTGTTTCCCTTATAAAAAAATCATAATGCTGTGCGATGAAGGGCCCAGTTCACAACTGGCAGCCGCATTTAAACAGGGAGACAACTTTAACACGCGCAACGTAGTTGGGCGCACATGGCTAGTAGCCTATGAAGCTTAAAACTAAGATGTAACAGTGTGCCGAATTTATCTCATGTTATTTATATACAAGACTGATGACATCTTAAGCAAAATGAATTCACTTGATATGATCGAAATTACTTGGTCAATCTGGTTTGCTTTCCATTTTTTCCATGTGCCCTTTTCTATCACAGGATCGCCAGATTGAACTATTTATCTTTGATCACATGGTTAATTTTGTTTATGGTTCCCTATGTAGTTGGGGTGGCTCGCCTTAGACTGTTCTCTCCATATGTGCATGATTGTGTCTTGTGATGTGTTGGCTATAGATGGTGACATGGGGCTCCTGGTGCTGCTGCTGTTGCAGAGATGGTATGGGAGTTTAAGGAGGGCTTTGAAATGTAAATCAGTTGGAGGAAAGTTTCCTAAACCTTATAAATCTAATCTTAATTCAAGCATTCAAGCTTTGTACCCTACAATGGTTAGTGGAATGGCATACATTTAGCAAAACCACCACCCCCATCCCACCCTCAATATAGTAAGGTAAATTTACACTGAACATTTTTGTCTGCTTACTTATATGCCACAAAAGTCACATGTGACACACTCATGGAGTGTGTGTGTGTCAAGCAGCACCACTGGTTTTACACAAATAGTTTGTACCCACACCAGAACCTGTAATGGATGGCAGAAATTACATTTTCTACATCTTAACTTAATTCAGGTTGTTACATTTTAAACCCCAGCATCCTTTGGTCTGACAATAGTGCTGGAGGTTAAATTGTTTGCTTGAGGAATCACCTTCAAATTGGGCCACACTTCATATTGGCATCACATAAACCCTCTTTTTCAACCACAACCATCATACCTGCTGGCAAATCACTGTGATCCATTATTTCTTCTTGCTATTGTTCTCACATTTTCCTGCTTTCCAGTTCCGCCTTTTTTAGTTTCTGAGAAACTGAATCAAGAGCACTGTCTGGGATAAAAAGAAACAAATAAATGTTTTAATATGCAGATAAAAATAAATGGTTGCTGTTAGCAGTTTGTAAAATGCAGTTATCTACGCATGCATCCATTATTATGCTTAGCTGTCAGTGAACATCTCATCTCATAAGTAGCAGACTTTGTCATATCTGCACATTTTACTCAAAAACATCAAAATGTGGCAAGGATCTTCACAGTAGCATACAGCAATGTGACATCTATTTTGTAAAAAGTTAGTATAATGAACAGAAGTCCTGATGTGGAAAATGAGGAGCTGTGTAATGTCACCCCTTCCAAATGTGTTAGTTCTGTAAACAGTCACTTCAGAGTTGACCACTTTTTAATCAAAAGTCCATTACACCATTCACTTCAGTTACACTTGACATGGCTCCACAGATGAAAATGTTCTTGTACATTTAATGCACACATGGAATGTAAATATCTTACAGATGTCTGGAAATGGAGCTTTACTTACCCATCCCTTATTTTAAGAATTTCCCCAGATCCAATTGGTGAATACCACTGTCCATCTGATTTTTTATTGTTTTGTTTCCACCACCTTATTAACTGCTGCCTATTGAACTCCAATGTTAATTTACTTTTTTGTTATTTCTATATTTCATCTGACTACATGGATTTTTTTTATTTGAATCTGTTTAACTCTTCTTTGGAATTTAAATAAAAGATCTTTTATTTTGCTAACAGGGACTGTTCAGTTTTTATTACCATTTTTCTTTCTTGTTTCTTCATAGTGTCTGTTGTTAAATTATCCCCTTAATGAGCACATGAATGACAAATACATGCTGCTATTTAAGACACACTGTTATTTACACCAGGGTCTAAACTCACCATGTACACAAGAAATGTTTTAAGCCAAGTAAAGGAATACATTTCAAGTGGAATAAATGCATACTTATAAGAAAATTAATAAGAATAAAAGGAACTGCATCACTCATTGTGAAAATGCCTTTAAGGTGGGATGGAACTATGAAGGCAATAGGTTAGTGGGATTTTTTACACATTTTAATAGACAGAAAAATTTTTAAAAATGACATAGAGCATGAAGGACACTGCAAGCCTTGAAGTTACTATTTCAATTATGTCTTTAAGTGTTGGATTTTTTTTTAGTTAATTGTTGGCACGATGGTCAAAGAGGTAGTCTCACTGCTCCTGGGTTCAAATCTAATCACATTTTTCTTGATATAACTTATATAAATTTAGCTCATATACAGGTATATGTCATAATCTATACTGTATGACAATATCCAAAAGTCAAATGCACCAGTCCTTGCATTCCTGTGTATTTTGTGAAATACATTTAATAAATACATTTAATAAAAAAGACATAAAGTTAATTTGCATTTACAGGAAAGGTTAGATAAAACCTGTCTCCTAGGTGGACATCATGTCAAACTGAATGAATAACAAACCTAGTAGATGAAGACTATTGTTCACCTTTCACTTAGCCAGTCTGTAGTAGCATGTCTCAACCGTTGCCATCTGATAAAATCTCCCCTTATCTCAGTGAGATAATACCACCAGACAGAAGTAAAAGTAGATAACTCTGTTAGTACAAGATAATACTGGCATAGATACTGTCTAAATAACAGTATCAACTTTTCCTACAAAGTGCTGCAGAAGAGCATGAAATATACAGTAAAACTAAAGGTGTCATTATAAAATTATGTTTGTTAAGGCTTGTACAATTTAAAGTACCTCATCTTAAGGTCAATTAGAATCTTTATAATTATTTACAGTAAAGATATATCCAAGATGACAAAATTAGCATATGGCCTGAATACATTGAAGAGAGCATGAGGGGAGAAATATTAGTCTGTCAGTCAGTCATTTTCCAACTCGCTATATCCTAACACAGGGTCATGGGGGTCTGCTGGAGACAATCCCAGCCAGCACCGGGCACAAGGAAGGAACAAATCCCGGGCGGGGCACCAGCCCACCGCAGGAAAATATAATTAGCTTAGATACTATATATTATATAGATATATATTTGGTTGGCGCTATTTTTCAGAGCAATTAAAAAGGTCGGGAAATATTATTGGTGCTGACAGTTTTTTTTGTGCTTTTCTCAGAGTTACACTGTAAAGCTGGAAATGAAACTACAATGCCAAAGTCTCTACAATATTTTGTCTTTTAATGTCTGACATTTCACTTATATCACAAATGTATGTTAGTCTCTGGGCAGGTTTTCTTTTCATGAAATGACACCTTTACACCTTAGATTATTTTGAGCTTTTTATGGAAATTTGCCTCCATCATGAGTAAATTTAAACAAATATCAATATAGCGGGTTGGAAAATGACTGAATGAATACAAAAATTGCTCTACATTTCATTAGAACACATAGGAAAATGTGGAAAGTATGTATTACACTGGCAAGTATTTATCTATTCTTATCAGAACAACTATAATAGAGTATAAAAACTATTCCACTCCATTTTTAGTGAGTCAATGGTCAATAAGAGAAGATGTGCATTCTTCTTCTTCTTTTGGCTGCTGCCTTCTACCCAAACTAAATCTGACTTGCAGAGAAACTTGAACTCTTTGGCTAGCTATAACCTCTAGGTCCCTTATAAGGCTTACAACTATACCTTTGTTCTAATAGTCAGGACTAGAATAACTTTAAGCCATTTGAACATTTACCTTTTATTTTCTAACAAGGAAAGTATGAACTTGTTTGGCCAAATAAGGCAGTTAGAAATCCTTAGTGCATTTAACAGAACCAACACCTAGACAAACTAAGCAAATATTGATAAAGCCAACATTGAAACTGTTGTTAACTCTGCAAATACTTGAAGGTTGTTCATAAAAACAATGTACTGTTTAATAACCAATTTGACTTAGCTGAGTGGCACAAAGCCACCACTGGGCTGATACAACTACAGTGCGCTTGGTGAAAGTGGCAGCTAATTACAATGGTTTCTTTGCACACATACTTTTAATAGTGCAAAATGAAAGACTTTTTTGAAAGTAAAAGACACTAAAGAAAAGAGAAATTCAATACAGCTCTTTGGAGTTATGAGCCAGTAGTGATAACAAATGTGTCAAACTAATAAATGCTTTTAAATATTTAATTACACATTTTATCTGATGTAAGCCATACCAAAAATATATTTACTGTAATTCTGTATTAACATACAGCAAAACTACTGCTTCTAGTGTACAATTCCCATTTTTTTCAAGCAAATAATATTTCCAGCCTAGCTTACTTTAGAAATTAAAACCATACCAACAGTCAAATTGCAATCTGGATTTAACTGCTTTGCACCAAACTGTAATCTTGGCTATTTGTGAACTCTGTTATTAAATATAGAGAAGAGGCCAAACTAGGCATTGAAAAGTTTCCACAGTATGTTGCTCATTAAATAGATAGTCTTAAAACAACTAATTTATATATAGTAAAATGGTAGGAAAAAGGAATAAAAGTCAAAACAAAAATGAAGAGGGTGGCACGGTGGCACAGTGGTAGTGCTGCTGCCTCACAGTAAGGTGACCTGGATTCGCTTCCCGGGTCTTCCCTTCATGGAGTTTTCATGTTTTCCCCGTGTCTGCGTGGGTTTCCTCCAAGTGCTCCAGTTTCCTCCCACAGTCCAAAGACATGCAGTTTAGGTGCATTGGCAATCCTAAATTGTCCCTAGTGTGTGTTTAATGTGTGTGTGTGTGCCCTGCAGTGGGTTGGCACCCTGCCTAGGGTTTGTTCCTGCCTTGCGCCATGTGTTGGCTGGGGTTGGCTCCAGCAGACTTCCATGACCCTGTGTAAGGATATAGCGGGTTGGATAATGACAGAATGACTGACTAAAATGAAGAAACAGATTTTTAAATGGCATTTGCAATGTTCTAGTGAACTTTTATTCAGCCCATTAAGCCAGTGCACAATTTGAGTGAGTGTATTGTTTTATTCCTTCTATCCTTTCATTACTGAGCTGTGACCACAGGTCACCTAATTTGTTGTAAATAACATACTATATCTATAGCATATTTATTATTTTTATTACACCTCATTATGCTGAAAGGTGCATGGGGTACTGATGATTTGCTTCCATCTGGTCCTGTCTTGAGCTACATGTTCTCTTTTACCCCATTTTAGGTCCATCTCCTTCAGCTCGTTTATCACAGTTCGAAGCCAGGATTTTTTATTGTTAGCCTTGCTTGCGCTTCCCAGGTGGTGTTCATCTCAGAACAACCTTAGGTATACGGCTCTGGTCCATTGTGAGGATGTAGCCAAGCCATCTTAAGCGTCAAAGCTTGATCTCCAGCACCTCACTATGGCTCTTAGTTTTCTTGTTAAAGTCTTCATTAGAAATCTTCTCAGCCTGAGACATTGATTGTGGAAGGCATTGATCTTATTTATGTCCCCCTTTTCAACAAGTCAGCATTCAGAGCCATACAAAAGAACAGGCTTGGCATTGCCCTTATAAAGTCTGACCTTTGTACTCTGGCTGTACTGTTTAGACTTCAAGAGGGGCTGAAGTATTGTGAATGCACTGTATGCTTTCCCAAGTCTTGTTTTGATGTTTTATTGTAGTGCTGTCTTTATTGCATATGCAATCTTACAAACATAAGGAATTGCCTTAATACTTTGCTTGCGTTTTGCAAAAACTGCTTACATTTAACTGATTTCTAAACACACAACGCTTATCTAAACTGAACAGATTTTCAAAGTCCCAAACCTGTAGACTGATAAGATTTGTCATGGTTCCAAAAATGTGATAAAACTCATTAATCCAGTGAGTGTGCTAGATGCAAATAAAATTAAAGACCCGGGGAATGCCCCATGCAGTATCATATTGTGTGGCGTTCTGTAAAAGTTCCTATTCAACGAAGTGTAGGAGGCATTCTTCTTACAAACAGCTTCAGACTTCAAGAGGTTTGCTGACCATTTCACATATTCAGTGAGCTATTTGTAAAAATTACCAGGTATGGGTAACTACCAAATGAGCTGTCTGAATATGTTATATATGGACTGTGCTCTTCTCAGATCCAATAGAGCACTTCTTTCCAGATCTGCTCACAGTGCACCTGTTCTAATCATTCATGGCCTATGCCTGGAAGTGGTGGGTCAGGCCTGCTTTAATCATGTAACCTCCCTGTCCGAAACAGCTGCCCTTACTTCAGCTGCATGTATGTTAACATAATTAGTCTCACAAATCAGTTATCATTATTTTTCAATTATGGTTACATTTGGTCAGTCTAACCTGGATGCATAACATTAAATCATGACTGTCCTGGTCAACCCAGGACCTCTGGTCACCCACTTGTCACTCTCACAAGAGAATATATTGATTATAACTTTTCTGTCTTTCATACTTCAATAAATGATGTGACAATTGTTTAGGTTTCTTATAACAGCAGTAGCTATAAATAAAAAATATTTTACACTGTTGTATACTACAGGGTGCAGTAGTAGCTGATATATCTTATTTTTGATCTGCCAAGTATAGTTTCAGTGTTCAGCTGCTCCACAGAACCTTAACAATTCTGTTTCACTAATATATGGTGTACCCATTCGCCATTGTATTTCTTAATACACTTTTACACTATTGTCACTTGTTTTGTTTTTTTTTTTGAAAGAAAGTATGTCATGCTTGAAAATTAGGTTTTCAAACTACCTGTTCATGTGGATGCATACTGACCCGGCAATGTTTGTTAAGTGTCTTTGGACAGCTTTAATAAGTACAACTGTTGGCCTTAAAATTAACCTAACCAGAAACACATTGTGTTTTAAGAAATAAAATGTATAATACCAGCACATTTACACCTCCCAGCCAGGCCAGAACAATCTCCCAAAAACACAAGTAAACCTGATGTTAAATTACACAACTTCTAGTCATGGGGTAAGTCAGATTTGAGGACTGGTGATTTTGTTGCTGGACCATGTCAGATTACTCAAATGAAAATCACATTTACCAACTGTGTGCTGACCTTCCACCACAGTTGTGCTTGCCCCTTTTTGTAACCCCCAATAATGTGCTACTACAAGCCCGGGCTGTACACAGGATTAACAGGTTTGAAGGTACAATGAGTTCATCCATGGCCATTGTTTTCTTTTTCCATTTTGTTCTAATTTGCAAAACACAAAACATCACAAAGACAAGCCTATCTTTTGTTTGCGTTGTTTCTTATTTCAAGCTGCTACATTCCATTCATTGTATTTCTGGATTAGCATTCATTGTCAGCTCGCACACACACTGCGAAAGAAAAAAATCAAACCTGTTTGATTTTACTGGGTACATTTGTTGGCTAGTTAGAGTCAGTCACTGCATGTCATATTAGGTGGCTGGTATCATGGGAGCATGCTGCTGACTGCCTCCAACTGCTAAGATTATGTAAATGAAGGGTAAGACTTAAAATTGCTGGAAACTTTGACTAATGTGACATAGCCTTAACTCTCAATCAAACAGCTAAATGGACAAAAAACTGAAAGAAATCCACAGAGACAACTGGAAATGAGCATCTTGCTGATAAACAACAGCTTAAATCATTTTAAAGAGAAGAGTTTTTATTTATGTAGATTATCAACTGCTTGCAATGCATTTCTCCCAAAAGGGTCAGGTTAAGAGTAGCTGTAGCAGAGATGCCTGAGAGATCAAAGCTTGATGATGAAGTATTGATTAAGTTCCAGTAATGTCAAAAGCTTCCTTGAGATTAATTTGTTTTCATGGTCTGCTAAGTGAAAGCTTTTGAAAATGCTGAAATACTGTAAAATGTATTTCAAAATATAAGCTGTAAATGAACTGAAACAATACAGCTATCCACACTATATGTAAAAGCACCACATTAAGAGAATAGAAGAGAAAAAAAACTATAAGATGTATAAATAATTTCTAGCATATTGATCATGCTAGTCAACTGTAAAGACTCATGTTATGCATTTTTCTGCAGATTGGGGGGTTTTGTTTCACTTTTTGGTCTGAGAAGTATCATTTTAAATCCCTAAATCTTTCTGTCCACAAATAAAGATGATGGAGCTTATCCATGCAGCATTATTTGCAAATTAGGAATCAACCCTGGTCAGTAGAGCAGCCACCGATACCCAAGCTTACTCATTCTGGGCCAATGTAAATTACAATCTAAAATTTTGGAAATTTAAAGGGTACTGGAAACCCAAGAGAAAACCAAACATATAAAATCTAGGAGACATTTTATACTCCACACTGATAGTGTTGGAAAAAAAAAATCCCATATCCCAGGAGCAAGGAGGCAGCAGTGCAACCTCCACACTACCATTCCCCTAATTGTGAAATTTCATATAAAGTTTTTAAAGAGATTCAAGAGGCCAGATGGACATAAAAATAATAGGTTTAGTACCTACAGAATCCGCCTTAGCCATCTTTAGATATTCTTGGTCACACTGTGTGGTGGTTTATCTACATTTAATATCAGTTTATTTAAATGTTAATATGGCAGATGCTTAAAGTTGATTGCATTATTTTATGCAATGATTATACATCACTGGCTCTGCAACACCATACACCCTCCAAATTATACATTTTCCTGAGCTGGGACTATCTGCAACATTATTTTATAAAGAAATGTTTATTAAAAATGACTTGCACACTTTCCTCTGCACCTCTACTATTTTCATTGTGATGTTTCTAAACTTAAAATGCAGTTTCAGTTGGTCAACATGAGACAGTCCTCTCACCTGAACAAAGTAACTTTTAAATTACTTAGATACTGTATGTTATCCATTATGTACGTGCATATGCATTTTTATTGTAATCATGTTGCTATTACAGGTGGAATCCCGTTGTAATGAAACTCATGGGACCATAAAAATATTTTATCATTATTATAATGAATATGGGGATAATATGTATATTATTTCGACCAGGGTCGCCAGCAATTCGCCATGTCAATTGACAGCAGAGCAAGGACAGCTTTGTAGCTGCTGTGCTGCATCTGGTAAACAGTAAACCAAGAGCAAAACAATTATTTGTCCTCTGCAAGATCAAGCTTACCATGTAACGTGCTTGTTTAGAACATTTAATACCGGACTTTGATGTGCTCTTCCTCATACTCTACCGATCTCTCTTCTCCAGACCACATCTGTTACAGTGGTGATTCTAAGATGCTGGTGTTCTTCTGATCTGAAGATGGGAGCTAAAGCAGGATGCTTGGCCATGTTGTGGTTCCTAACCCGTGTGCTTGAGTGAAACTGGACCTGCCTCCTCTATACAGGAATAAAGTACCTGCATTTTCCTTGAAAACCTGGACTCACCTTCCTGTCTCTTATGCAACTCTGTGACCCAAACTTGACAATTCTTGCATAAAAAACAGCACTTTTTAAACTGCAAAAACTGTTTTATTTGAAAATGAGACATTCAATGTAACTATTTTTTATAGAAATACAGATATGTATACAGAATGAAAACGAAATGTTTGATGCAACTTTTTTTATAGAATTAGTAGTATAGTATTACAGTATTATTAGGTTTATTAATATAGTATTATTAGCATAGAATTACAGGTATGAAAATACAGAAAGAAAACAAGACATTAGATTTAACTTTTTTTTATATAGAAATACAGATATGAAAATACAGAATGAAAACCAGACATTAAATGTAACTTTTTTAATAGAAATACAGGTATGAATGCAGAATGAAAATGAGACATTAGCAATAAAGGTATGAAAAGAGAATTAAAATGAGATGCTAGATATAGCTTTTTTAATAGAAATACAGGTATGAAAATAAGAGTGAAAATGAGACGTTAAATGGAAATGAAGGCATGATTCTGAATGCTTTCGCCATGTTGTTTTTCTTCATTTTGGAATCAACTGTTTCCAGTATTGTTAATTATAGTTTCAGTGTAAATTGATGCTGTTTCTCACTTTTTTTGTTCATTTCAAATAAAACTTTGGAAACTGCTATGAAACTCTAACAGTACAGTATCCACACACGACACAACTACCTAAGCGGACGATATATGGAGCACGGACTCAGAATTCAGCAGATGATGTCACGTCTACACTCTTGCCGAGACTGCCTGCAACCAGAAAGTTCACAAGAGACTGTCACTTTCTTTTGGTCGAACAAGAAAGAAACAGCCTGTTGCAGGTTCCTCAAGGCTTGTTGAATAGGTTTGGCAGTAAGTATTTTCTGTATCACATTATTATCTTCAGTGGCCATTTTTGGTAGAAAAAAACTTTAATTATACTAAAATTTTAGTAAAGGGAAATTCTTTAACATAATGTTGCATGTTTTTTTGGGGGGCCAACAAAGAGTAATTATTATTGTGAAAATTTTGTTAGTTTTGTTAGTTTGGTATTCGCTATAATGAGATTTGACCTGTTCAAATTACTAAATAAGTGTCTTTGTTTCTAGGGCCACAGGGAACGACTTCAAAACAACCAGTCCTTCCAACTTTCTTGATGACAATAACAACTTTTTCCTTTATTAAACTGCTTCTTGGTCTGCTCCTGGTTGTTTGTAGCCATCTCCTCCCTCCTCCTCTCTTTCCCTTTCTCCCTCTCTCTCACTCAATGCTACTTTAGATTTGCGTTGTCTGTCTCTGTCACTGCTGGCGGCTCTTTTTTGAATTCACCTTGATGTCCACCTGTAGAGCTTACCACCTGTAAAGTCAAAATCTTCTGCTCTATTAGTATTACTTGACTGATTGGCTTTCCTTCATCTTAGGTTAAGGGATTTCGTGGCTCACTAGCTGAAATATGTGTCTTTAAAATATAAATTAAGGAACTTTGGATTTAAATGTTAGTATTTCACATCAATAAATAAAATAAATGTGACAACTGTAGTGCAGAATTTACATCAAAATAAGATTGTTGACTATATGTGATCCACTAAATCTTTAATATTTTCAAAAAGGTTGACTGTTCCAAAAATTCAATAAGCACTGCTTTAACATAATGGCTCAGTTCCATCTAATGTGCTTAACATTATTATTTATCTATCAGCACTAATTTTGAATCACTGTGAGTTAATCAGTTGAATCTAGCTTACTTACTAGTTGTTAAGTCCTTTTTCGTAAAAATGAACTCTGAAGTGTATTTGCCTTCAGTGTTTACTTATTGTAGGCATAGATGCACTGCATTCTTTTTATGGTCATTATTGAATGTACCTGGGCTGCACTTATTTCCACCAGCATTACATTTATATTTGCTTTTTCTGTTTTATTTCTTAAACATCTTCTCTCACTGATACAACCCTTTACTTTTCAGAATGCATTTTTACCTGACTGTTCTGTTGTATTGTGTATAAACTTCAGCCATTTTATGATCACATCCAAGCCTGTGTTTAAGTTCTCTTTCTGCTTATATTTAATCACCATTGGACCACACTGAAAGTGGCATGGTAGTAAAATGTGAAAACTGGAAATACCATGCAAAAAGTATTTAGTGAAATGTCATGGTTAATGTGACAAACTGTGTCTCAGTCTCATGGACTTAAGTTACAGACAACTTCGATTTAGCTCTGTAAACTCACAATGAGAACATAAAGAGCTGAGACCATCCTGACTAATGGACATCCTTGCCTTTTATTCTAGTTGTTTATTTAATGCTATATTTAAACAAATTCCTTCCCAAATTTTAGTTTTTGGTCGTTACGTCTTTCTAAGTGTGTCCTAATTTCTGGTGTTTCTTCTTGTTTTTGTTTTTTTTTTTTTTTTTTTATAATTTCCGCTACTTTTGTAGCATACTTAGGACAGTCAGATTGACAATATTTACATTGTTTTATTTATTATATTTAATGGAAGCCAAGAACACACCCAGCTTGCCTTGGCACACACCTACCCACAGAGATAAATCAAACCCATTATATAAAATTCCAAATGTTTGTAGTAAATAAACTATAACCAAAACAAATATACATATAACCTGAATGTAAAATCAACCACCTGAATAATTCCCGACAGTGACAACACCAATGACCATAAGCAAGCAAAAACAAACACCAACAGAAACACAGTCCAACTACCAGATGTAGAGGATGGTGATGAGCAAACGCCCAAGTGAACAGCCCTTCTCAATAGATGTGTCTTTTGTCCTACCATGTAGGGTCTGTCTATTGAAATCCTGTGATAAAAGGAGCAAGCTTTGTGCAGCGATGATCTCACACACACTGAAGTCACACAAATCATGGCAACACTTATAAGCCTTGGGATGTAATTGTATCAGTGAACCAGCAATCAAATAAACTGCAGCAGTTTAAATCTAGTGCTTTTCTTGTCATCCTCCAAGCAGCCCTTCCATGAAAACATGTCTGCTGGTCTAGTGACCCCTATTGCATCTGGAATTTGGAGTCCTTTAATTAGCTCTGCTGCAATTTTAACCTTTAACCTTTTTTTGGACTGTTTACTTTTGTGTAGAGATTTTGTCAGAATGTCCTCATTTAGTTTAAGAAATTTTTTGGTCTGTCTTTTTGACTGAATGAATACTTATTACTCTTTCCAGTTTATTTACTCTGGTAGTTTACTGGTACTGTTTCTTTTCTGATTATGTCTCATTTTCTTTTTAGTTGTCTGTGTTCCTTATAAAAATATTCATTCTTTTATAATGTTGCTGGTTAATTGACTTCTTCCACATTTACCTGCAGCCTAGCATGCTCACGATTAGCCTCCGTCACCCTGGGAATTGGCCATGAGTGCAGACGATTGCAGGAGTCATTTGCTTTTCCTATTGTTAGCCTTGGGACTCACAGTCATGCAGATTGAACATCTCTCTTGATTCTGCATGGTTTCATTGTATCATGTACATTGACATTTTAACTAGAAATCTACATGTTTGCTGCAAACAGAGTAACACATTCAAATTATAAAATGATCATTAAGTTAAGAAATTGTGTGCATAAGCAACTCTGAACCTTTCAAGGTGTGCACTACAGCAAAAGACCACTAGTTCTCCAAGCTCCAAAGACTAATAACTAATACAGAACACACATTATTGGGCCATCTGTAGCAGCAGATGACTCCCAATACATGTGATATTTTCCTTCATTTGACAGATTTATACTCCAGCCTTAAATGGTTTCATGGGTAGGCAGAACTTGCAGTTTATTTTTTATCCAAATAAGAATGCAGTTTTGAGATGAGGCATAGAGGAGCAGACAAAGACTCTCATTGACATGTTGCTTTATGCAGTAAGGCAGGTATAGCTTCCTTAATATTCAAATGAAAAATTCCAAATCATAATCACTTTATTCATTTTGTCCTTGAGTAACTGTAGCTGTTTGGTGCTTAATAGTGAGCCTCACACTCTTCCATATTTTGCAAAAGCAGTGAACTTTTGACCGACCACTAGAAAGTAGCAGCCATCCCAACCTGGCAAACACCACACTCTTGTAATCAACACTGATTCACAAATTCTAACTTCATTTACACGTTTTTCTCTTTGCTGAGAAGATTGCTTCTAATTATCTGATGTGAGTGTTTCGTATCTTTCACAATGGTAATGCAGAGAACCCAAAGGAACACCTTTTGTTAAGCTGAAGACCTTAATATTTTTGAATGAGTACATATTTGAAAGTCTGAAGTTTAAAATAGTTTTGGGATGGTTAATATTTATTTTTTAAAATTATAATAATTCCATATATTGGAATCTTAGTAAGTCTATAAAGATCAGTTTAATCATAAGTTCACATTCAAATTTATTGTTACAAGGAAAGTACAAAGTATAATAAAATTCTTCCTTGCAAGTCTCCCATAGTCTAGTGGCAGTAGGGCAATACCTAAAACAGATGAGGAACACAAATTAAGCAGTCAGTATAACACCATACATGAAATATAATATCAGACAGTATATTTAAGTAGCACATATTTGGTAAGCTTGTGTAGTTGTTATAAGCAGATACTGAGCAGCCTCATGACCTATACATATACACTTTTTCTAAAACCACTGGTGCAATTGCTAATGACCCTGTTTGACAGAATACAAGACAGAGAAAAGTGTCTGTACAGGATTCTTTAGGTGTTTAATAACTTTTTGGTTTTTCCAAGACAGGTCATGTTATACAGTTATATGCCATGAACAGAAGGTGGCTCTTTGCTACTAATATTCTGTGCTGAATTCACCACTCTATACTGCTTTTCTGTCCTGAGCCAAAGTATTGTACCAGGATATGTGTCATCTAATGAGGATGGATATCATTGTGCAGTTAGAGAGGTTGCTGAGCACAGGCAGAGATATATGGGACCGCTGGGAGCTGAAGTTTTCAATCCCCCGTAGCACCAGTACATGGCTTACTGCAGATGAAAGTGGAAGTAAAGGCACTGGTGAGTTTTCTTAAACTCACCACAGTAATAGTGAAATTAAAAGCTGCTGATCCTCTCAACCTAACATTCTCAATGGTTAGTAGGAATCAGTTTTGCCTCCAGAATGCTCCTGAGGTCCCCAACCAGGTGGCTTCTCATATTGAAGGATACAGACAAAAAGCTATTCATTAATTTGAGTGAAGTAGAGATGACTACTGAAATGCTTCACTCGTAGACTGTTCAAATTATTCTGCTTTCAATGTGCAATATATTCACATTGCTGATGTGAGGATCTATATTAAAACTAGTAATACAATATAAAGAAATTACAAGTGAATGAAACATTCACTTAAAAATTAGAATATCCTTTCCTGCAGTATAAAGCTGTGAAAGATTTTACTCCTGTTTACCCTACAGAGCTTGGCTGCTCAGTGAAACGTATGGCCTCACATATTGTACATACTGTATGTATTGCATTTCTCAGTTACTAAATAAGATTTGTACACATGCAAAGTGCACTGTATTAAAATTACATTGAAATGAATTTCCACCAAAGATAATAAACAATGAAAACAAAGACTACAAAAATCTATAACATTTCACTTTTACAGCTTCAGCAGTACTCCAATTTGCAGTATTGTGCAATATAATAAAGACTTGAATATACATGGAAGCCGAGAGCCATTTTATATTGCATGAGATTAATACAGTCTTATTTGATTTTTTTCTGTGTTGATATGTTCTCTTTTGAGTGTTTCATATTTCCTCATAACAGCTTATTTTGTGCTACTTTTATTTATATTAAAAATTCTTAATCTAATAATTTGTGGACCAAAATTTACTAAAGAAATTAGATCTCACTCATGACTAGAAAGACTGTCTTATTTATTGATTCATGGATTTGCCAACCTATACAAAGATAGATATTGTTTGAAATATCCAGCTGTTTTCTGGACCTTGGAGAGCTGGACAGTGACTCTGAAAACCTTGAGAGACATGGGTGAGGAGCCCCAACAGGCCACTCAATCATTAGAGAGATTGAGACTCAGGTTTGCTGCAGAATGGTGTGTTGACCTCCTTGGATAGATAGCCTCTTGACTGCAGTGGGGGTGGTTTGAGTAGTTATTGTCCATGTTGAAACATTGTTATATGTAAGGGCAGACTATCAGTTCTGCAATCCAGAATTAAATAGTTAGGTGCCAAGCTGAGGCACAGAACGGACAGGTGGTTTTCTCTGAAGTTCTACTTGTGCCACAAACCAATCCAGAAAAGATTGGAAAGACTGGAAGGTTTAATGAGTGGCCCAATCTTTGTGTAGGATAAATCCGTTTGGAACAGATAGAATCTCTTCTGTAGTGAAAGGCTACATTTTAACTGAAGGGGCACCAATGTACAGGGGAGGCATATGAGTAGTTTGGTTGAGGATTACTTAACCTTTTTAGCATTGTGTTTACTCCCAGAAAAATTTGCCAAACATTTTGAATTTTTTTCACAAGAAAAAAATGTTATTATGTGTAACAGAAATAGTTAAAACCAAACTGCAAATATAAATACAGTAGCAAATGTCTAGTGTCCAACTAAAGATATAGTATACATTCTACAAGTTAAGTGTTTTGAAGCAGTCATCAATGCAGAGCCTGATGTCGCAATCAGGAAAGTGGAACAGTGTTTCTTTGCTGACCGTTCTTATAATATTATTATTCTTATAATATCACCAATATTACGCCTTTTTGCTTTTTGAAGCTTGATGTAACTGAATTCACCAGGTATATCATGATGGTTCGGTTATACAGTGACATAGGCATCATTTGTACTGTCCGTGATAACATCTAATGACCATTTTGCATTGTCATTACTATCACTTGATTCAACTAATGGTTTAGTTTCACCTTGTTCTAAAACTGGCTTTACTGCTTCTCATTTACATGCCATTGTGTATTTTGGTTGAAGATGTTATGATCTAAAGAGTTCCCAAGCATAAAGAGTCCCAAAAATGGCCGAATTACCCACTAAAGGGGGGAAAAACAATAACCCTGGTTTGTCAAAAGAAGGGCAAACACAGGAAGCTCTGCAGTCTATTTGTGACTTTACACTTTAGGAAGATAAGATGCTTTTATATAAATAACAAATAAATGTTTTTCCACTGTTAATAAATAGAAGCTTTGTTTTTCGAAAGGCTCTGTTTAATAAAGTAGCATAAATGTACAGAAGGCAATGGATTCAAAATTGACAATTTCAAAGGCAAAGTCCCAACACACAAGAAAAAGAATGGTCATAAAAATCACAAATATTAGTAAACATAGGAGAGCTCACTAACCACCTAGTGCACTCACAATGAACCGCAAGGGACAGTGGGTTTTCTTCAGCCTTTCTTCAGTTAACCATTTTTACATAGAATTCCAAACCAGGAGATGCTCTATTAACAGCAAAAGGTTAAACTAGACAATAGTGATGACAGAACCCTGCAGAGTTTGCGTTGCAAAATGTCTGTAAATTTTGCCAAACTATATGAAATGCATTGAAGTCAGTGGTGAAGGAGGAACTGAACTAGTTTTGAGTAGATTATGTTGGTGCAATTGTTTTTTAAGTGTTACTGAAGGCTAGGGAAAAAGTCCGCCAGTATGCTGGACCGATTATGGTGGCCAAATATGTGCATGGTCGTTGGTTTTCTATCTGCAACTGTGTACCGCTGTTTCTCTGTTTGCCCTGAGAAGGACCTGAAGCTGAATTTTGTGGTCAAGGTACTCCATACAACCACTTCATAGGTTATGCTCTGCATGTCATGCTATAAGCTCTTGATTGAGACCAAGATGAAGCTACAAGGCCCAGGGGTGAGCAAGTATTTTTGTGAAAAACAAATAACCCTTAGCATTACAAAGCAGCAAGATGAATAAATAATGGGAGGTTTGAAACTTGAAAGTATGTTTTATGAGAAGGATCTCAAAGTAATAGTGGACTTGTCACTCTCTACATCAGAAAAGTACACAGTTGCAATCAAAATGGCTAACAGAATTTTAGATTATGTATCATGACACGTGTAGTTCAACAACAACATTTATATAGAACAAATACAAGTCAAGAGAGGTCATGATTAAGCTATATAACACACTACTGAGACCTCACCTGGAGTACTGTGTACAGTTTTGGTCTCCATATTGCAAAACAGACATAGCAGTGATGCAGAGAGTCTAGAGAAGAGGAACTAGGTTGACTCCAGGATTGTTTGATATCTGCTATGAAGAAAGACTAAAGAAGTTAAACCTTTTCAGTTTAAGCAAATAGAGATTAAGAGTTGTCATGAATGAAGTTTTTAAAATCCATCCACTATCCAACCTGCTATATCCTAACTACAGGGTCACGGGGTTCTGCTGGAGCCAATCCCAGCCAACACAGGGCACAAGGCAGGAAACAAACCCCGGGCAGGGCGCCAGCCCACCGCAGGGCACACACACACACACTAGGGACAATTTAGAATCACCAATACACCTAACCTGCATGTTTTTGGACTGTGAGAGGAAACCGAGGGAAACCCAAGCAAACATGGGGAGAACATGCAAACTCCACACAGGGAGGGCCCGGGAAGCAAACGCTGGTCTCCTTACTGCGAGGCAGCAGCGCTACCACTGCGCCACTGTGCCGCCCGCTTTTAAAATTATAAAGGAAATTAGTACAGATGACCACTGGTGTTACTTTAACATGAAGTAACATATTTTAACATAGTTGTAAATTTGGTTAAGGAAGATTTCACAAAAATGTGAACCATAGAAACACTGAATAAATTACCAAGAAATGTGGTGGAGAGTAGGACTTGACTTGATGTTATTTTGGAGATTTCAGGTGAATATGCATGGTAAACGTTTTGGGCTGAATGGCTTATACGAATCAATATTGCCCTAAAATATACAGTATATATGTTCAGTATGTCTGTGTGGGTCAGTGCATGTGTAGAGTATAGTGTATGAAATATGAGTTGGTTCCTGCCTTGCATCTGATTTTGTTTTCATAAGCTCCCACTTGCCTGCAAGTTCATTAAAATATACAGATGGAGATAAATGGGAAATGGATTGATGGTAGGGTTATGCAATGTGCTGAGTTATCTGTGTTTGTCTTGGATCTGTGGTGGTGGAAAGATAGAATTGAAGTTGCACATGCCTTCGAGATCACATATGACATCATGTACAAGTTTACTTTGCCTTCACTTGACATCAATTGAAGTGGTTCTGAGTAGTATTAAATAAAATCAACACAAGCTGGGGTTTTCTGAAGGTTCTCAGCTGCATAGTGTAGTGACAACCATTGTCTGCATGGCACTAGCAAAATATTTACTGCTTCCTATTTTTGAAAGGTTCAAGGGATATTCAAAAATTCCACATATAACTAAACCCAGTGAACACCACCATTGACAAATGTACTAAATATGTTACCACCAGGACATTACCAAAAAAAAAATTTTTTCAAAATGCTAATGACCACCTTAATGGAGGTTCAGGAATATATGGCAGTAACTGACCACTGCCTACATATTGCACATATGTTTGCCATTTTGCTGCCATTCCTAGTTATAGGTAAGCCTGGTAATGCTGAAGCCATTACTTGCAAGAAAGAAAATTCAAGCCAGGATTGACTATACATTGTTCTCCTCTACTGCTGAATCTTAGGCTGGACAGGTCTGTTATTTTTTACACTGGAGTTGACCCACTTAAAGGATTCAAAATGCTGTCTCTGTCCTAGTGTCTATACAGACACAGGGAATTCCAGTTTCTGTGTTACATCTTGCCTGAAGAAGGGGCCTTAGCTGACTTGAAAGCTTGCATATTGTAATCTGTTCATTTAGCCAATAAAAGGTATTTGTTTGACTTCTCATTGCAGGCCAGGAAGGGAAGCACTTTTAACCTACCATGTCTGTTGAGATCAAAGTAGAGTTTTTACTCTAAATTCCAGCTAACCATGCAAATTACACACTATCTACTGTGAAGTATGGTGGTGACTACAATGAAACAACGAAACAATGAAAACTTCCAAAAATGAGGGTATTTTAGCAGAAAATCTGCTAGAATACAGATCAACATGCCGATCATTTAATCACTTAAAGCACATAGTCAACTCAACTAAGAAGTTGTTAAAAAAGACATATCATTGTGTTGAATGGCTCAGTCAGAATTTCAACCTCAAAATTGGAGAAAACAGAGGTCTGAGGGGATGGTAGACCAATTACAATGAGAACATGACTCAGTCAATGACAACAATAGTTATTCATTTAGAAGTGAATGTATCACTAAGCCTTTATGTATAATCAATAAGCCTTTAAATCTTCTTCTTCTTCCTCTTCTTTCAGCTGCTCCTGTTAGGGGTTGCCACAGTGAATCATCTTCTTCCATATCTTACTGTCATCTGCATCTTGGTCTGTTACACCCACCACCTGCATGTCTTCTCACAGCACAACCATAAACCTTCTCTTAGGCTTTCCTCTTTCCCTGTTGCCTGACTGCTCTATCCTTAGCATCCTTCTCCCAATATATCCAGCATCTCTCCTCTGCACATGTCCAAACCAATGCAATCTCGCCACTCTGACTTTGCCTCCCAACCGTCCAACTTGAGCTGACCCTCTTATGTACTCATTTCTAAAGTGAAATCAGACACATATTGTGTATAAAGGCAGGTGAGAGACAGAGAGAGAACTAAGGAGGGTTTTGTTTGGGCTGGTTGTGAAACATAGGCAAAAAGACAGGCAACCCTTGCTAGCAGATAGGGATAATCTATGTAGCAATTTATTTCTATTATTCTTCTGTTTATCTATTACTTTTGTGTTTCTCCATTTGTTCATCCATTTCTTGATTTTTTTCTGCCTCTGTGCTCTTTCCTTGGCCAGTGTTCAGTAGCATATGTGGATTTATTTTAAATATAAAAAATCACTACATGATCTTCCAGCAATTATCAAGTAATTATTAGTAGTATAGTTTGACATCTCCAGTGACTCAAACCAGTCTGCACCTTGCCTCAATAAAATCAATAAAGTTTCATATTGTCTTAAGTTAGTTGTAAGCATGTGTGTGTGTGTGTGTGTGTGTGTGTGTGTGTGTGTGTGTGTTTGTGAGTGCTGACAACCAGAGAACGCTGACAACCAGAGAACGCTGACATGGAAGTACAATGTATAGAATACAGCCTCGAGGAATAAAGAATGCTGGAGTTTTAGACTGCATTAACATAAGAGAGGCATGTCTGTTTGATGTCTTGTGTGTGTCAAACCAGCACTTATTAGAATATGGCAAAAAAAGGCTTACAGTAGATTGTGACTTGAAAACAGCATATTAATTTGCTGTCAACATGCAGCAAGCTTGCAATACATTGGATATTTGAAAATGTGCTGGAAAGTCTTCATAAAGCTCTGTGAGTTTTTGTTATATAATCTTATATCCTCAAGGCAACAACTTTAACAATTGTAGTCCTCAAGTTTGACATCACCTCTGTCTAGAAGATGTGCAATGTACCACCAGCTCACCTAACAATGTTTTTGTACAGTATAGCAGACCACTAAATTTAACTGTAATTTACATCTGACAATATTTAATAAGGACTGCTGCCCCACAGTTCCAGAAACCACATTTCTGTTATGCCTGTGTGTATGCTTTTACTGGTTACTCTGATTTCTTCTCCTACTCCATTGATGTGTGACAGGTTAATTAGCTTCTCCATATTCATCTTGTGAGACTAACTGTTGGCTTGAGTGTGCCCTGTAATGCACTGGTTTCTCATGAAAGACTGAGTCTTGCCAGGGGTTTCCATTCCCCTTGTCTTTTATTTAACATGGCAAGTTATGAAAATGGATGGATAAATCTGTTTAACAACCTACCATAATTACATGACGTTATCCATTTTTTAATTTATTTTGTATGTCAGATTGAACTGTTCTTCTCTTTAAATGTGGCCAAGAATATCTAATAAATATTAGAATATCTTTGTTTTAGGAAAACTTTGCAGTTAAAACTGTTCTTTTTGCTGAAGAGGCTACAACATCAAGTGTCCGGGACAGGTGTACAGATCCATTGTTTAAATATGAGGTTTGCCTCCAAACAACTGTCAAAGTTCAGGACAGGCATGCAAACCATAAACTTAACAAGTTTGTGTGACTAAACACAGGTAGTTCAGAAGTCATACAGCAATCTGCCTGCTGTAAAAGTGGAGTCAGGAAAACATTCTCAGCCTTAAAGTAATACTCCACCCAAAAATTATATATATAGCATATATGTAATATTATATTTTTTATACATTATTTACCCTATGAGGTTAGTCGTGAAGAAAAAATTATCTCATGTTTTAATGGAGAAAGGAGACAAAGTTTCTGATAAAATGGAAGCCTATGTTGACCAACACTGGACAACAGCAAACAATATCATAAACCTCCAAAGAAAAATCTCACGTTACTCATATTGTATAATCCACATGTCAAATCATCCAGTGAAATGTTCACAACTGTTCTCAATTGACAAAACACATGCAGTTATTGCTAAAATAAAAATAAATGAATACTTCCAGAAAATGAAAATTGTTCACAAACAGAGAACCTTTTGAATTTAAAAGAAGCCTCTTGAAATGTAAAGGGCAGACATGGGTCTTCAATTCAAAAGCTCAATTATGTTACATGTGAAATGTTAGATTTTTTTCCTGGATGTTTTTAGATATTGTTTGCTGTTGTTCCGCATTGGTCGCCATAGTCTCCCAATCTCTCAGAAACATTGTTATCTCAGTTCTCCATGAAAACATGTGATCCAAATTATATTTAGCCTTTACTATAAAAGGAAAGAGAAAGTAGACTACACTGCCATTAGACAGGGTGTTGTGGACAGTGCGGGGAGCTTAAAATTTTTTTGAGAAACCATCACTGATGAACTGTATGGGCACAACACATTTTGTCTATCAGTACGGCTCACCAGCACCCATACTTGCTCAGACATTTAAGAGCAACTCACATTCCTCCATTTGTTCTCAAAAATATCAACGTGTGCACAGTGGAGTTCATCCTCATTGACTGCATCACATCCTGGAACAACAGCTGCTTGGCTCAAAAACGTAAAACACTGCAGAAGGTGTTGAAGGTGGCAAAAAATATTGCTGGCACTGAGAAGTCTTTTGTTCAGGAAACACTAAAATTAAAGACCTCAGCTATCCTGCATTGTCACTGTTCTCAATCCTTCCTTCTGGAAAATGATGCAGGGCCATTGGCACTCGCACCAGTAGATTCAGGGACATTTTCTATCTACAGGTCATAAGGTTGCTGAACAGCTAATCACAGTAACAAACCCTGTAACATAATACATGTTTATATATCCAATTACAGGGTATACTGTACAGTATATACATTCTATTCTGTATACTTTTTAGCATGTCTTTTTTTTTTGCTACTGTGTTACTGTCACTGTTCTGAGGAGACATGCAAGTAAGAATTTCATTATGCTGTGTGCACTATATACACATGACAATAAACTTGATTATAACCTTATGCAACTTTGAACACATTATTTCATGAGGAGCACCTTATATCAATATAGATCTATACTACTTTTTTTGCAGTTAATGAAAAAGTGTTTATAATGAAAACTAAAATAAAGAATGATTATTTTGTTTATGTCAATTACTTTGAAACAGACTTTGCTAAATTGTTTCATTGATTTTATTGCAGTGACTTAATTTGCTACAGTTTGTGTGTGAATTTAAAATGATCATAAACATTTGGCAAATGATAAGCTAACAGCAGATCCACACTTTAACCTCACTGCTGCTCAATTTCATTTTAAGTTCTATGATTACTGTATTATATTTTTTAATTTGTACAGTGTTCTATACAAAATAAACTGATTGAATTTTGGAATCCCAACCAGTTATGTGCTAGAAGCTTTTAGCTGCAGGAAATCAAAAACTGACTGAACTAATTAGTACTTACAAAAGCATAATTATGGTGGGCAAAAAGGTTAAAAAAAGAAGACATTTCAATGTATTTGAATTTGCAGCTCTTTTGTTACAAGTACAGGATGTAAAAGCACACAAATTACACAGCGCTAGGAAATCAAACGTATGTGTTTTCCAGGCACACATATGCATCACCCTGACAAAACAAGCTGTTATTGAGAAAATAAAACAACTTCTTAAAGAAGCAGAAATCCATCTCATCTTTTGTTGTCATGTTTAGACTTGATATTCCAGTAGCACTTTTCACTTCTAAGTTACAATTGGCAGATAAACTCTATTTTTAAATGCAACACTATAATACGAGGAGATACAGTGCCTATAAAAATATTCACTCCCCTAGATAGTTTCATATTTTATTGTTATACAACATTGAATCACGGTGGATTTAATTTGTATGAAAAAGACTACTTATTATCAAAGTGAAAACAGATCTCTGCAAAGTGTTCTTAATTTAATAACAAATGTAAAATGTAGAATAACTGATCACACAAGTGTTCACCCCCTTTAATATATGCTATATCACTACTGCTGCAGCCAATTGGTTTAAATCACATAATTAGCTAAGTGGAGATCATCTGTCTGTAGTCTAGGGGTTTCCACTGTTTGCATTCTAAATCCACCATATCTGGACAGTCCAGCTTGTGGCAAGTCAGTATGGTGGCCTATTCTACACAATGAACACTATAAGCAACTCTGTGAAAAGGTGATTGAAAAGCACAAGCCAGGAGATGGATACAAGAAATTATCTAGTCACTGATTATCTATTGGAATCCAGTCAAATCAATCATTATGAAATGGAATAAATTTAGCATAGTTGTTATTCTGCTTAGAGTAAACAGTTCACAAAAACTGAGTGGTCTTGTAAGAAGAAGACTAGTGAGGGAGGCAACTAAGAACCTTAAGAGAACTCTGAGATTGGATAGACTGAGAATACAACTGTTGCCCTGGTGCTTTACCAGGTGGTTTATAGGTGTGGCAAAGAGAAAGCCACTTTACAAAAATGCACATGACATCTTGACTGGTTTCTATGAAAGCTCTGTAGTCAGATGGAAGAAGGTTCTATGATCTGATAAAATCAAGCTGAACTTATAGGACATTAGAGTACATGCCAAGGGTGTAGGGAAAATGAATGGAGCACAATACAGGGAAAACCTGGAGGAAAACCTGATGAAATCTGCAAAAAATGTACACCTTAGGAGAACTTTTGTTTTCCAGCAAGACAATGACCCCAAATAAAAACAAAAGTAACACAGGAATGGTGTAAAAACAATAATCTAATGCCCTGGAGTCCAAATTTGAGTCCAGGTCTAAATCCAATAGAAAATTTGTGACTGGACTTTTCGCAAATTTGCTAAAAATGTTCTTTTGTCTTCATTGTGTAGATTAGGACACAATGCTGACTCACCAGATGGACTGCTCAATACAATCAATAGAAATCCCTTAACCACAGACAGGTGATTTCCATTTTACTAATTAGGTGACCTCTAAACCTAATTGGCTGCACAAGTCATGAGTAGGTGTGTCAAATTAAAGGGAGTGGGGAAACTTATGTGATGATCAGTTATTCTGTGCTTTATATTTGTAATTAATGTAAATCATTTTTCAGAGATATGTTTTCATTTTGACTTTAAGGGGTCTTTTACTGTTGATCAGTATCAAAAATTCAAATTAAATCCAATGTGATTCAATATTGTATAACAATAAAATGTAAAAACTTCCAAGGGATAAACATTTTTTTACAGGCACTGCACAGCTTAATTTCAGAATGAAGAAGTAGTACTTTTACAATTAATCTTTGATTGAATTAAATGCATATTCCTATAAATGTACATTAAATGGCTAAGAAGTGTAACAGTCCAGATGCACCTGTGACTCACGTAGACTTTTCATTGCTCTATGCGGTTGTGGCTGCTTTTCTATATATAATCCACCAAGACACCCGACCACGGTAGTAGCGAGGTGGGGTTTCGTTGTTCCTTTCGCATGGTTTTTCATGGTGGACACAGTCGGGTGTCGAAACCGAAAAGAATAATGAAAAGTCAACGTGGCTCAAACATGCATGTGGACTCCTAGAACAGATGAAAGGGACTAACTGGGTGGTTGGTGAGTTTTTGCATCCGGGCACATGGGCAGGCAGTGTGAATGCCTAGAGAGCGAGGGTAGACGCGGGCCGGTGAAAAAGGAGTGTTGGTGGGCAGGGAAACGTCTTTCGTGTTCCTGCAGGAGCATCTAAGAAGACGCATGTTTGCCGAATTGATTGATTGAATTGCTGTATGTAGCGTGTAAAACAGTTTGCTATGGTGCACGCGGTCGTGCGTCGTAACCGAAAACTCGTTTTTTTAAGACTGCTTACTTCATTGTGTTTTAACCTCAGTTGTTAAGGATCCCATAGGATACCCCTCGCAAACCGTTTTACATGCTGCATATGGCGATTCACCTTCGCAAGAAACATGCCTCTATGAACAGTCAACGTGGCTCAGAGGTGCATGTGGCCTCTACGACAGACGAATATAAATGACGCCGGTTTTTCTGTGTCGTCGCGTCCGAGTTGGTGGACGTGGCTCTGCGAGTTGTCATCGTATCCAATGGTCTTGGAGTTGGTGGGTGTGGCTCCTTCCTGCGTGCTCCATAGTTGTCTTACTTGTCGGTGGTTTAGTGAATCCACGCCCCTTCTGGCGTGCTTTCCATGGGTGTCTTGCCTTAGTGAATTATATATATAGATATTTACACCAGCATACATTATTATTTGGTAAATAGGTTCAACCTGCACATGAACAACTAATTAGTTTACTGTCCTTCCTATGCGTGTTCATGGGAAATGGCATTTTTGATGAAAAAATGTCATTAATGTCTACATTTCTAAATTGTGCATACCCAATATATTTGCGTATAGTCAGTTTATGTGAATAGTTCAGCTCAGACAAGGAAGTAACATTTCATTTAGAGAATTATTACTGTGAAAACCTACATCCACTACAAGGAGTTGAAACTAGCAACCCTGAGATATAACATTCAGTAATTTCTTCACAAACATTGTTTTTTTAAATGGAGAATGAAAATTGCAGAAGCAAAAACACTGTTTTGGAGCATTACAATCAATTACTGTAAAGTGTATTACAGGCAGTCCCCGGGTTACGTACGAGATAGGGACTGTAGGTTTGTATTTAAGTTGAATTTGTATGTAAGTCGGAACAGGTACATAAATTTAATAAATGCTGTTGTTGACTGACTGTAACCAAGTGCTCTTCCAATGAATGATGGAGTTTCACCCCTCTCTGACCTTTTTATTATTTCTATTTTATTCTCAATGGTGATGTTTTTTCTCTTCTTTACTGTATCACCAGCACTTGCATCAGATTTGTGTTTCAGAGACATTCTTGAAGGGTGAAGACAAAAGGTTAAGATGAGCTCTTCTGCACAGCACTGTACACGCTATGACGGCACTGTACTGACGAGAGACAACTTCCTGCTATGTACGTAACAGTACAAGCAGGCTTGCTATTGAGAATGAATGGGGCTGGCGAGGGGCGATCCACCACACAGTCACCTTCACTTGCATACAGTATGCTGCCTGCAGCGTCTGCCCACTGAGAACAAACAGGGTGCAGCCGAAGGCAGGTAGTGAATCGCCCACCACTGCCCCCATTCAACAGGCAGCCACCTGAGGCAAACTACAATGCAACGCCCCGCTGCCCCGTTCACCATCAATGGCAACCGGGTCACCGCTTGCAGAATCGCCAGCCGCCCACCAAAACGAACGAGGTGAAACGCCCCCCTCCGCTCCATCCAGCTTGTGTTCAGTCAGGAGCAGTAGCTATTCAGAATAAGACCCTCCATTCTGCAAACAAGCGATAGCTGTGGCCCCGGTGACTATGGACCATGGGTCATCGCTTGCCGCCGGGAGCCACCCAAGGGACACTACACTGTGCGAGTAGCGAAATCGCCCCCCTCCAGCCTTCTTCCAACCACCGCCTGCAGCGTCCCCAGGCCAAAGATAATGGAGTGGCAGTTACTGAGGCGCCTGTGTCACAGCTACTGCCCCGTTCGTAAGTCGTAGGTCGGATGTTCATAAGTTGAGGACTACCTGTACTGTAAAAATGTTGCATCATGAGCATCATGAGTTGGTTCCAAGCTCTTGCTTTTAAAACAATGTCTGTAATGCACTTTCTTGGTCCCCTGATACACAGAACTATTATTTATGCTGTATACCTCCGAAGTTATATCTAATGTAAATCTGAAATATTCAAAATTCAAAATCACAGACCTTCATCATGTTAAACAAACTGTGAACTTCCGCATTAAATAAAAAAACTACTATCAAAAGACTACACTGCAGTGTAAGACATAGTGGGCAATGCCTGTTTTGCTGGACAGTAGTGGCACAGAAGACCTGTTATGACAGCAGACTTAACAGGGATGCAGAAAATGAGTGCAATGAGAAGCCATCTACTCTCTGCCAAGCAAAGAGCTCACAAACTTTGTTCAGCCTGGAAGCTACTCTCCATAGAACCATGGAGCTGAATTAGCACTAAGATCCACTCTGCCAAGTGAAGCTGTGTAACAGTGCCTGAATCCAGTGGCGTAGCTGGGGGGGGGTTGGCCGGCGCGCGACAAGGGGGGACATCTGTCCCCAGGTGCAGCATCCAGGGGGCGCCAAATTGATGTTACGAAAGTTTAGAATGAAATGTTTTCCATTCTTAAATGCACTAAAAAGTAAATAAGAAACATTTGCATACTCAGTTCATCACTCCATCAGTATGAGGATATCTTTATCTTATATTTTTTGTCTCTTTCTGATTTCGAAGCACGTATTAGTTCTATATACCCAACAGACAATAATTTATCCCCTCCACTACTCTAACATGCTTGACACCCAGAAACATTTTTGACGTTATTAAACAGGACGCGCGATTGACATGAGGCATTAGTGTATCATTGTCTAAGTTGTTGCAAACGCCATTTCTGTGTGCCAAGTGATTTGTGTTTATGTGTTTGATAGAAAATTGATTGGGCTGTGGTGAAGTATCCTAGTAGATGGCTGCAAAAGTCTAAATATTTCACCATCATATTTTCGTACAAATAAATTGTAAGTAATGCAGTTTTTATAAATTTACATTTATTTTGCTTTATAATTTGCTATATACTTTCTTTAAAATCATTTTTTTTTAAATACTATTATTTTAAATACATTTTTAAAAATTTTCTTTCCCTTCCCCATTGCATTTTGGCAAACAGGAGGGGGCGCAAAATCTTCAGTTGTCCCCAGGCGCTGAAAACCCTAGCTACGCCTCTGCCTGAATCCAGTCTGAGAAGACTGAAAGGCAGTATACTTCAAAAAGAGAACTTCAGTGCCTACACTGTTTTTTACAGGAAGAGAAAGCCCTCCTCACCAAAACTGCAGACGACATAGCAAAGGGCCTAACAGCAAGCTGCCTTCCAGCATCAAAGCACACCACTGACAAAGGACTAGGTAACAAAAATCATATTGCTTTTACAAAAATTCCAGGGAAAGAAGAGTCCTCCACTTGAATCTGGAGCAACACCGGCAACAATTCCACACAGAACTGGACATCATACTTAAAACTGTTTATGTGTACCAAGATAAATTAGAATTCTAAATAGCCTGTCTCTTCTGTGTTATATGTTTGTCTTGTCTGTCTTGTGTCCTGTCTTTTATGTTGATATACAGTATATGCAGTTATCATATTTTTATAGTCCTTGAGGTTGCCAATAAATTGTATTATTCTGTTTCTTAAAATGAGTGTAGTTCAGTTACATCAATAAAAGTCTAACTGTTGGAAAGCCCTTCTATAGAGAAAGGTAAGGAAAATAAAGTGGAAGCCTTACCAAATTATTTAATTAATTAATGTTATTTCCAAAGGCAAAGCTGATAATTAGTTAACTGATTGATAAACATCAATTAATTATTTTTCTAACATCCTTACACACTTTCCACTTTCCATTTATTTGGTGTCCTTGGGTGGGTAAAACTGAAATCCCTTACTTTCTCCTACATTCATTTGGCAATCCTAGGTGTATACCATCCACACTACATTATTGTGGCATCCCTGGGTGGATATGACTTAAAATCCTCAAACATACTTCACTAATTTGGTGCCCTTGGGTGGCCCTGAATTAAAATTCTCTTATTTTCCAACATTAATTTGGCATCCCTGGATGGGTCCAAGTTAAAATCTTAATTTTCCTACAAGACTCACTTCATTTACTTTTTCTTTGAAACTGCTTAACAGAACTTGGACAGTATTTTATATAGGAAGCACATCTTCTGCACTCAGATCTCACAAGTAATAGGTAACTTCTGCTATTTCGGGTATCGACATTTGATTGTTGAAAGCTTGACTGTCCAGACTCCTTGAGATGTCTACCAACTTCAGTCTTATTCCCTTGTTATTTTGCTTTTTTTCTTTTCTTGTTTTATGGTTTGTATAATGAAATGTCTAACAGGAGACCATTCTGCTCCTTTTACTTAGAACGATGTGGCACAAGATGCCATTGTCTGAGGTATTTTAGTGATTGACGCAGAAGGTCGCATGTCTCTTTATATTCTGCATTGAGGAAAACCCACCCGACAAGTGGCACTAGCTAAGCTCACCACATTGACCTGACTTTTTTCCCACAAAGCTATGTGACAACCTTGGACCATCATTTTGCTGTCTGATGCATTTATGGAGGGAACTACAAAAGTATTTTATACTGACACTGCACTGGTGTTGTGTCTGATCTTAGAATTGTCTCTTAAACTTAACCTATCATTAAATGGGGTTTTCCCAGTCGAGACCTCAACTCCTCTTTGTCTTTGGAGAAAGCTGACCATCAGCAGTTGCTTTCCTAGTCAGCCATTGGCTCAGTAGCAGAAACTAAACATTTTATCTTAACACATTAAATTTAGAATTTATTCAATGCCTGAACTCATTGCATTGGATTGTTAAAGGTTGTTTGGCAGGTGATATTGGCATGAACGACAAAGGGTGTCACAAATCTTTGATTTCTTAGAAGGAAGTTTCATTAATAGAGTGCCACAAATTTCACACAGAGAGATGGTTATGTTGTGAAACTTTAACCCTTAATTGCATCTAAAAGACACATTGTTTATTAATTAAGTGGTAATAAAAACACAAGCAGTGATTTAACTGAGCAGCACAAAATGTCATCTGGTCATTAGAGCAATCTTTGCCTTGATCTACAGGCCCAAAACAAAGATTCTGGAGACATTTTTTTAGCATGAGGTGCATTTTCTAGGGATTAAATATCAGAACATCTTGTTGTGAAATGTGAAAACAAGAAATTACCTATAATTCTAATGCATTGGAGACAAGCTCTTGTGAACCCTTTGAATCTCTTGCAGATAAAGTAAAACTTATAGCTCGGTTAGAAGAAACAACATGGGGAAAAAGAAAGAGAAAGCAGAAAAAAATAACCTCTAATCCTGTTCAAAAACAGACAGAGGTGAAGCTCAGAAAATGTCTTATGTCAAACAAATATAAGAAAACCTTATAAAAATCTTTTACAAAGTTAAAGATGATATTGAAGCAGGAAAAGATGAGGACAAACAATGAGGCTGTAGAAAATGGCATTAGCTGAATTATAACAGAATGTGGAGGTAAGTAACAACTTAAAACAACTTATTTGGTAAAATCCTAAAATCCTAGAATTTATATGAACACAATTAGTCAGGAACTTTGTGGTTAAAGATATGAAAAAAGATATGAAAGATCCTTAAAAATCTAATTAGAAAAGAATCAATGCCATATGGTGGCTTTTGCCATCAATACCCAAGACTACAGACATAAACAAAATTAAGAAAGTAATGTAAATGAGTGTAACAGCAAATGTGCAACTCTGAATTCACTAAACATAAATTTAAATGGTATTCTATTCAGAATAAGACATTCCTGGTCAACCAGCTACTACAGATTAGGAAGACTAGAACATCCAACACCAGACTCCGTTTTCTGGTTATTTGTACCAAAATACAGAGGCAGAAACAACCTAACAGGTTAGAAACTCCAAACGGAAGATAAATAATACAGTAATGTAGAAAATCGCCAGCAACTCTCAGGGGAGTGGAGGAGGTTAGGAGCACACACTGATACAGAGCATTGCTGCAACCACCACATGACAAACCAACTCAGGATCCCAGATTAGGGCCCGATTGCAGCCATGCGATGGGCAACACCTCAGCACCACACTAGTTCAGATGGAATGAAACCAGTGTGAGGTTTTTTATGGTGGCTGTAGTGACAATTCTGACACCAACTCACCAGATTTTCCCTACAGGTTGGAGAGCCTACATGCAGGTCTAGAATCAGATTAACATCATACCCAGGACAGAGCAATTGCAGGTTAAGGGCCTTGCTCAAGGGCCCAACGAAGTAGAGTCACTTTTGGCATTTATGAGATTTGAACCAACAACCTTCCAATTGCCAGTGCACATCCCTAGCCTCAGAGCCACCACTCCGCCCCACTCTCATGGGAAATAACACATAAATGCGGAATGAATGTATACTAAAAGAAAAATGTTAGTTTTAACACTAGAATTACCAGAGCCTGTGAGAATACTCATAAATCTGGCCCACTTTAAATCCGTTCGCACCTCTCCGTCAGCGTCTTTTGTTCTGTAAATGTGCCGATTAAGACAAGCAGCAAGCAGCCTGCTATTCCATCCCCCACCATCGCAAAACGTTCACAAAGTTCTCCCAGCTCATGCTTTGTTTGATTATCTGGGAGTGAAGTGCTGGAGTTTTAGAGTGGAAATAATAGGTTGTTATCTGGAACACATGCATTTCATGTATGTTCCGTTTCTACAGTAATCTGTGTAAACACATTGTTAAAACATAAACTTTTTCATATTTTAGTAATAAATGTTACAAAATGTAGGCATAAACTATAGAATGTGTGAAGCCTGAAGTCCAAAGATCAAATAAACACTTTCACAAAAGGTTCAAGGACAATACAATAGTTCCCATGGTGTAGCGGTAAGATTTGCTGATTTGTAATCAAGAGTCCCTGGTTCGATCCCTACTGCCTCCTATATTTGCCATTTTTAGTAGTGAGCTGCTCTTATTGTTAATATTATACAGTACACACATACATTTTGGTTTGCATCTGTAACAGACCGTGTACATTTATAGTACTGTACTTGTAAAAGTTACCATTTTTTTTTTTCACTTTTATTCTCACAGTCACGATTACGATACATACTACTGCCCTAGGGATCTGACGCTGTTAGTTTTTATTTGAAATTGGGAGTAACTGTAGATGTGAGTGGTGTTTTGAGACAATGGAACTGGACATTCTCTGATCTGGAGGGATAAAAGCTGACACACAAACGCTGGTGAATCTGCCTTCTTCGTATCTCACCATCACTTTATTTTTTTTTATTCAGTTTTATTGAGTGTTCCTGCTCACGCAGAATTAGTATGCACCTTATGGTTTATGATTTCAAAAACAAAAAACAGAGACTAGGTATATATGATATAAAATTAACTTGGTAAATGATGACAAATCACAACAAAAGACAAGGCTTTGAATCACATTTCATAATTATATAATAAAATTCATCTTGAGTGCAAACTCAACAATTTAATTGAAATGACTGAGTTATATTAATGAAAACAATAATTTATTTTCATTCTATTTTATATTTAATACTTTTCCTTTTGGTATTATAGTTTTCTTTTTTATCTTGAACCTTTCTCTAGTTAGCACTACCCCAATGAACTTTACAAATAAATAAGTAAATATTAAACATGTTTACCTCTGGAACCCCTATTAAGTTTATATTATACACTTAGTTGGCACTGGTTGGTTAAATGACTAGCTCAGGATAACACAGTGAGTCAAGCGTAGGAACTGCATTGGCAGCCTTGTGGTGTACAGTCTAGGCCAAACTACCATCTTTCATTCGAGATTGACATACCACAGGTAACTTTTGATCTGGATCATGGCTTTAAAATACTTATTTTTTAAGAACATTTTAAGCATCTGTTAGAGAAAGTAACATATCATAAGCTCCTTAATTACACTGGAAGTTATTACTCCAAGGTGACCAGATTGTTAAAGGTATGGATATGCTCAGAAAAGGATTGAGCAGTTGTTATTATGGAACAGGATGTAGAGAAGAGGTCATGGCTGGGCTTTGAACTTTTGAAATTTAAATTGGGAAGTGCGCTGGACAAGAGTTCAACCTGGAAGGGTAGTGTAGAAAGAAGCAACAGTCGAAGGTTTGAAAGTGAGTAGCAAAAACATTTTCTGCTTGTGGCACTTTGTTTAGTAGTGAGACCAGCCACCACACTGAGTAAATTGAGACTAAAACATCCATATAACAAGGCTCAGAGAGGCAACTTAGATTTGCCTTTAAGCTATTACTTTTTAAACTTTGTTCTCTCCAATTGCTTAACTCCCACTGGACATTGTTTTGCACAATAAACTTAATAACTTTGGGAAAGAACATTGCTTTCATACTCGGGTGTGCACATAGAGGTCTTCCCCATCACATACAGTCAGGTCCATAAGTACTTGGACAGTGACACAATTTTCCCTTATTTGGGAACTAATGGACTACCACACTACCACAATGGATTTAAAATAACACAATCAAGATGTGATTGAAATATAGACTTTTAGCTTTAATTGAAGGGGCTTAACAGGATCAATTCTGAAATATACAGGGTTATACAGTACTATCTGGTGAACTTCAGCCAAATGCTGCAAAACTAATTGGATGATGCTTTAAAGTATAGATGGATAATGAGCCAAAACATTCTGCAGAAGCAAACCAAGTGCTTTCAATGCAAAATAGTGGAATATTCTTCAAAAGTCAGTCAATCAACTGATGTCCACCCAATTGGACATGCATTTCACTTGCTGAAGACAAACCTTATGGCAGAAAGTCCAATGAACAAGCAGCAACTGAAGACAACTGCAGTAAAAGCCTGGCAAAGCATCAATGGGAGATGGCCATGAGTTTCAGACTTGAGGCAGTCATTGACTGTAAAGGACTTTCAACCATATATTGAAAATGATCATTATATTTATGATTATGTTAATTTTTCCAAATACTTTTGATCCCCTAAAAATAGGAAAACCATGTATAAAACTGTCTGTCTTTTCTAAATAGTTAATACAAGATTTTTGTTAAAAACCTTGATTGCTTTGTTTCAAATAAATTGTGATGGTGTAAACAGAACTAATTTTTGAAAATTGTGTTACTGTCCGATTATGGACCTGACTGTATATATAAACTATACAGCTATTGATATTTATTGGTATGGGGAACCCAAGCCTATCCTGGCAACAAGAGATCAATTAATTAATAGATGAACCATCATTTGGTTTATATAATCACATTCATTAAAGACTGAGAATTAACAAATAAAAAAAAAAATGAATGTATGAATGTCCTGGATTGGCTGAGTTAGATAGTGTCCTGTATTTATCTAGTGTCTCACAATTGCATTCAAATTCATTCTAAGATAAGAATTTGTCCTACCTCAGGGTAGAACATAAATATTTAAAAAAGCATCCTACACACACTCGCAGCTAGGAATGAGAGTTTACATTTGAGAATAAATTATGTCACAACTTCAGAACACCAAAAAACCACAAGTTGGAACTTATGATAGCGTTTTGTAGTTTACTGATACTAACCTAGAACCACAAAGTTGATAATAATAATAATAAAAAAATAGCAGTAGAAGAAGTAGGAAAACATGGAAAAGTAGGCAGAATATTGACCTAAGCTGCACATTTCTGGTGCCACTTTGCAATAACATAAAGAATAAAACTGAAATGAACAATAAGATGGAAAGATGGAGACACACACCGAATAAGAATAAAGCTGAATAATGGGTACATTTATTCAATAATGAATGCTCTATGGATTGTTTCTGCCTTGCACCCAATGCTTGCTGGAATAGGCTTCAGCTTCCCTACAACCCTGCTCAGGATAAAGTGGGTATAGAAAATGGATAGATGGATGGATGAATGATCTACAGCCATACTTTGAAGTACATAAACTTATAACCAAAGGAAAAACTTCACAAAATAACAGTTTCTGAAACTCGGTATACCTCACACATTGTAAGGGTGTTTAAAGTTTGGTACAAAATTCAGGAAATGCTTGGCTGTGATATACCAGGATCATCACTATTGCAAACAACAGTACAAATTTCCATACCGGATCGGTCAAGCCCCGGGTTAACAACGACCACCACCAGTACTGTTAGCCAACAGGGTGCTGGAAGAAATTGGGCTACTGTTGGCCGAAGAAGAAGAAGGAGAAGAAGAGGGGGGAGAAGTGTCCGGAGGCAGGAGGAGAGGAGGAAAGTAAAGAGAGTGGAACTGAACTTTGAATGTTGACAGAATGTCTGGTAAGAGACTAGAGAGAGTTTGCAGATATGATGGAGTGAAGGAAGGTTGATATATTGTGCGTGCAAGAGACTAAATGGAAGGGGAGTAAGGCCAGGTAGATTGGAGGTGGATTCAAATTGTTCTGTCATGGTGTGAATGGGAGGAGAAATGGGGTAAGAGCTATTCTGAAATAACAGTATGTCAAGAGTGTTTTGGAGATGAAAAGAGTGTCAGGCAGAGTAATGATTATGAAGCTGAATATTGGAGGTGTGATGATGAATGTTGTTAGTGCATATGCACCGCAAGTTGGGTGGGCAATGGGTGAGAAAGAAGATTTTTGGAATGAGTTGGATGAAGTGATGAACAGTGTGCCCAAGGGACAGAAAGTGGTGATTGGAGTGGATTTCAATGGGCATGTTGGTGAAGGGAACAGTGGAGACAAGGAGGTGATGGGTAGGTATGGTGTCAAGGAGAGGAATGAAAAAGGTCAGAGGATAGTGGATTTTGCCAAAAGGATGGACATGGCTGTGGTGAATATGTATTTTAAGAAGAGGGAGGAACATAGGGTTATGTACAAGAGTGGAGGAAGATGCACACAGGTAGATTACATCCTATGCAGAAAAGTTGATCTGAAGGAGATTGAAGACTGCAAAGTGGTGGCAGGGGAAAGTGTAGTTAAGCAGCATAGGATGGTGGTCTGTAGGATGACGTTGGAGATCAAGAAGAGGAAGAGAGTGAGGGCAGAGCCATGGATCAAATGGTGGAAGTTGAAAAAGGAAGACTGCAAGGTTGAGTTTAGAGAGAAGGTGAGGCAGGCACTGGGTGGCAGTGAAGAGTAACCAGCCAGCTGGGAAACTACAGCAGATGTAGTAAGGGTGACAGCAAGAAGGGTGCTTGGCGTGACATCTGGAAAGAGAAAGGAGGAAAAGGAAACCTGGTAGTGGAATGAGGAAATACAGGAAGAGGATGGCAAAGAAGAAGTGGGATTGTCAGACAGATGCAGAAAGTAGACAAGAGTACAAGGAGATAAGGCACAAGGTAAAGAGAGAGGTTCTGAAGGATAAATAAAAGGTGTATGATGAGTTGCATGACAGGTTGGACATTAAGGAGGGAGAAAAAGACCTGTACTAATTGGCTACACAGAGGGACCAAGCTGGGAAAGATGTGCAGCAGGTTAGGGTGATAAAGGAGAAAGATGGAAACTTACTGACAAGTGAGGAGAGTGTGTTGAGCTGTTGGAAAGAGTACTTTGAGAGGCTGATGAATGAAGAGAATGAGAGAGAGAAGAGGTTGGATGATGTGGAGATAGTGAATCAGGATGTGCAACGGATTAGCAAGGAGGAAGTAAGGACAGTTATGAAGAGGATGAAAAATGGAAAGGCCGTTGGTCCAGATGACATACCTTTGGAAGCATAGAGGTGTTTAGGAGAGATGGCAGTGGAGTTTTTAACCAGATTGTTTAAAGGAATCTTGGAAAGTGAGAGGATGCCTGAGGAGTGGAGAAGAAGTGCACTGGTGCCAATATTTAAGAATAAGGGGGATGTGCAGGACTGCATTAACTACAGGGGAATAAAATTAATGAGCCACAGCATGAAGTTATGGGAAAGAGCAGTGGAAGCTAGGTTAAGAAGTGAGGTGATGATTAGTGAGCAGCAGTATGGTTTCATGCCAAGAAAGTGCACCACAGATGCAATGTTTGCTCTGAGGATGTTGATGGAGAAATTTAGAGAAGGCCAGAAGGAATTGCATTGTGTCTTTGTGGACCTGGAGAAAGCATTTGACAGGGTGCCTCGAGAGGAGCTGTGGTATTGTATGAGGAAGTCGGGAGTAGTAGAGAAGTACGTAAGAGTTGTACAGGATATGTACGAGGGAAGTGTGACAGTGGTGAGGTCTGCAGTAGGAGTGACGGATGCAATCAAGTTGGAGGTGGGATTACATCAGGGATCGGCTCTGAGCCCTTCCTTATTTGCAATGGTGATGGACGGCTTGACAGATGAGATTAGCCAGGAGTCCCCGTGGACTATGATGTTTGCTGATGACATTGTAATCTGTAGCGATAGTAGGGAGCAAGTTGAGGAGACCCTAGAGAGGTAACGATATGTTCTGGAGAGGAGAGGAATGAAGGTCAGTAGGAACAAGACAGAATGCATGTGTGTAAATGAGAGGGAGGTCAGTGGAATGGTGAGGATGCTGGGAGTAGAGTTGGCGAAGGTGGATGAGTTTAAATACTTGGAATCAACAGTACAGAATAATGGGGATTGTGGAAGAGAGGTGAAAAACAGTGTGCAGGTAGGGTGGAATGGGTGGAGAAGAGTGTCAGGAGTAATTTGTGACAGACAGGTATCAGCAAGAGTGAAAGGGAAGGTCTACAGGATGGTAGTGAGACCAGCTATGTTATATGGGTTGGAGACAGTGGCACTGACCAGAAAGCAGGAGACAGAGCTGGAGGTAGCAGAGTTAAAGATGCTAAGATTTGCACCGGGTGTGACGAGGATGGATAGGATTAGAAAAGAGAATATTAGGGGGTCAGCTCAAGTTGGATAGTTGGGTGACAAAGTCAGAGAGGCGAGATTGTGTTGGTTTGGACATGTGTAGAGGACAGATGCTGGGTATATTGGGAGAAGGATGCAAAGGATAGAGTTGCCAGGGAAGAAGAAAAGAGGAAGGCCTAAGCAAAGGTTTATGGATATGGTGAAAGAGGACATGCAGGTGATGGGTGTAACAGAGCAAGATGCAGAGGACAGGAAGATATGGAAGAAGATGATCCGCTGTAGCAACCCCTAATGGGAGCAGCCGAAAGAAGATGAAGAAGATCACTATTGAAAAGGGACATTTTCCCTGTAGCTAAGAAAGTATCATTACCAACATTTTAATTTCAGTTGACAATTCACATCAATCACATAATGTATAATATTTGTCAAATTGATATCTTTATATGAATTCTTTGTTGTCTAGTATTTCCAAAAAATTATTCCTTTCCTGGAATGTACATGCCAGTCTCTGCCTGAACATCATCTTTTGGCAACTTCTAGCAAGTTATGATAGCTTATGATCTCTCCTGAATCCTTGTGAAGTTAGGAATAACTTCCTAAATTAGGAAAACTGGTTAGGATCAGCTGTTTTTATAGGCCCCCCTGCAAATAGCTCTGAAGCTTCTCATTTGCGTGATGGAATGCCATTTCATGCTGTTATTGACTCACCCCCTGATACAACTAGGGATGCAATAATTTAATTTTCCTCCCTTTGCAGTCACTGTCCACGGTAACCACTTTCAGACTCATTAATCCAAACTCCTGTTTTTAAATATTCTGCTTGCATGTGTTCACCTTTAGGTAGTTTGGTTGTCCTGCCAAATTCATTGAAAAGTTGAATGTTAGGTTAACTGGCCATTCCAAATTGGCTTAACAGAAAATTTTATTTGTGGAGTTTTTAAAATTTTTTTGGGATATATAACAAGGAATTTTTTTCCATATCACTTTGTGCGCACTTCTGCTTTTATATACACTGAAAAACTGTAAAAATGACTAGTGATTAACAAAATGGCCAAGTTAAATTTCTCATAAAGTGTCATGAAATTTACACTAAAATTAGTTTACATGAAGTTATAAAATGAAAGCAGAAAACTATGAATATAAGCTAAGTAAAAAGATTTTTGAGTTTTTAAAGTTTTTTGGATGTATAATAAGAAGTATTGCTCCCTAACACTTTGTGCATACTTCTATGTCTACTTGCATTGTTGTGTAATAAATGGAAAGCACAGCACACCAGTAAAACAGAGAAGTGCACGGCATTTTGTAAATAATGTATGTGACATGCTGCATATTTTCCACACAGAAACACGCCAAAATGCACCACTGTACACACTACTGCATTTTCTTCACGAGAAAACATGCTACATGGAAAGCCAAGCCATTACACAGCAACCATCTTTTTTGTTTCTTACATTTTGCAGATGAGGTTTGAGAATATCCACCCTCCAAGGGCTGTAGAGCTTTAAGTATTGACAAAGACTGTGATTGTCAGGAGTGCCTTCATAATTGGCAAAGTGGGCATTGTACTCCCAGAACAACCACAACACACACCAGATGACTTACCACTACACATGACAGGAAGTGACTCCAATAATTAAAGAAATAGGTAGAAACATACTGAATTAATACAGAAAACAGGAACTGAAACTTTTCTTTCCAGTGCCAATAGCATGAACTTCACTAGTCACCAAATACCATTTCTTTCACAGTTTTTTGCAAAGCAAAATTATTAACCAACATGACTAAAAATGCAATTTGTTAATTGAAATAAAACAAAATTGTACTGAAATTAATACCATATGCTCTAACTGAAATAAAATTAAAATAGGTGCAAACAAAAACGTGTTGTTTCTGTTTTTAAATAAGCCCATTGCTGATACACTATTGTTAACTGTCTCTCCTTCTTCAGGACTTGGCTATGCACTGCAGGGTTATGTAAACTATTGAGCATAACAGTTATTAGCTGGCCAACATGAACATTTTTTTTTTCAAACATGGATAGCAGACCTACAAATTAGGGAAAAAAGGAAAACTAGATAGTCCTGTCTGGGTCCACTGCAAACATGACACTGGCATAAACTTGACCAAGTGCATAATTGATGTAGGTGCTTGGATTTGGGGGAGGAGCCAATAATTTAAAACACACTTAAACTGCTTTTACAGTCATAATGCCACAATAAAACCAGAAACCTACCAAAAAAGGTAAAATGACAGGTTGTACAGATCAATAGACTTTATGTCTCCAAAAACCTTCTGTCTGTTCACCTCAGTCAATTTCACAATTTACTGATTTTACAGATGATTATTGGCCATATTTACCTTGCAAATTATTATTAGTCAATTTTATAAATTATTTAACATTTTATCGCATGAGAACATTTTAACTCAACCTTAAACACTGCAAGTAGAGGGAGAACATATAATGAGACAGATTTCAATATCTTTTCAGATCTCAGGATGATCATAAAGACGATATGCAAATAGAATGAGAAGAATTTTCTATTTAGCTTAAATTATTGACATTACATATTACAGCACAATGAAGAACACTTTTTGCTAGACAACAGTGAATAAACATGCAATGAAAATATTGTACAGCATTGAACAGTACAGCAGACACTAATTTCTTAACATAGCAGTGGCAACTGAAAATAATTAAATATGTAATTATTTCAAATTAAATCTGTATAAATATTAAATATAAATATATACCATGTATTAGACCAAACAAAATAACAATAAGAAAATAGAACTGAATAAATGGAATGTTGGAAGCAATACCGAAAAGAGGCTACAAGGGTTCAGAAAGCAAACAGTTTATAGTAGGTGTACAGACCAATTTACATCACAAGAAAATAAAGTAGGAGGAAATTGCACAGCATCAAAAAATAAACATGATTTTGTGTTGCATCCATTACAACAAACAGTGAATTTGGGCTATTCTGTCTTTTCCTGGTAGCAAAAAGTTGATTGAACTCAAAACCAGAGACACAGAATGTGTGCTGGTCCAGCCCAGTAGTGCCTGTTGGCTATTTGTGAAATTCATGACTGGCAGTTTGAAAATAAACGTCCGGCTCCTTTACCAGATGGACACTACCACAGTGTTTCTGAGATACAATTGACAAAACATCCGGAAGTGAACTCTGAATAAATAGTTGGAGCAGAATATGCTCATCACATTACTTATGGGCATATCTACATATTTTTACAATCCTTGCATTTTGGAGCCCCAGAATGTATTTTTTAATCTTCATCAAATGGCTTCTTGTTAGGCTACAATGAAAAATAAACTAAAATGATTCCCTGAAAATAAATACTAATGGAAGTAAGTCACCAATAATAAAAACTAAAAATGAAATGGTCAAAAAATCTCAGAAAAGTAAACTGAAACTAATGAAAATGATGACAGGTGAAAATAATATAGAAATAAAAACTACTTATAAAAATGAAACTAAAATGTGATAATTATTAAGTGCAGATTACACAATGTTAGAATTGTTTGCAATGTGATGCCTTCTTTGAATATGCTGCAAAAAGTTTTGTGTTCTAAATTCATTAATAATTTAATAATCACTCACAGCTCCGGAACACACAAACTTCTGCAAATTTTTTCACAATGACTACATGTTCAATTACTGTCTCCAGAGAAACCTTTAAGAATCACTGAAGTCTCAAAGCTGTTATTCATGCAATGCTCAATAGCAACTATTTTTTGAAGGATAAGGCTTTACCCAGTTCAGAATTGTACTCATACTGACCTGACTCCTGGCTGTTCTTGAGTTGGACCATTGCTGTGCAGTGCAGATGGCAGTGATACAACCCTGTGTAAAATCTGTGCTGGCCAATAATACAGCAAGGCAACATCCACACCTCAGAGAATAAATAGCTCAAAGAACAAACAAATACTCAGGTGAGGTCAGGAGAAGGTAGGGTGATCAAACAAGGCAGCATAGCAACAGTGCAGGGTTTGGGACAGAGGGCATCTCTGCAGCAACAACCGGCCAGCTGGATGTGATTCTAAGGACACTTATCAATAATGTGAACAAATAAAAGGCTCTAAACCAAAATTATTGGTATGAGAATAAAGCACTGACCTCAGCCAGAAAAGTAAAAATGAATTTAACATGTAACAACAGTAATATTTAGTTGTTATGTTTCTTCATTCTAATCAGTAATCATGAGATCAGTTGCTTTTCCTACAGAACAGCAACTTAGAGCTCAAGTCCTCAGTATTAGAGGAATCATCTAGCATGTGAAGAACAAAGAAGTACAGATAGGACTGCATGCAGGAAATTAGATGGAAGGGAACAGGTGTTTGTCAGTGACAAAAGTAAACTTTTTATCATTTTAATAATAAGTCTGAAATGCTTCTGGCAAAGTAGAGGTAGAGAATTTTAAAGATGACTATTGGTAAATAATTTTGCCTTAATGGTTGGTAGAAGGAATATGGAAAAATAAGAGTTTTGGGAAATTTGCGCAGGAAAGGTGGTTAAAGTGTTAACTCCTTCCATAATTAATGACCGCTGTTTACAAAGAAAAAGGAATGATTGTATTGACTCCACTTCCAGAATAACACTAAGGAGGACAAAATGTAAACAAATGAATGACAAAAATCAGAAATAAACTGAAGTAAGACAACAAAACACACTGCATTTCAAGTCCTTCCTATACTGGTTGGTGTTCTTCCCAGAACTCACCTCTTAATATTCCCCATGTCACTTTGTTCCTCTCTTTTCTTGCATGCTTCCTTCTGTTAATCAGAGTTTTGATTAGGCTCTAAAACTCCAGTCTATAGAACCTGTGGGGTCGATATTACATACAGGGTCAAGGGCAACCCTACTTTTTCAACAATCACACGAGGTGTTACTGTGCTATTATAGTGTTCCTTCAATCGCCTTAAGAGTTGGGCCCTTTTTCTATCAGTCCTTTTAAAAGTGCAATTTAATTCTTGCTTAGCCATTTTGGACAGTATGCTGAACTTTGTTAATGAGGAGTTCTTTCAGCCTTGACCTAGTCCTCCAGAACTCTGTCAGTGTACTACTGTTCGCCCACTAAGATCCAATAGTTCTGGCAATCTTGTTGTGCCCCACACTAACCTGCACGCTGTGGGTGACAGGGCTTTCAGCTGTATTGCACACAGACTTTAGAATGACCTCACACAATTAATTAGTTCAGATGACTCAAATCATTCTATAAAAAAATAACTTAAAACTCATTTGTTCAGGAATTCGTTTAACTTAACCTAACATTCTGCACCTTCTTTCAATTTATCTTCCTGTCCAGATACCCAGGAGAATATGTGTGTGTGTGTTATATCAAAGATTGCTATTTGTTCAGGCTTTTCAATTACTATTGAATTTTCTCATTTTACCCTCTTTTATTGCTTCTTATTCTATTTAATTCTTTGCATATCCTGTATTTATCTGTTTTTAGTGTTCTAGGTGGATATTTTTGTATCCAATGTCACATATACACTGCTGTTCTGAGATTCTGTGAAGTGTCTTGAGTATGGGAAAAGTGCTATATAATAAAATGTACAGTAATCCCTCCTCGATCGCGGGGGTTGCGTTCCAGATCCCCCCCGCGATAGGTGAAAATCCGCGAAGTAGAAACCATATGTTTGTATGGTTATTTTTATATATTTTAAGCCCTTATAAACTCTCCCACACTGATAACATTATTAGAGCCCTCTAGACATGAAATAACACCCTTTAGTCAAAAGTTTAAACTGTGCTCCATGACAAGACTGAGATGGCAGTTCTTTCTCACAATTAAAAGAATGCAAACATATCTTCTCTTCAAAGGAGTACCATCAGGAGCAGAGAATGTCAGAGAGAGCGCTCGCTAAGAAAAGCAAACAATCAAAAAATCAATACGTGCTTTTAAGTATGCAGAAGCACCGGGATAAGGCGGCATTTTGTAGAGGAGCGTCGGTATCCTCTAGGCAAACAGCCTCTGTGCAAACAGCCCCTCTGCTCACACCCCCTCCATCAGGCAGAGAGAGTGAGAGCGATAGAGAGAAGCAAACAATCAAGCACCGCGCGGGAAGCATATCTTATATCATTGAGGAGTTTTAGTTAATATGTAATACATGATCTGATTGGGTAGCTTCTAAGCCATCCGCCAATAGCGTCCCTTGTATGAAATCAACTGGGCAAACAAACTGAGGAAGCATGTACCATAAATTAAAAGACCCATTGTCCACAGATAGCCGCGAAACAGCGAAAAATCCGTGATATATATTTAGATGTGCTTACATTTAAAATCCGCGATAGAGTGAAGCAGCGAAAGTCGAAGCGCGATATAGCGAGGGATTACTGTATTATTATTATTATTATTATTATTATTATTATTATTATTATTATTATTATTATTATTATTATTGTTGTTGTTGTTGTTGTTAACTTTGTAAGAAAGTCCACTTCTTTACTGCAAACTGTCTCATCCGTGATCTGGTGTCATTGGCGGATTTAATGTTGATATCTGGTCACACAGTCATTATTTACTATAGAGCCAGTGTAATCTAATGCAAGCTAGTGTTGGATAGGTATATTCATTCAATAAATGAAATAAAAAAGTGTTATCTGTTCACTCAGGTGTGCTTTATATAATATTAGATTTTGGTTAATATAATATAAATATAAATAAATATGGTTAATTTTGGAGCCCATACGACAGCTTCATATTTTGGATCATTACGTCAGATTCTAAGCCTTTTTCTTTCCTAGATGTATTGTCCATTTATAGCCTCTAGTGTTGTGTGGCCTAACAGTAAATCTGTAGAATTTCATACACACACTGCTTACTGTGTTTTCTCTTGAGTAGTAATGTCAATTATGAAATGCTCATACAGGTACATTTAAATATATCATAATAAAAGTGACAGTTTTACCATTTTAATGGTCATAAAATTTCAAAGCCAGTGTTGTATACAATATGGGTCCTTTCAATAAAAGCCAAGAATGTAACTTTATATAATTTAGGCGCCATTGCACTTCTTGCTTATTGTCATTTAAAAGATAACTGAACTGACTCTCTTTATCACCCTTGACTTTTTATTATATCTGTACCAATCACCAGCTGTTGCCTTCTTTTGCAATTCTGTCAGCATTAATGTATTTTTCAAATATTATTGTTTTTGCTTTACTCTTTGCTACACATCAAGCCCAGGAAAATTTTGTGTTTTATATTTTCTTCCGGCGGCACAGTGGCGCAGTGGTAGCGCTGCTGCCTCGCAGTTAGGAGACCCAGGTTTGCTTCCCGGGTCCTCCCTGTGTGGAGTTTGCATGTTCTCCCTGTGTCTGCGTGGGTTTCCTCCCACAGTCCAAAGACATGCAGGTTACGTGCATTGGCAATTCTAAATTGTCCCTAGTGTGTGTGTGCGCCCTGCCTGGGATTTGTTTCCTGCCTTGCGCCCTGTGTTGGCTGGGCTTGGCTGCAGCAGACCCCTGTGACCCTGTAGTTAGGATATAGCGGGCTGGATAATGGATGGATGGATATTTTCTTCCTGCCTTGAAGCAGCATAGATGGAGACACCCTACTTGTTGCATATGGAGCAAACAAATGCACTTTATATTAAATCTTTTAGAATATGTTATTTCTGTGCATTTTAGGTACATAATGAACACATGTAACACAAACTGCAGTCCATTACCAGAAATAAATTCACATGGATTCTCGTATCACCTACAGATGAACATAAGTATACTAATGACAGTCCCCTAAAGCAAAAAGCACATTTTGGGCCACTTTCTAAAGTAGTCCACCACTATGAAGAAGTATCTGTAATTAGCTGGTGCAAATTTGAAGAGTTCCACCATATGGACTGAAACATTTCCCCAAGAAGCATCTTGGAGGTACTAGGTGTAGAGGCTTTTAAGTTGTATACTGTTAGAATGTTTTTTGATCATTGCTTCTGTTTGCAAGACCATTTTGGGTGTCAGGCACAATTCTTCTAAAGTTCCTACAGCACATGAAAGAGGTGAGTGCCTCTGGCCATGCCAACAAATGTAGAAATACAACTTTGGCTCTGTGTTTTTGCTTAACACCAGAGTACTGAAAGTGAGTGGTAAACATTTCTGAATCCATACTTTGACGCCTCAATCAGGCCAGCCAGCAGGGAAGACATTGATTCCAACGTTTCTTCGCTGGCATTTCCTGGCTGTCTAACAGGTACAGTGGGTACAGTAGCCTCATGACGTGATCTCCACAGAAAACACCTGTACTTCTTCATCAGTCCACATGCATGTTGGTGCTTCAGTTTTTGTGAATGAATATTTCTGTTCAACAGAAGTAACAAATTAATACAGTATAACAAAATATTAGGAACACAATGGCACTATAAGGAACGAAAAATGCAGAATCATCCATTGGCTGGAAAAAATAGTTTCTAAAGAATCGTCAGGCTTCAGGGTTGCAGATCCATCTGGAGGGTTGTTCATCCCCTAAATAAGATGCCTCCTTCCGGGAGTGCCTGCTCTTATAGTTTATGGACTGGAAAGGGCTTGGTCAATTGCCCTCAATGACCATCTTCTCTGAGCTGTCAGTGGAAAAGACAAGAGAGCCAGCGATCACACCCCCTGGTGTCCTAGGATTGTTAGTGCTTACCTCTGACAAGCCCAGAAGATGACCCTTCAATGAACATGCAGATACAAGAGACAACAATTTGTTTTCCAGTTTCCAGGCTTTGGATGAGAACTATTCTTAGTTCACAGATGGATGCATCAGTGTAGAGAACCTTTGATAAATGAATGTTAAACAGAGCTAAAGCTAAAAGTCTTTTTATAATTGCATTTTTAACTTTGCAGTGGTGAGAGGTTAGCACTGCCTCATGGATTTAGGATGGCCTTGGTTAGAATCACAGGCCTTGCCCCTGCCTGTGTGGAGTTTCCACATTCTCCTAACAGTATTGCAGTTTGCTCACATATCCCAAAGATGTGTTGCAGAGAAGTGGAAGAGTCTAAATTGGCATCCTGTTCAGTGGTGTTTTTAGCAAAAAAATGCAAGTGGCACCATGCAAGAATTTTTCTAAATGTAAGACTTCTCTAATGTAAACAATAACTTACTAAATCAAATCTGGCTCTTTTTTGCTAATGACTATCAATATACACAAATTCAATCACCTTTCATATCACAAACCATTCAATCAAAAAATGTGCTACTGGTGCCTGTCTGACAAAATACAGCCAAATTGAGTAAAAGCCTTGCAATGGCTTTAAGATGAAAAAGAAGAATGCCACAAGGACATGGACAGAATTCATAGAATATGCAAGCTTCACTACACATCTGGTAGCAGTGTTAACTACTGGTGGTCAGGTGTTTGATGATTAGTGCAAGGCCAGCAATTAGCTAAACAAATGATTTTATACATACAGTACATTACTGTTATTTCCACACCAGCATTCTTCTTTGAAACAGGAGCATTCAACTGCTGGCTTCTTTTCCACTAAGTGGAAAAAGCTCTTTCAAATTTAGAGTGGTACTTCTCAATGGTGGATGAAAATCAATATACAGCATAGTGTCTTGTGTATGATGCTTCCAGATAGTGATCTATTCTACAACTCTGTGATGGCCTGTGTGAATTTCTACACTGTAGTCTGCTGAACTGGCAACATGACTTCAAGAAAGGCCCAATGATTCAACAAGCTAATTAAAAGGACAAGCTCAGTTATATGACAGACTGTGGACCCCCTGGAGGTAGTAGTGAAGGAGAGAATTAAAACAAAATTGAGTGCCATTATGAACAATGCTGCACATTCTCTCTCTGACACACTAACACTGGCTTTAAGCCAATGAATCATTCAGCAAAAGTGTGCCAAAAAACACCATTGGGGCTCCTTTATACCAACAGCAGATTTAAGTTGCTCAATTAGTTATCAGTTTTGCTTTGTTATCAGGCAATACTTAACCAAATAACTTGGTAAGGCTCTTAGTTTATTTTTCTTTACCTTTCAATTTCAGAGGTGGTCTCCTACCATTAGTCTTATATCAAGTTCGCTGAAGCACATTCATTTTAAGAAACAGAATAATAAATTAACAAATTAATAAATAGAATGATTTTAGAAATATAGTAACTGCATATATATATTGGCATATAAGACATGAATCAAAACAAACATGTAACGCAGAAGAGGCTGGCTGTTTGCTGGCTGTTTATAGTTCTAATGTATCTTGGCACAGATAAGCAGTTTTATGATACCAAGTCTTTATGGATGTTGTTTGGAGTTGTTGCTGTTGTCGGTATGATTTCAAATGGAGGATTCTTCTTGCGTTTCAGTGTCTCTTTGTGATGGGGGCCTTTGTTTGTGATTTTTGCTGTGTCCCTTGCAACTGCATAGGGAAAAGCATCACTCTTCCTGGCACAAGAGTTTAGATGCTAAAATTCCCTTCATGAAGCAATAACTGCTTCTCAGCCCATTGGTTGAGGGGTTGCCTTGGTAGAGTGAATCTCAGCTTTCAGGTCCACAAAGCAAATGGATTGGTTGCCTTCAGCTCTCCAAAGCGACATTGGCTCATCAGCTTTTAGATTTCAGAGAGAGATTGTTTCAGAGAGTGCAGAAGGTCATTTTGGAGTGTGCACAAAAGAGCTCCCCCACAAAGATTAGTGCAGCTAGTTTTTAAGAAAGCTATAAACTCTCTTGATTAAAGACATTTCAAGTTGAAAAAGCAGTACATTCTCATAGGCACATTATTTTGTCCAGTTGTCATTCATTGAACTATAGCTATGTTTGAGCACTGGTGTCTATTTGGCCTCAACTCTGATTTACATCTTTGCTATGAGATGAAGTACAGGGCTGAGACCCTGAAGTGGATAAAGTGGGTTTGAGATTACATTTCCAAAACCTTTTCAGCTGCCTTCCATTCAAATATACTTTGTGGTTTTCCAAAACAGCAACTAAGCTGTCTCCTAAAATGTTGTATTCAAAAAAAAAAAAATAAATAAAGCTTACATTCATTTATTTGGCAGATGCTGTTATCCAAAGTGACTTACAACATCTGAGATACAATTGATTACAATTTTTTTCCAATTGGCGCACAGGCAGGTGAAGTCACTTGCTCAGGGTCATATGGTGTCAGTGGCAGGATTGGAACCCACAATCTCAGGGCTTGAGGTCTAAAGCCTTAACCACTGTGCCACACTGCCAAAAAAGTAGAGATTTTTGTAAGCCAGAGGACAGCTGAACAGTATGTCTATTCTGCAGTGTGACATAGCTGGAAAGACATTTTCGGGTGTGCCAATGCCCTGTACCTGCTTCTGTATCCAGATTTATGCAAATGTCTATCTCTGAATAGGGAGTGGTTCTGTTTTAAAAATTAAAGCTGAAAGTTTCAAAAAAGTTTGACATACTTTTGTAGGGGCTTGTTATGTTAAGTAAAATGCCTTCTTGGGATTTTCCAGTGCCTTGTTACTGATTTGCCCACTTTTCCTTTTTATTCAAGTCAGGTTACTTCTGTTTAATGTTTTGTTTTTGCATTTTTACATTTTTACTGGCAGCACAGTGGCGCAGTGGGTAGCGCTGCTGCCTCGCAGTTAGGAGACCCGGGTTTGCTTCCCGGGTCCTTCCTGCGTGGAGTTTGCATGTTCTCCCCGTGTCTGTGTGGGTTTCCTCCCACAGTCCAAAGACATGCAGGTTAGGTGCATTGGTGATTCTAAATTGTCTCTAGTGTGTTTGCGCGCCCTGCAGTAGGCTGAGACCCTGCCCAGGGTTTGTTGGCTGGGATTGGCTCCAGGTGACCCTGTAGTTAGGATATAGCTGGTTGGATGCATTTTTACTTTCTGTTACGAGTTTTCATGTTTATTTTCTGTGACTTTACTTGTTCTTGAATTATTATTTTTTTGTTTGTATTTTGCTTGTTTTTGGTGTCACTGTATAGACATTCAGAAAAAAACTTTTTTATTTAATGATCTTAATTTTCTATGTGATTAAGCACAGAATTGTTTTACTTTTTGTCTACCAGCTTTGCTCGGTCCTTTCATGCAGCTTCCCTCTCTTGCTGGACTCACAACCGTCTTCTTGTAGAGCTGTCTCTTCCTCCCTCGGGGTAAGTGTTGCCGTCCGTGTCCCTCACGTCGCACCAGCCACGTACCCCAGTCTGCCAGTGAGCCCATGTGCTCTCTGCGAGTCTTGGCAACGTTCTCAGTGGACTGTCCCTCTCTTTGCCTTCTCCTGCCCAGAAGTTTAAATCTCCTTCAGTCCCTGACATTATCAGTTCTGGACAATTGCATTAAACAATGGCACATCTAAATTTCCTGGGTTTAACAATTAATGAAAACACAATTTAACAAAATGTATTGTTACCAATGATTAATGAGTACAGATCTGCACATTAGAAGCCAATATTGTCAAACATGTAATCTCCAAGTCAGGTAAATACAAACATCCTCCAAGGAAGGAGCAGGTCTGTTATCACAACTTTGTATTGTTTGTATACTTAACCAGCCAAACTTCAAAGCGGTGACTCCTTTGCAAGACAGCAAATACCTACATCCTGCAGACAGCCACGACACAATTAGTAACTGGATTACCCAAGAAATTGAAAAAAAGGTCCCCTTCTGACATATTTGATATCCGGAGTGCACATGCCTTCAGAAAGACGAACACTGCCCCTTTATGTCCATACCATGAACATTATTATCACACTTCTATGGCCCCTTCCTCCTCAGTGTCTGGAGTGCAAGTCCATTAACTTTCATAAATGCTGCCCCTAGATGTTAGCACCCTAGGCAGCCACCTATGTCGTCTAATGGATTGACTGGCTCTGCACACACACATGCACACACACACTCTACACAGCTTCTTGGGTAGGTGTCACCGCTTTGGACATCTCTCTCTCCCAAGTCCAGGACATGCCACCAGAATTTTCATTCCAAAATGCCTCTGACACTAAGGTTGTTTTGATTTGACATGTAATAACAGAAGCTAAGCATCCAGGAAAAGTACTTTCTTTTAAAATACTGTAAACCACCAGCTGTTTTTCTGGTAAAGTCAATTTGAATTTGAAAGACATGCAAGTATAACAGAAGAATAAAAATACAGAATTTGTGTTTACCAGGACAGATAAAGAGTATGGGTTTGATTGAGCGAATGCAAAACTCAACCACAATGATTATACATTTATTTAATTTGAAGTATGATTCTAAACACTGTGGACTATAATTTCAGATACAGTTATTTCTTTGTGTTTGATGGAGACTGGCACACATTCTGCATTTTTAGCAGAACAAGACTAGTTGTTTTACAATATGACTAACAAAGGCACAATGCAAGCAGCATTAAGTGTTGGAACCTTTGTCATCAATTTGCTTTAGTCTGTTTCCTCACAGACTTGTGTATTTTTCAGAAGCATTTACAATGCATTATTCACATATTTTGCTTTGTCCTGGCAATTAGTTTTGACTCTGCAACAGAAAATTAAATTTGCAGGAGCTATGTTTAAAGTTACTATCGATAAATTGGTCTACACCTGCTAAATGAACTAGATGACACAAATCTCAACCTACTTCACCCACCCACTTCAACCTACAAACAATAAAATTCACTTTAATGTTGTATAGCACACTTCAATGAAGGCATGTTCAGAGTTCTTTACCTCAGTTCAAATGTAATCAGAATTGCAAAATATATATTTATAAAGATACAAATTGGTTTAAACACACAGTTTAACAAAGTAGGATAAACTGATTAACAAACGGAGCCCAGAAAAATCTGTCCATTTAAGTAACTGGTGAACTTTAGCCAGTTGACAACATAAGAGAGGAAAACAAAAAAATCAATCAGCAGCATCCATGGAGAAAAGAAACCTTTTAAGCAGTCCAAAGTCAGTTATAATACAAAATTCAACAAGCAACAGTCTTAGGCATAGGCCAACTGGTCGCACAAACTGTTCTGGGCATTTTACAGTCAAGGCATAGAGTGTACCATCTAATATGATAACAGAATGTTTCCATCAATTCCAAGGCTCCAGGTATCACAGATGGCTTTCCATTGACAGGAAGCAGCTTGGAAGTAGAACACACAGCATGACACAAGATAGAGAAACAAAATAGAGGAGAATTAGTCATGGTTCTTAATTGCTGTATTATTTATATTTTTATAAAAAAATATAAATGTCTAAATGTTGCACTGTTTTTGCTTCAATCTGTTGGTTGTACTCATAAGGGCTAGAATATGTAGTAGTGATCAGAGATAACTTTATTTAGTGGAGTAATATTTTAAATTTTACATCTGAACTCTGTAAGTAATAATTAGATCTAATATATGATTATTATAATGAGATGGGCTATTAACAATATGACAAGATGGAAATGTGCTTATTAGATGAGTAAAACATTAGTTAAAAGTGACAGTTTCTACCTCTGTGTGTATATTAAAAGTCCTCATCATCATTACATGGTCATAAGTTGTAGCGGCGCTACATGAAGGGGGAACGTCTTAATGTGTTTTGTGCCAAGTCACATCTTTCATAGCATTGTACCGTTTATGTAGTCTATAGTGCATCTGTGTAAATGTGTAAATGCTGTCCTCCATCAAGTCCAACTGGGTTATTTCCTATTTAAATGTGAGGAGTGAGAGAAGAAAATGGAGATATAGGGGAAAAGGAGGAAATCCAGAATACAACACATCACAAGAGACAGAGAAACGCCAATCTGGGTCATCACGTACCTTTCCACAGCTTTCTGCTCTTAATGCCTGTAATGATATCACCATTCTCACAAAACCCCGGGGTTCAGAAATATCAGGACATGCTGAGAGCCATATGGTGAGATGTTTCTTTTTTAATTTTGGGAAAGGAGCAAACGATTAAGTGCTTCCATATTACAATTACCGCTGGACAGTTTCTAACCGATTAAAGGTCATTTCCATTAATTATTCTCTGGACATTTCCTGCACTTAATGTGTGTTAGGTGTTTCTCGTGCGTCATATCTGTTTTATGTTCAGTGTAGGGACAAGGAAGGGTTTGTATTGTATATTTATTGCTGCACCTTTTTATTATTATATTCCGCCTGTCATTTTTGGGGTTGTGTGTTATGTAGGGGATGGCTGGGGTGTGATATATATACATTTTGTTTCATTTCTTTTTTTTTTAAATTGTGAACAAGGTGAACGCATCCGCAAGGAGATATGGCCGCTCCTCTGAAACCCCCTCTTTCTCATTGAATCGCTGTTTAAGAGGGGGTTTTGGAGGAGCAGCTACGTCACCTTGGGGCCGCGTTCAACATGTTCACAATATATATTTATTGTTTTACATACTGTTTGTCTATTTAATTATTTTTAATCGTCGATTGGGGAAGTGTTTTGGGTCGGCTGTTACAAAGTTATAGATAAGTCAGATAAAATGCTTCCAAATTCAGCCAATGAAAATGGTGTCTGTGGATTAGTACTATAATTGTACTAGAATCTGTTTTAATATCTAATATAAGTGCCTCAAAGTATGTAAATTTGCAAAGATTTTTAAAAGTAGTTTGCAGTTCATCACACAGAATCATCCCAAGCCCACCTCTCAACCAGCATGTCTTCATTTATGAAAGAATAAATCACCATTTGGTGATGCCTCAGCTAAAGGAATAACGTTGTGTTTATTAAGCTAGGTTTCAGTAAGAAAACACAAATCAGATTTTGTACCTAACATAATATCATTTACCAAAGGAAATATATTTACGAGAGAATATTTAGCAAATAGCATTTTAAACGCAAAGATTCTATTGAGCTTGTATTATACTTTTTGTACTTTTATTGTAATTTCATATAGGTTACTAATACAGGCACTCCTTGTGAAAGATCCATTTTTTATCACCTGGCTTAATTGTCCTCTATATCATCTGGTTATTAAATGATTTAGATATTGTTACATGACTAATTTTATAAGATGCCCTACACCAGGGATTCTGGATTGAAGCTACAGGGCAGTATTTGCAATAAAAAAACAACTTATTATTTAAGATCATTGGGCAGCAGCTTGCATGGTGCTCTGACTAGGCAGCTAGGAATTTTGCTGTCAAATATTGTGATAAAATTAAAGATCCCTTCCATTTTGGATGAATACTCTCTGTTGAAGTATCCAGGGCTTTCCTAAAAAATCATTGTATTCATTAACAAATGCTGTATTTTTATTTCCACACCAAATCTCCAGGTAGAGAAAAGAGCACAATCTGCTATGCACCCCATCCCTGCTCTATAATCTTGGTAAAGGCCATACAGAATTAGATTCTGATATTTTCTTTTTGCTTTGGTGCACATAAAGGTGAAGTTCCTCTTTAATCCCTCAGTTTGCTGCAAAGCAATATTGTAAGTGTCGACATGTAGCAATAAGGTGGATATTTCATCTTTGGCCATGAAGTTTAATTTAACCTTTACCTTTGCCCTGTGGAGACATTTTAAATGAACTGCTGGGTTAAGATAGTTAGGTATTTTAACATTCTTAACTATGTAATCACCAACTATGGGCCAGATATGTTGCTGAATGCTGAGTACAGACTCTGGGTCCATATTGGTGACTTGAGGCATTAAATGACAAAATTCTGATTTTATAAAATCCTGTCTAACAGTTGCTGAATTTGTAAACCTAGTGCTACCATGCACTGACTACAGTGGGGCCTGGAAAGATTAAAGCCAAATCAGAAATGGCTAAATTGTCTAAACAAACCTAATAAATCCAATTTTCAGTTTGCCTAATTTTCCTCAGTTTCCTAACGTGTTCTTCCAGAGCATTTAATGATCCCATCAACCTTAAGTTAACTGAACATTTTTGGCAGGTAAAGTTGTATTTTTCCCTCAACAGAAAAACCTAAGCTTTACATACAGCAGGGCACACAATATATAAATGTGCTCTTGATAGGCAGCGAACAGATTGAACTTTTATTGTGTATTTCTGTATTAATTGTTTGTATTCCCAGTAACTTCAAAAATGTAACTTTAGTTGGTTGTAAGTGAGACCCTTGCATTCAGGCTTTCACCATTGGCTGGATGAGTGACTTTGTCCAACTGACTTCTTGCCTAGATGGGTGCTGGTTTTTTACCCTAACTGGATTAGTTTTCCATTCCTTGTACAGGAGATCATCTCCTCTGCTGAAGCCAAACACTAGGTCTCTTCATGCCAGCATGAAATGCCCCAGTGATACACTGTCCAAGACTGTCAAACAAATAGCATCCAAAAACCCTGTTCTTGTGCCAAACATGTTTATTTATCCCTTCCTTTTGTGTAACTATAAGATATGATAGCTCTCAGGATAGCCTGCACTCTCCCAGTGGCTATTACGTTTGCAGTGCAGAGCTTTTCTAAGCTCAAATTAATCAAAAATTACTTGAGGTCTTCCATGGCACAAGAAACACTGTATGGGCTTGCACTGTGTAGCATCAACAACAAAGTTGGCCGCCAGATCTCTTATAACGATGTCATAAATGACTTTGCCTCCAGAAAAGCCAGGAAAGAGAGATTTTAAGGTGAAAGTGTAATATTGAGATAGATTGTAAGAGGAAGAACTAAGAATATCTGAAAAAAAAAGAAAAAAAATACATGCCATAAATTTTACTTTAGAATTTCTTTGCACATCTGTACATAGTTTTCATAATTATTCAGCTTTATATTTAATTCTTGAACGGTTATTGTAATATTTTCACAGGCTCATCTTTTCAGTTTATGTCATTGTTTAAGTCAGTCAGTCATTTTCCAACCCACTATATCCTAACAAGTATTTATTTAATTTATTTGATGTTGTCTTTGTTTTGGGTTGCATTTTTTCTTTTTAAAATAAGTTATTTTATTGCATTTAAAGTTGATAGTTGTTCTACACTTTTACATGTTGAAAATTTTTTAACAAAAAGTGTTTAACATGTTTACATTAAATGTATGGCCTACTGGTTTATTTGGTTACTTTTCAACACACCACATTCAGTATACAACTTATCACTGTACTGTGCTCAAGGTACAGGGCGGAGTGGTGGCTCTGAGGCTAAGGCTCTGCGCTGGTATCCCGAAGGTTGCCGGTTCAATTCCCTGTCACTACCAAAAGAGATCTTGCTCTGCTGGGCCCTTGAGCAAGGCCCTTAACCTTCAATTGCTCCAGGCATGCTGTACAATGGCTGACCCTGCGCTCTGACCCCAAGGGGTATGTGAAAACTAACAAATTCCTAATACAAGAAATTGTATAAGGCAAAATAAAGAAGAAAAAAAAAGTACTGTATCTCTTTAAATAGGGATTTTCATCCTAGCCCTCAAGTCAGTCAGTCCAACTTTTTGCTCTATCCTAACTCCCTTCTACAACAGAGCCAAGTGACCAGTAATACTGAACAGCTGGTTCAGGTGTGCTGAGGGTTAGGATAAAACAAAAAGTTAAACTGTCGTCTAGGGGAGCCTGAAGACTGGGTTAGGAAACATTCACTTTGAATATTAAAGTGCACATTAACATGAGACCAATTTAGTGAGTTTAATACCTTTTAAGATTAAAAACCACAGAAGGGTGAAACATGCCAGGCTGACATTGGTATAATTTAAGCAACAGCTAATAAAAGTGATAATGGGTGTGTTAAATTTATAGTAGGTGTGCGAATGTTCAAGCATTGACAATAGTAGTTTTGGCAGCACCATGGCAGTGGGGGCCCCACAAATGTTGCTCTGCTTAGGGCCCCATGTTTTCTTGCTTCAAAATAACAAGCTATATTCTAGTTTGAAATCTACTGTAGAACAGTATCATAACAGTTGTGGTCCATAGCCGGCTTTGTATTCCGGCCAATACCCCCAGGCCGCCAGAGGGAGCCCTCACAGTGGCATGGAAGGTCTCCAAATTCCAGCGGAGCCTCATGGACATTATAGTTTTTATTGACAGCCCTGCTGGATACCATGGGGGCCACCAGGAGCCGCTGAAGGGAGGCTTGGGGAGTGTTATTTGCCCTATGCCCCGGAAGTACTTCCAAGGCATATAACCGGATGGAATAATGTACTTCCAGGGTGAGAAAAAAGGACTTTTGTCTGACCCGGAAGTGATAAGGAATTATGGACTAAAGGATGAGAACACTTCCGGGTCAGGTACTATAAAAAGGACTATGGGAACTCCCAGACAATGAGCTGAGCTGGGTGGTAGGAGGGCAACGCGTCTGGGAGTGGAGGATTGATTTATTGTTATTGTATTGATTAATGAATAGTGTAGAGTAGAGGGTGCTTAGTGCACATTATTATAATAAAAATAATTATTGTGGCACTTTTACCTGGTGTTTGGTGTGGTACCTGAGGGTTCAAGGGAGCGATAGTGCCTCCTACTGCTACACAGTGCAACAACTTTATCCACCAAACAACATAAGCAATATAGAAAACAAGTAATAAAATAAGTAATTCACACATAGTAATAATCACAGAATGCTATATAAAACGTAGCATGCACTGCACATGTCTCAAAAGGATACGTTTTTTAATTTCATTGAACCAGCACATTCATTCAGAGACCAAGACAAGTACAAAAGAACTAGGTTGTTCATTCATTGCACATCTCTAGTGTTTAGTCAGTGGCAGTACTCATGGAGAGAAGACACACAAGGAAAACCTAATAATACTTCAAGGTACAAGTACACAGGTGCATTTAATAAATATAGTAGTATTGTATACGACAGAAATAAGGAGCACAGAAAAAAAAATCATTTTAAGCCATAAAGCTATAAATCCACATCCTATAAAAATACTTTGTTAAAAGTAATACCTTAGTTTTGATTTAATAATGTACCATGTACTATATACTTATGTTTCTTATGTTATCACATTGTAATGGGTCTACATACTGTAAAATGTGAAATGTACCTTTTCTGTTTTTATAACTGTTTTGGCTATCTGACTTTTCTGTACCTGGAAAAGTGTTTCTTCCAGCAAATGACAAGGACCTTATCTGGCTCAGTATTTGACCTTTTCCTTAAAGTGGGTTTTCCTGGGTTTCATCATCAGATTCCATTCTGTAAACGTTTAAAACGACCATAAGTTTTATTTAGAAAAAGAAAGTTTATCATTGTCATTCTGTTCATTGCCCCTCATGACTTTAAGTGCAGCTATTTTTTCTGTCGAGTATCCAGGAAATCCTACAGCATCTCCCCAGTCAGATCCAGAGATGGCAGTTAGGTTATATTTTTCCAGTCTTCACCTGGAATTACGGAGACCCGAGTTCGCTTCCCAGGTCCTCCCTGCGTGGAGTTTGCAAGTTCTCTCCGTGTCTGCGTGGGTTTCCTCCGGGCGCTCCGGTTTCCTCCCACAGTCCAAAGACATGCAGGTTAGGTGGATTGGCGATTCTAAATTGGCCCTAGTGTGTGCTTGGTGTGTGGGTGTGTTTGTGTGTGTCCTGCGGTGGGTTGGCACCCTGCCCGGGATTAGTTCCTGCCTTGTGCCCTGTGACCCTGTGTTCGGATTCAGCGGGTTGGATGATGGATGGATGGAACTGTAACTATGAATACAATTTTTAATTTTTTTGTATTTAGAATAATGCCCTTTTGTTTTCTATTTCCAGTTTTTGTCATTTTCAAGGACTAGCCGGCAATCATGCATCCTTCATTTACTTACTCACCTGTGTTCACCTTACCAGACGTTTCTGTAACATTTCTGTAAATAATGTAGTAAATAATCAGAAAAGGGAAGAACATGGATTGATGTGTGTTTTCTGCTGGCATGTTTATCACTGTATACCATATATTTGAATTTACTTTGGCCTCAGGGAGTTTTGACTGTATTTAGTACTTTATCTTTTAAGGTAAGTATGGTTTGATGTGGCTGAATCCAAAACTTGAATGTGCAACTTGCTGGCCTCTGAGCATGAGCACAATTGTTGTAATATGGTTTGTCTGTGTATGCATGATGTTACTATTGTAAAATCAAGGTTACCTTTCACAAATGAATTGAACAAACAGTATCAATTACCTTAACAAATATGTTCATATACCAAATATTTAATTCTAATATGTACTCATTGATCTCTTGTACTGGATAATTAGAAGATTAGACTGTAAATGCAGATAACATAATGCATGATGTGCGGTCTTGCATTATTTAGTCATTCATTATAAACCAAGTGAAGTATTAATTCCACTTATAAATTCCCTGCTTCCTATCTAGCCTTGCCTGAGGATATTGGTTTGTATTTTTAATTCTCCACTCTACTTCTGTACTTTTCATTGTCTACTTTAATTTATTCTATTTGTGAGTCAAGTTCAAGCCCTCAGCATTCAGTATTCTTACTTTTTAAAAAGGATCATAAACAGTATATGCACTTAGTCTACAAAGTAAAATCTGGCCAGAATTATCAAAGTTATTTTTGCTTGAATTCACAAAAGTGACATATAGTCGGGGTCAGCTGACCCAGCTAACCGGAGTTAGGCAGCCTGAGTTGTGTTAGAATAAATCAAACTTGCATTGTGAAATACCTTCCTGTTTTCATAATAACCTTTAGAAATACAGTATTTTTTCTTTAGCCACCAGATGGCAACATTGCTTTAGAAATGCAATATCTAGCAGGAAATTATTCTCTAATACACAGAAGACAGTCTAATTATTTTAAAGAAAGTCTGCTCTCTTACTCACAAAGCTGAGACCTTTACACATTTACAGTTCATTAAATAAAATAAATGAATTCAAATAATTCACATTGTGGTCTCTCTTAAGCTACAATCTGATTTCAGATCTACAGGGATGCATCCTGTTTGCATTAATAAGATTTCTGTATTATGTAAAGTGTCAGGAGTTCATTAAGTCAAAGTATCTGCTTCTATTATTTTTAGTTGATAAAATTCTCAGCTAGCTTTTGTTGCTGTAGTATTCTATTTTCTACAGATTTTAGGAGTGAAAGGTTCTTGATTTAGGAATCTCTGTTGCTGATATGTTTTCCAATTTTTTTACAGAGTTTAAGCTCAGAGCTATGCAGGTGATGATCTTATGGTGTCCTGGATAATGGATAATCCTGGATAATCTATCACACAGACTACAGTTTGCAAGATTCAGGGACAGTGTCTCTGGTATGTATGTTTACAACACTGGAGCACCACAAGGAACAGTCCTGTCTCCTTTTCTGTTTACTGTGTACACCTCAGGCAATAAATATAACAGCAGGTCATGTCACATGCTGATATACTCAGATGATTCTGCACCTGTACAGTGTTTTGATAACTGAGGTGAGACAGAGTATATGAGTCAGGTGGAGAAAATGGTTTCTTGGTGCAAAGGGAAATATCTACAGCAATACCAAGAAACTGGTTACTGACTTTCGTTACACCAAAGAGCCGCTATGTCCAGTCACTATTAAAGTAGTGGATGTAGAGGTGGCGCACTCCTACAAGTACTTGGGGATGCAAATCAATGACAGGCTGAGCTAGTCTTGTAACACAAAAGAGCTATAGAAGAAAGAGCAGAGCAGACTCTTTTTTCTTAAACAACTATGCTCCTTTAATGTGGGTAGTAACATCCTTTACATCTTCTATAACTCTGTGATGGCCAGTGCAGTTTTCTGCAGTGTGGTGTGTTGTACTGGTAACGTCACTTCAAGAGAGGCCAAACAAATTAACTGTCTAGTTAAAAAGGACAGGCTCATTTAGGGGACTCACTGTGGACCCCTGGAGGTAGCATCAAAGGAGAAAATTAGAACAAAACTGAATGCATCCTGTCTCTGAAACATTAACACTGAGAATTTTCAGCCAATAAGTAATTCACCAGAAGCTATTCTGGTGTGTTCAGACCATAGTGTATTGAATTACCTACAAATTTATTTATTTAATATTTTATGAACTTCTGTAAAAAGCCAAATTTCCCCCTGGGAGATCTAAATAAACACAAAATAGCATTCAATAAAAACACAAAATAACCATTTAGTACATGAATATGTTTTTGTTATTGTAATAACTTTTAATAGTAATAGAATAACGCTAATGCCAGTTGGCAATGGTGAGGAGGAAAACAATGTAAATTTACTCTGATGCCAGAGAAACAATAAACAACTGGCACTGAAGGCTGTTACCAATAGACTAGGCAAAATCTAGGACAACAAGCTCCACAGCTTCTCCTTTGACAGATTTAATGTAATACAATGTGGGATAGTGTGCCTGATTTTAGTGAAATATGATGAAGGTGTAACACTGAATCCATAACTGGTGATGCCAGTGCCTTCTGTTCACTCTATCAACACATGATTGTAATAGTCAATTTGAGTTATTGATAATAATTGTAATGAAAATAAATGAAATGATTATCATATATGAGAACAATTAACTTATCTCTCTATTATAAAAAAAAAACTTGGGATGAGACATGATCTTTTGAAGAGAGATCTTTTGAAAAGACAGAGAGACAATTTCATGTCCTGCAAGACAGGCAAGTCATGTCATACTTACAACCTTTGGAAGCAAGTCCTGTGATACACATGCAGAGCAGGCTAGAGATCATTGAAGTAGGAAAATTCGAAAGTCTCAAAAAAATGAGAGTAAAGATCACATTAGCGCAAACAAACAGAAAATACTACTCGGTGAAATAACAGAACAGCGAAAAGAGATTGAATAGTGTTTGAGGATGTCTGGGGGGGAAGAGAGACAAGGCAGTCACTTTAAAACGTTCAAAGCGCCACACGAAATGCAGATCACACGAAGCTAGAGCATCAGCAACCAGGCAGTTGATTGAGCAAAGAGGAGGTAAAAAAACAACTGTTATTTGATTCCCATTGTATCACCGTTAAAGAGGGGTTTTGGAGGAGCAACCGCGTCTCCTTGAGGTGAATTCAGCCCCCCTCTTTGCAACAGTGTGTAGTGCTGGCATTGAAGGGTAGGCAAATGAAGTGTAGATCACACGGCACAGCAGAAGCAGCAAACCAGCAGCTGATCAAGCAAAAAGGAGGTAAAAAAAAAAGGAATTTGTTTCCCTTTGGGGCAGCACAGTGGTGCAGTGGCAGCGCTGCTGCCTCACCTTAAGGAGACCTGGGTTCGCTTCCTGGGTCCTCCCTGTGTGGAGTTTGCATGACCCTATGTTGGGATATAGCAGGTTGGATAATGACTGATGACTGACTGTTTCCCATTGTATCATCGTTTAAGAGGGGTTTTGGAGGAGCAGCTACATCTCCTTGGTGTGTGTTCAGCCCCCCTCTTCACAAAAGCGCATAGAGCTTGTATTTATTGGCGAGCAAAGTGAGCAGGGGGCAAAGCCCCCTATTTATCATAATTATTAAATTTTGTTTGAATGCCTGTTTTAGCAAGAGTATGCTCTGCTAAAATGATGAATTTTCAGCCTTAATCTAAATGTTGAAATTTACAAATCACCTCTGATATTAACAGGTTGATACTACCAGAGTTCAGAGGCCCTGCACCTAAATGCTCACCATCTACAAGTATTATTTTTCCTTGGGATTTTAAGCAGCTTGCATCTTTTGATCAAAATTTATTTTCTACTATATAGACAATTGAAACATCAGTAAGAAATGGTTGGGCAAGACCATGCAACCCATATATACTAGAGTGAATTTTAAAATCCATCCTCTTATATTAATTACATAGATATATTTAAATAGTTTTACATTGCTCGGGCTAGACTCTAAGTGTAACTGCAATGCTTTAAATCGTTTAGGCAGCAACAACATAACATGTTTTCATAACATTTACAAAACATCATCTCTGCAGTGTTATGTAATAACAAATCTTCACTTTGGAGCAGTCTAAGGTTGTTTGACTGGGACACTTTTCCCTTACTACATATGTAGCATAAGACCTGTGAATCCTCAGCAAGTTATTTTACCATTAGGTCAATAAGCCATACTGCACAGAGAGGAATAACCTGTCTACTGATGCTTTAAAAGTGTTATGAAAACCTAAAGAAGCCTTTGTTAAGGTCTTGTTACATAAGAATAAATGAGTAATGGATTCATTTTTGCTGTATCCAAAATAAAGTGTTAACAAGAATCCTATTCCAGATGATTTCAAGCTACTCTCTTTCATCTTCATGTCCATTAAGCATTAATCTTCCTCCTTCAGCACCTTTTTTTACAGTTGCCATTAGTTTTGCTTGCTCTTTAACCTCCAACACTTTAAGGGTCATAAACTTTATAGTCAGAGCTGTTCACTTTAATTGAAACCGTTTCTAAATACAAATGACATCATGGTCCATTTTAATTTTGAATTGAGACACATAATTTAGGTCCACTGTTTTCAACATGCACATGAGTTTGAATGTCAGAAAGAACCATGCATAGAAGTTTAATGATCAGAAGGAATAAAAATTACTGACAAGAATGAATTGTTTTAACCATCATTATGAACTGGTGTTATCCAACAATAGGTTTAGTCATGATTCTATTTCCCATGTTTTGAATTTACTGTACAATAGTAATAAAACAACATAAATAGCCTGATAATAAAGATTACAATCAGTTTTATTTGGCACAAGTGAATAAACTAGCTTTTCTGTGATAAAAACTGCCTTAATTTTTAACTATTTCTGTAGGCACTGTTTGGATGAAAAGTTTTTTTGTGTTTGTACCTTTTTTACGATTTAGCAATGAATTATCCTTTATATACTAATGCAATTTAAATTTTTTAGATTAGCTATTTGCTGGAAACTGTACCATTTGCTATTTGGTTGTCTTCTAATATTCTGAATTCAGTATCCTAATTTATTTCCAAATGATTAACTGACACAAATAGTGAATCAAATATTTTAAGTAGAAGTTAATTGTTCTAAATTTAATGTATCTAAGAATATGGACATATGTAATAATAGTCACTGAAGGCAGAAAGTAAGATATAATTCATATATTTTACTGTTTAAAACACAGTGCCTTACTAATAAGGTGACAAATTAATCAAGACAGATCAGCTACCTTTCCTTCTTTAATAGGACAAATGAGCATTTAATTAATTAAGTGATAATAAATGTTTTATCCTCATTTACTTTAACTAGGAAATGTGCTGTTTTGAAGGAGACTGCAGCAGTAACATAGTGTCACACAAAAGCAGTTAAGCAATAAATTACTGACATGGCTGCACTTCAGAAATTTTGCTGTAGATGGCACTGTCAATCCAGGTGGATGGCTTCTGCAGATCAGGCAAGTGCTCTTGTTGAGTAGACTGCTAAATGAGAATCTTGCCGCCATATTTGAAATCTTACCCCGGAGCATGGCTTAAGCATGCCTATGTTCAGCTCCATTTATCCTTTATTTAATATTCTGTTAGTTTTTTTATCAAGTAGCAATCACTGTTTTTTTTTTGTTTCATATATGGTGTGGCACACTAACAGATAAATAAAGCACTT
>JANRMT010027041.1:119499398-119515529 GCA_026402145.1 Polypterus bichir lapradei | reverse complement strand
TATCTATCTATCTATCTATCTATCTATCTATCTATCTATCTATCTATCTATCTTTTATTTAATATTCTGTTAGTTTTTTTTAATCAAGTAGCAATCACTGTTTTCACATTTTTAATTTGTTTCATATATGGTGTGGCACACTAACAGATAAATAAAGCATTTAAGAGGGTATTTTCCCCCGGTTATTAAAAAAAGAGATGAAAATTCAGAAGGGAAACATTATAATCACACTATTGCAACCAAAAATGTTGCAACAGTAGAGACCAAATGTCTTCATACAGTATGTGGTGTAGAGGCATGAAGGTAAATATTCAAACCCTCAGTCCAAAAGAATACACCAAATACTTAAAAGGTCTGGATCCAGCTACAGCAAATATACATTAAACTAGGCTCAAAACACATATGCCCACATTATTTTTAACACTGTTTTCAAAACTAGTATGACTTCAGTAATAAATATGTAGAGGACAATATTTGTCAAAGTATAAATGAAAAGACAGCAAAATCACCATTTTGGACAAATACAATAGCTCTACACACATCTTCCCATTGATACACTTCATCCAGTTATCTTTCTGCCCTGTGAGTGGTCACTATGCTCCTCCTGACAGGTTACTTCTCTCTTCCTAACATTAGTACTATACTTTTTGTAAAATAACAAAATAAATGTCTAATTCAATTCACTGTGGGGATGTTGAAGCAAGCACCATTGAATGCAACACAAAAAAACACTCACATATACCCATAGTGATTTATTTATTTGTTTTATTTTAGCAATTAACTAAATATAAATATTGGTAACACTTTATTTTAGGTACTGCAAAACTTTCCTCTTATGTAACCAAACCTTAAAGAAGGCTTATTTTGGTTTTTGTAACACTAATGAGACATCAGTAGATCAGTTATTCATCTCTATGCACTGTGGCATATTGACATGATAGTAAAATTACTTATTACTATGAAGGATTCATAGGTCTTATACTAAATATGTAAAATCAAGAGTAATGTGTCTCAGTTAACACTAGAATTACCAGAGCCTACGAAAAAACTCGTAGATCCGTCCCACCTTAAATCGCTTCTTAAAACCGTTCTCACCTCTCCGCCAGCGTCTTTTGTTAATCTAAATGTGCTGATAAAAGAAAAGCTGCAAGTAGCCGACTATTCCATCCCCCCAACGACTTAGAACGTGCACAAACTTCTCTCAGCTCATGCCTTGATTATCTGGGAGTGAAGTGGAGTTTTAGAGTGGAAATAATAGATCATTATTTGGAATACATGCATTTAACGTGTCTTCTGTTTCTACAGTAATCCATGTAAACACATTTTTAAAACAGAAACGTTTTTCATATTGTAGTAGTAAATGACAAAATGTAAGCATAAACTATATAATGTATGAAGCCTGAAGTCCAAATATCAAACACATTTACAAAAGGTACAAATATAACAGAACAAGTATGCTTTTATTCAAAAATATACCTGCAGAAAAAAGCCACCTTAGCATGCCACATTGACACATATTTACTACAACTGCCACGGTAGCATAACGGTATCAGCTGTTGACTAGTATTCAAAAGGTCATGAGTTTGATCCCGCACGATTCAGTTTTGAGATGTAAACTGCTGTTATTCTTACTATTTTATAATAAAAACATACATTTGATTTCAGTGTGTAACAGCCGGTGTAATTTATGATACTTGTAAAGGTTAGTTTTTTTTTTATTCTCTTTGTTTTTTTTTAGTTCCTTTCCTGCACCCCCCCCACCCCCCCCCCCCACCAAATTGAGAATGCTGTTTTCACATAAAGATGCGCTATAGCTCTGCAGCGTATTTGTGACTGCATTCTCGTACCAATGCTTGTGAACTGAAGAGCCTGCGTGCACTTTTCGTGGCATTACACGTCTATTTTTTTGAGCATGCCCGTGTCGCTCAAACACAGGAACATATGTTGGTGTACAAGAATAACAAAACAAGTGCACTTTTATTCTAGACTATACGTGAAGAAAAAATAAAGCAAGTTACAGTAGGCGGTTGATACGACAGCTTGCGTGGTGCAATGCTAAGAACTGCTGATTTCCGATCCGTGCTATATAAAATCATCACATTCAAATATTAACAATTCCCACACACCCTTCCTACATTCACGACATGTGTACTTGTTGCAGTGTACACATCTCTCTGTGCTATGGTTCCTATTACACTGAATGAGCACCTGACATTGTACTTTCTTCCCTATACAAATAACATTCGAGTATAGCGCGTCTCCAAATAAATCACATTCGAGCTATATCGCGTCTCCAAATAAATCACATTTGAGTTATAGCGCGTCTTTATGTGAAAAAAAGCAGTGTCAGATGGGGGGGGGATCGTGGATGTGACTGAGAGAATGGAACTGAATTAAAAAAAAAAGCTAACCTTTATAATTATCATGCATTTACACTGGCTCTTACAGACTGACTGAAATCAAATGTATGTTTTTATTCTAAAATAGTTCAATACATGCAATATTATTTGAAAAAGAAGAGCGTCAGATCGGGTTTGAATACACGCTGACGCTGTTACAGAAGGAGTCTGCTTATTCAGTGCAGCAGTTTCAACGCACAGTACATGCAATATTATTTGAAAACGAACAGCGTCAGATCGGGCGCATATTCAAACCCGATCTGACGCTGTTTGTTTTCAAATAATATTGCATTAGTGCGATGATGTTTTTACATATATTGTCTCTTTCATTCATCTTGCGGTTTGTAATCAGTGACCGCGTGTTTTTTCCCCGATCTTGCCAGTTCGCACATGTTGCTGTATGGTGGTGTTTCTTTTGTACTCCAGGACATGCAGAAAACAGAATAGTACAGAGCAGTAAGTTCAGCGCTATATGCAATCAGACAGAGAGACAGGCAGAGAAGGCACTAGATATATAAATAAACAGGGAAGGCATTGTATAATAGATATATAAAAAACAGCTAAGGAGATAGATATATAGATAGGTAGGAAGGAAAGTCACTATATAATAGGCAGACAGGGAAGCTCCTATATAATAATAAAATTACTGTTATTACTATATAGATAGACAGGGAGTTCAGGCAGGCAGAACGGCGAAGGTAAAAATAAGTAAATTTTCTCCCTAGCAGAGATGCGAACTCAGATCTCTTGAGATACAGCAAGTCTGCTGTGCTCTAAGTGACGAAACCTTACCAGTACGCCACGGAAGCTGTTGTAAAAGTCCTGAACCATTTATGAAAGTGTATTTGCTCTTTGGCTGTCAGGCTTCACACATTTTATAGTTTATGTCTACATTTTGTGACATTTATTACTAAAATATGAAAAAGTTTCTGTTTTAACATTGTGTTTACACAGATTACTGTACACATGAAATGCGTGTGTTCCAAATAACAATCTATTATTTCCACTCTAAAACTCCACTTCACTCCCAGATAATCGAGGCATGAGCTCGGAGAAGTTCGTGCACGTTCTGAGTCGGTGGGGGGATGGAATAGCCAGCTGCTTGCAATTTGTTTTTATCGGCACATTTACAGGACAAAAGAAGGCTGGCGGAGAGGTGAGAGCGGTTTTAAGAAGTGATTTAAGGTGGGACGGATCTACGAGTTTTTTCGTAGGCTCTGGTAATTCTAGTGTTAAGCAACCGTAGACCACTCTAAAGTGATGTTTTTGTTAGTAGGTCACATTGCAGATATGAATAAACACTTTATTGATGCTTTGTAAGTGTTATGAAGACCTAAGGCCAGTAGTTTGCAGTAACTAAATGAAAGTGTTATCTGAATATCTTTGGGGATGAGGGAGAAAACCACACACAAACTTAATAAATATATGCAGATTCATCTAGACAAAAAACACGGAAGAGGTTCAAACCCAGGACACTGGGTAGCACCCCTGTGTTCTTTCAGATTTTGATATTTTTCAATTACTATTCCTTTTCCAGTCTTGCCAATTATCTAAATGTATGCAGGGTTTGTAAACTTATACTTGTAAATATAGTGTAAATAAACGTGTGTGGTGATAAAACATCATGTCTACCTGTCTGTGTCCGGGCTGTACCCCACACATGATTATAATGCTTCATTTTACAAAGCAAGAAAGGTCACAGTAATCTTCATTTATATGACTCCAGTCACCAGATACCATTTAAGTATCCAGTGGATGACAAGAACAGGGGTATTTACATAAGAGACCCTCCACCAGCTATCCTGCGTCATCTATGACAGTCATTGCAGTGTACATGGGTCTGTATACAGTACCTGAGCTTCCCTTTTCACACTTTTCTGAGTCCATGATCTGAAAAACCATTGTTCAGAGCACAAGTGGAGAACCAACTATTTATAGGTGTACTCAATAATAATACAAATGTGTTCAGCACTAAGCTACAATTAAACATTCTGAGATTTCTTGGCCTATATGTAGGCCAATTTCTGCCTCATGTGCATTTAAAAATGACCCTACAGTGCGTGCTTTGCCTTTCAAAGAAACCTTCTCAACCTGAATTACTGTTGAGAATTGTGCTTCACAGGACTGCATTGTGTCTTTTTGACCTTTTTGTTAATGGCTCACCCTGGTCTAAGAGTAATAATTCAGATGAACAGACACAGGTGCAATTAAGCATATGTTATACAGAGCGCTGATGCTTAAATCTCATTCACACATGAACTTGTTAGATGCAAATTTCCTGTGTTTTTTATATTATAGTAAGAGAGAGAACGCAATGTTATATTAAACAGTATTGTGCTTTTTTAGTGTTGTATGCCTAATTTTGAATCTATGTGCTGAAAGCTAAAAGATTCTCACTGCTGATTAAAAAATGCATTTAGCTAGAAGCATGAATTTGTATCTAAACTTAAAAATTCAAAGCAATGACTGTGTTATCTTTCTTGTCCTGAATGAACACTTATTATGTGCAGTACAATTTTGGACTGTAGTCTTTCTGCTACAGTTTTTTAAAGTGACGGGAAGAATCACAGCCTTCTTTCACTTCTTATTCTTTCGCCCACCTTTCCCAACCAGCCCTTCAAATATTTGATGGGTGAGTTGTTCAAAATTATAATGAAGAATGACTTCAACTTAATAGATTTCCCCTTAAAATAAAATAAATTATATCAGAATTTTAAATATGTTCCATTTTTTACACTCTTTAAGAAATTGGGAGTGGTCTCCTCTAGACTTTCTCATATACTCAGATATGGAGATGGATATTTGAGGAATAAACCGCAAGACAATGATTATATTTTTATATTATGTACATTAAAGAACCATCAACAACAAATCAAATCAAATTAATAATATTTTGAACAATTATTATAAAAGTAAAGTTGAATACTGTTGAATACTGTGGAAATAGCCCAAAAGGTTGATAGAAGTCTACATTTTGTACCTAATACTTGTATGCAAATTTGGTTGACCTAGGTGAAGGCGTACTCAGGTTATCATGTTTACACACTGTGACGCCACCAGGGGGTGTACCACCACACTAACCCGGACACAAGCAGGCAGGACACAGGTTCAACACACAACATTTGGTTTATTTATAATAAAAGTGCACAAACCACCAACACCACAATACACAGTCCATTCCCTTCCTTCCTCAGGCTTTGTCCACTCCTTCCTCCCAGCTCTGGCCTCTGAATGGTGGGACTGGCTCTTAGTGACCTTCTTCCTGGTGTGGTGGAAATAAGGTCCTGGAAAGGCCCATGCGCTCCAATGCGGTGGCCACGGGTTCCAACAGGGTTGAGCTCCCATGCTCATAACCCATGGCCCCACTGGAAACCAAGGGGGCTGCCCTCTATTGGCCTGGGGAAGAAACTGTCCTGATAATACTCTATTCCTCGGTCCTTCCACACTCTGGGCGTCCTGGCCACATAAGGATGCTGGCCACCCACCACAATACACACACACACAGACAGACATACAGACATAATTCCAAAAATGGTATTTTCGGACACAAGGAGGTCATTGAGATTCATCAAAATCTCAACATCGAATCGTTGGAGAATTCCGAAACTTTCCCTATACTTTGTATACGAGAAAGTAAAAAGACAAAAGTGAGCATATAAAGATTTTGGGATCCTTGTTGTTGAACAAAACTCCATTTAAATTGCCCAAATGAAGAAAACTAATCCTGTATTGCCTAAAAGATTTGAAAAAGACTTGTGATGACAGAACCAGTGATTCCTCCAAGAAGCTCTTCTTCAAAATGATAGCGACTTCTTTTTGTATTGGCCTAGCATTGGGGTAGAAACGAGAGTGGCGTCACCAGTCATCTTTATGAAGTGAAAGCCAGGTCAGAAATTGTGTTGCAACTCACATAGTTATGAGGGTAGAAACAAGTAATTATTTTCATCAATAATAATCAATGAAAAAAATAGTTGCCAATTTATTTTTTGTTATTGATCAGTTGCAAGGCTACAAGTAACGTTAAAACTAATTAAATTTTTGAAATAATGGCAGATATTGAGGATGAAAATTTGGTGGAGGGTCAAAGAGTAAAGAATGCAAAAGTGCTGAATCATTTCAACTTTTCATCTGCAAAGAAATCAATGTCTTATGAGCTTGCTCATTGAGTGCAGGAGCATAATCATGAAATGGGAGCTCCTGAAAAAAAAAATAGGTTGGAGTAATGACGAGCCCTACATCACTTACAGACACTTCAGGGTAATCCAGCCGCACGCTTCTTTTTCATCTGGCAACTTAAAATCTTTACTTGAATGCAGAATCTGTGTGACTTCTTTTGCAGAGTACTTCTTTTGATAATAGTAGCAGCTGGTACTTGATACCATGCTGTAAAGAAAAAGAAGCGTTGAAATACACAACAATCCCTTCATCTTGTGGGTATTGCTGTCATGTGGCAGACAAAATCAAACAGTACTCTCTAGAAAATGTTGTCAACACCACAGGGTTTCATAACCCTTCCTCTTGACATTGATGACAACCTAAAAGTGTTATGCTTGGCCTTAAAGTTAGTAACAACATTTGTTGCAATCATGTCATACATAGAGCATAATTTCACTATATATATGAACTAGATTATTGTAAAAGGAATTAAACTCTTCCTTGTTTTGAATTAAATGATTTTACTTTTGCACAGATGTCAGAGGGGGACATTTTATTGTACACTAGGTGGTTCCATTTTGCTCTTAGGCAAAGGAACGTGTAAATTTTACACTTAAAACACAACAGATGAATAGGCAATAGGCACCCATTGTTGGGACAGGGTGTGAGAAGTTAAAAGGCAAATTTCCTTGGTAATCCTATTACTGATTGTTGTCATGGCTGTCTGCAGGGTGTAGGTATTTGCTGTCCTGCAAAGGAGTCACTGCTTTGAAGTTTTGGCTGGTTGAGTATACAAACAATACAAAGTTGTGATAACTGAACTGCTCCTTCCTTGGAGGATGTTTGTATTTACCTGACTTGGAAATTAACATGTCTGACAATATTGGTTTCTAATCAGCATATCTGTACTCATTAATGGTTGGTAACAATACATTTTGTTAACTTGTGTTTTCATTAATTGTTAAACCCAGGAAATTTAGATGTGCCATTGTTTAAACCGATTGTCCAGGACTGACAATGACAGGGACTGAAGGAGATTTAAACTTCTGGGCAGGAGAAGGAAGTGGAGGGACGGTCCACTGAGAACGCTGCCAAGATACTCGCAGAGAGTACAGGGGCTCGCTGGCAGACTGGGGTACGTGGCTGGTGCGACTTGAGGGACACGGAAGGCAACACACCCTGAGGGAGGAAGAGACAGCTCCACAAGAAGACGGTTGTGGGTCCAGCGAGTGAGGGAAGCTACATGAAAGGACCGAGCAAAGCTGGTGGACAAGAAGTAAGGCGTGCCTGTATCACAGCAACAGAAATAACCCAGAGTGTGAAAAAAGAATGACGAGGAGATGCTGACAGAAATTCCACGAATTAGACAAAAGCTCTGTTAGGAAACAAGTTTCCGGTGAACAGAGTGCATCGGTGGACAGTTGGACGATACATTGTTGGGGTAACAGTGCGCAAACTGGACTCTACACCACTAAAGGTTGCATCCTCCAATTCTTGTTGTTAACAGACTTTTAGAGTGTGGACTGTGTGTTTCCCTTTTTAAAAAAAGGGGATTTCGTTCCTGATATTTTTAGATTTTGTTATGTTCGTTTATCTTTTTAATGTACTTTATATTGTCTTGTGTAATAGAAGTGAGTATTGCTTTTCCTGAAATTACTGTTGTGTTTTTCATTGTGTATTTACTCACCACCCAATTTAAACAAACTTGTGTGCTATTATCGGTAAATTTCAAGAGTCCCCAGTCTCTTAATAAAACTGGGTGGCATAGTCAGATATTTTAACGGTGTCTAGGTTAGATTACCTGTAAGTGTGATAAGACATCTGTCACACAAATACTGCATTTTTTAAAACCACCAATTAACTAATTAATCAAAATAAAAATCAATGAAATGATTAGAAAAATATTTTTAGTTGCTGTCCTAATAGTTCATTATAACATAAACTATTGTTAAGTATAGATGATTAATGTTTGGACAATAATATACTTTAACTAGACAGGGTAACAAGTTAACTTTAATGTTAGGCCTCTGGGCCATACATCTGTAAAACAATGATGCATGACACCAAACGCTTGGTGTAGTTTTGCTGTTTACTTTTTTATTTGTATATAGCAATGTTTAACCCTTAGGCAATAAGATTAGTTTAGTGTACTGTTTATTTCGAAGACTGACAACACTAAAAAAAGAAAAAGTTTGTTCTTAGAAAAATGAGCATAAGGGTAATAAAGTTATGATTTTACTAAGTGTTCATACTGTATTTGTTCTATCTAAGTGTGCATTTTTCAAATCTACTCTTTTTTGATTTAAATAATGTAGATGTATGACAGTGTGCATATAATACAGATAATACACTGTGATCACTAGGGTGCATTATAGCACCCCAAACCCAAGGCACAAGTCCCAATATAAAAAAAAAAGGTTTATTAATAAAAATACCTTATAGAATGGCTTCAAAGTGTCATAAAGCAAAACACAGTTCTTCTTCTCTCTCTCTTTCTTCACCTCCACACCTCCCATGCAAGCTTTTTCCTTCCTCTACATCTGACTCCAACTTTATCTTGGACCCAGGAATACTTCTGGTGCCAGGACATAGCCGGACTAAAGTACTTCTAGGTCAATTGGATGTCCCATAAAGTAGGGAGCATCCTACAGACCCCAGCAGTGCTGACCCTTTGCAATACAGTTCCCAACATTCCCTGCAAGTATCAGAATGGGCCCTGAAGCCTAGGAATGCTGCCATCTAGCGGTCAGGAGAGCATACAGCTTTGAAATGGAGAGTCCCTTGACCTCTCTCCTGGCCAATTAAGAGAACAGGACAAATCCCAGATGGGACGCCAGCCCATCAAGCTTTCCTTTACAACATAATAAGCATTAGTTCATAAGTTTGCTATTTATACATATTCTAACTTTGTTTTGATAATAAAAGATTGCAGAATTTTTGTAAAATTAGAATTATGTATATGTACATAACATTGATAGGTAGATATGGTGGCACGATGACATAATGATGAAAGAGAATGAATGAGCTAGTTTTCCTTGTTTCATTCTTGGCACTGTTGTTTCATTTTGAAATTAATAAGTTAAGAATTAAGATTGCGTTGTGTTTGATTAATTGCAGGTGCTAGGTAGCCCAGACTGGCTTTGAATTACTCTTCTTGTGAGCATTGTTTAGCTAGTAATTGATGGAAGAAGACTCTTCCTATTTAATATCAGACTTTCTCTGACAAAGCCAAAAGAGTAAAATAAGCACAAAATCAGAATTTGAGGGCATCTGAAAACTGTCTTCACTAAGACTTTCAAGAAGCATGTTAAATTCTGGGCAGCATAGTGGTACAGTGTTAGTGTTACCGCCTCATGGATACGATATCCAGGATTCAAATCCTACACTCCTATACGCCGTTTGCACACTCTCCCTATGTCTGCATTGACTTTTTTACAGTCACTCTGGATTTTCCTGCTGTAACCCAACAATGTGTGAGTTAGATTAATTTTTGCATATAAACTGGCCTAGTGTGAGTTTGATAATGAAAAAGCCCTGTCATTCACTAGAAGGCTGGCCAGGTTTGGTTTCTGCCATGAACATAAATGCTTTTAGGTTATTTTCTGGCTCCCCACCACTTCTGCGATATTGATCTGGTCAGTTAAGTAGCAGAGGGGGTTGTTAATCAGTTTCAGCTGCTTAGGTGTTAATGAAATTAACATCAGGTTCACTAGAGGGGCAACAGTGAGACGACCCCCCAAACCAGAAATGGTTTAACAGGTGGAGGCCACAGACATTTTTCCCTCGTCATCTTTTCTGACTGTTATTTCACTGGTTTTGCATTTTGCTATGGTCAGTGTCACTACTGGTAGCATCTGGTGATACCTGGACCCTACAGAGGTTGCACAGATAGTCCAACTTCTCCAGGATGGCACATCAATACGTGCCATTGCCAGAACGTTTGCTGTGTCTCCCAGCACAGTCTCAAGGGCATGAAGGACATTCCAGGAGACAGGCAGTTACTCTAGGAGAGCTGTACAGGGCCACAGAAGGTCTTTAACCCATCAGCAGGACCGCTATCTGCTCCTTTGGGCAAGGAGGAACAGGATGAGCACTGCCAGAGGCCTACAAAATGACCTCCACCAGGCCACTGGCATGAATATCTTTGACCAAACAACCAGAAACAGACTTCATGAGGATGGCCTGAGGGCCTGACGTCCTCTAGTGGGCCCTGTACTCACTTTCCAGCACTGTGGAGCTCAATTGGCATTTGGTATAGAATACCAGAATTGGCAGGGCAAACCCTGTGTTTTTCACAGATGACAGCAGGTTCACCCTAAGCACATGTCACAGATGTAAAAGGGTCTGGAGAAGCCGTGGAGAATGTTATGCTGCCTGTAACATACTTCAGCATGACAGGTTTGGTAGTGGCTCAGTGATGGTCTGGGGAAGCATATACATGGTGGGATGCACAGACCTCTACAGGCTAGACAACGACACCTTGACTGCCATTAGTTATCGGGATGAAATCCTTGGACCCATTGTCAGACCCTATGCTGGTGCAGTGGGTCCTCGGTTCCTCCTTTTGCACGACAATGCCCAGCCTCATGTTGCGTGAGTATGCAGGCAGTTCCTGGAGGATGAAGGAATTGATATCATTGACTGGCCCCCAGGCTCGCCTGATCTAAATCCCATAGAACACCCCTGGGATATTATGTTTCGGTCCATCACACATCTCCAGGTTGTACCTCAGACTGTCCAGGAGCTCAGTGATACTCAGTGATGCTCTGGTCCAGATCTGTCAGGCATGCATACAAGCATGTGGGGGCCACACAAACTACTAAGTATGATTTGGAGTTGCTGCAATTAAATTTTGGCAAAATGGACTAGCCTGCCGCATCATTTTTTCACTTTGATTTTCGGGGTGTCTTTGAATTCAGCCAACTGTAGTTGGATAATTATAATTTCAATCAAATGATGTGGCATCTTTTCATTCCTAACACATTACCCAGTCATTATTAGTATAGAAAACTGCATGCAACAATATAACATAATCTGAAACAGAAATTTAGAAATAATTCATTAATAATATGAGTAAACATTATTCCATCCATTTCACAAACCTGCTTATCCGGGGCAGGATCACGGGAGCATATCCCAGGAACATTGGGCACAAGGCAGGAACAATACCTGGATGGACCTCCAGCCCATTGCAAGGTGAGCACACACACCAGGAACAATGTAACTTCACTAATCCACCTAACTTGCATGTCTTTGGACTGTGGGAGGAAACTGAAGAACCTGAAGGAAACCACTGCGGACATGGGAAGAGCATCCAAACACAATGCAGGTAGTACCTGCTTCATGAATGATGGTCTCCTTGTTGCAAAGCAGCAGCGTTACCACTGTGTCACCATGCTGCCCATGCGTAAATATTAAATTAATTCATTTTTTAGAAAGTCACATGCAGGAATGAATAGCAGCACAGCAAAGACTATGAATTTGCTGCTTCTTTGTTCCTGACCACAACAAAATTTGTCACATGTTATCCATGTGCACATATGATTTTCCTAACATAGTCCAAAGAGATCATGTTAAAAGGCAGTTTAATCTGGCTTGTTATTGCAGAATGCACCCTAGAACCAACTGGGATCCTAACAAGAGAATAGTTCCTAGTTTTTGTTCCTCTAAATATACTACAACCCTGGCATGAGAAAAGTATCCAGCAAAATCAGGTACAATGTACATTCATCCTTAAAAAAATAAGCCAAATCCAACAAAAAACTATTGTTATATACAGTACTATACTGTATAATGTGAATGGATGAGAAAAAGTATGCATAATCTTTCCAATTTTCTTATCATTTAAAATGGTTTTATACATTATGTCTTATTTTAGCTGCTAGATATTACTTTTGTTAGCTTTGATCTTTTCTGCCTATAGATTACAAAACTAATTTTCAGTGTGAATGTTTCTTCTGCCTGTGAATTTGTCCACCAGTGTCTTATTACATGTGCAGCCATTTGATTGGAATTCTTTTGATATTTTTTTTATTTGCCTACTGCTCTGTTGCACTAATTTTCTTTCCTACTCTGCCTGTTATATAATGGCTATGCTTTCATTTACATTATGTGAACTTATCTTATGAAAATGACTCATCCTAAAAGAGGTGCAGAGGAACGGAGAATTCATTTTCAGTCTGTACTTCAGAAGAAAAATATAAATATACATGCACTCTGTGAAGACTTGTCTGTTAATGTTAAATATTATGTACTATACTTTATATTTTGTACTAAAACCCAGATGGTACAAAGTCAGGATACTGCAGGGAACCTCCACATGAGAAATATACACTGGTAAATGTAGGGCACCTCCACAAACCAAAGTACAGAAGAGAATTTATCGCAAAGTGCTTGAGATCTAGGAAAGCTGTTTATGTCTGACCATCTACTTAATGAGAGAAAATGGTGGCCCGAGTAGTTTGGGTCGATGTTGTTAATTTAAATGCCAGAACAAGAAGGACAAATCAGAGGCTAGTAGTTTCTTGCCTGGCTGCTGGGCCCTACTGGAATAAGGCAGTATGGAAGCTCCTGTGCTGATCTGGCTGTTTAAGAAGTAAAAGACTTTGTGTTTAACCTTATTCTTGTGTACGTTGTTTTCTTGCCATGTAGCAATGGCATATAAAGCTGTGTTCTTCTCTTGTATACTGTAAGTTTCTTCTGTGGACTGGAGTGGTGACAAAAGTACTCCCAAGAACAACTTAAAAGTTTCCTTTTTTGGTCTAAATTTCTTGTGTTTCTGGTTCTCTCATTACATTTTTGAGAGAAACATCTTTAAACCTTGTAAATTTACATGTACATTAACTTTTGACAATTTTGACCATACTTCTGTTTTTTCCAGAGTTGGATTCACCAAAAAAAGAAAACAAAAATGTAAAGAATGTGTCTGTTGGCCATTGGACAATTCACATTGAAGATTTTGTTTCCTGAATTCCTTTGGATGAATCTAATGGATTTTGGCCTGCAATCACAAAACTCCCCTTTAACTTTTCCCATCACAAACTGTTTTATTTTATTTGCCTATGTTTGTGATTTCCTCATGTAAGTGTACATATACAGTGCAACAACTACAACGGGAACATCTGTTCTGATCTCAAAGTAGAGGTACTGCTATTAGGAACACAGCTCGGATATACCAAGTACTTATGTTTCATTTGAGAATGGGACAGAGTCTCCTTACATTAAAAGGAACTTGCTGTTCCTTGAGCGTTCAGTTCCAGGGCAGAAAAGTATGGCACACAACCCAGTTGTTTACCTAACTAAGATATTTTGCCTCCTTTTTATATGAAATTTGGACAGATGAAACATTCTATGAAAACAAAGAAAAAGGAAGGTGAAGGATGTTGATATATTAAACAGCATACTGATGCCAAGATTAAGGGAGGCATTTTTGTTGGTCCACAGATCACAAGCAGTTTGAAGATCTTTTAGTTGGGCTGAAGGAAATCGTGTGGAAGGCATCTAGGATATTGTTGAGAATATTCTTGGAATCTACAGAGCACCAAACTATGTCCAACTGGTTAACAACATGATACAAGCATGGCAAACTATGAAGTGCAACATGTTGCTAAAGATTCACTTTCCACATCCACTACTAATCTTGCTGCAGTCAATGACTAACATGGTAAAAGGCTTCACCAGATCACTGCAATGTTAGAAAAGCGGTATCAGCCCAACTATGTTTGGATAGTGACACTAGAAACATTGCATACTGAGAACAAACCAAATCAGCAGCAATTAAACATGCTAAATTCAATAAAAGTTAATTTCATGTTTGTCCAAATTCATACGTGATTATATGTGCTCTCTATCATAATCAATTAAACATTTTCAGGAAGCAAAACCTTCATAAAAAAAATTGCCCAGTGTAATTTATGATCATCTGATATCCGAGGCTCAAATGATGGTATAGCATCAATGCTAAAAGGATAAAGAGTATGGTATTAGTCATCATTTAGTTCAGTTTTCATACAGTTTATTTTAGCCTGTTGCAACTTCTTCTACACATATATCATAACAAGTTTTAAATTGTCTGAAAGGAAAGTAAATGTGAAAGAGATTTTTTAACTTTATTTTGTTGGAAGCTCATTTTGTGTAGAAACCTGAGACCTAAAAACCCTCACAACATAATCTTCACTTAATAAATACTGATTCTAAGCAAGTATCCCAGCATCTATGCTTTCTGCTTGAATGATTGGAGAATTTTGTTTCCTTAACAATCAGTTTGTTTGCATATTTCTAGGTTTGAATCTCCATCCTATTGGGATACAAAAGGGTAAAGTGAACTGAATAATCTGAAAACCGATACAAGTTCTCAACATATGCCTTCTGGTCTGTTTTTCCAAAAATGTATTATAGGACTTCTGCTTGGATTGAATTTCAGGTTTCTTTTGTGAAGTAGGAAAGAAATGGTTGTCAGACTGACAAGGTTTGATGCAAATCAGGTATATCACAGTTTTCAAGTGCTACCCAAAGTCAAAGTCACTAAAGACAGGTATGGAATGAGCATAGTGATTGGTGTGAGGTCAGATCTTGAACCATTTTTGTGTAACCAGACTCAGAATTAAATTACATACATTGTATTCTTTTTATTGTTTCTAAAGCAAAGAAATCATGATAACAATAATGAAGACTCCTTTCTTCTCCCCCATTGCCAAATCAGGGTAATCTTTGTTTTAATTGATTTAATTTTGCAAAGGGATGGTAAGACTGAAATTAGGGCAGACAAAGTAAAAAGCTTGAGTTCATTTAAAATCCCTAAGAGTGGACATTACTGGCCTCCTTGGACTTTGTGCTGAACATCAGGAGAACATTCAGTGCAACCAAATTTTTTGTCACTCCTGCATAGGGATCAGAACAAGCTCTCAGATATGCCGAGCTCTCTGATCACTTTAAAAGTGAATTCTTTGTGCTCACAGTGCATTTTTAAATAATAAAAATATACAATATAAAATAAGTCTGGATTGTCTTCCTCTTTACCTTTGTGCTGTTGTGTGCTAAATACTGACAATTCCATCCAGCCATTCATACATTTTCTTAACCTACTTATTCAGGGCAGGGCTGTAGGGCAGCCGGAGCCTATCCCAGCACTCATCAGGTGGAATGCATAAACAAGCCCTGGACAATCTGAATTTTAAATCGCATATTAATCAGATCACTAGGACAGCATTTTTTCACTTAAGAAACATAAGTAAAGTTAGACCTCTTATATCACTGAAAGTTGCTGAGAAATTAGTTCACGCGTTTGTTTTCAGTCGACTAGATTACTGTAACGCACTCCTCTCAGGACTACCCAAGAAAGACATAAATCGTTTGCAACTAGTGCAGAATGCAGCTGCTAGAATCCTAACTAGGAAAAGAAAATCCGAACACATTTCTCCAGTTCTGATGTCACTACACTGGTTACCTGTGTCATTCAGGATTGACTTTAAAATTCTGCTTATGGTTTATAAAGCCTTAAATAATCTCGCCCCTTCTTATATATCGGAGTGTCTGACACCTTATATTCCAAATCGTAACCTCAGATCCTCAAATGAGT
>JANRMT010027041.1:119483897-119498998 GCA_026402145.1 Polypterus bichir lapradei | reverse complement strand
TTTATTTTTCTATTCTTTATTATGTAAAGCACTTTGAGCTACTGTTTGTATGAATATGTGCTATATAAATAAATGTTGTTGTTGTTGTTGTTGACAAGGTGCCAACCCATTGCAGAGTGAGCACATACAGAAGGGGGGCATTTTAGCGTTGCCATTTTACCTTACCTTCATGTCTTCGGACTGTGGGATTAAACTAGAGCAGAGATGCCCACACTTTTTTGGCTTGCGAGCTACTTTTAAAATGACCAGGTCGAAATGATCTACCTACATTAAAAATTATATATATATATATATATATATATATATATATATATATATATATATAGTCACAAAAACGAGACATAGACAGATAAAGGTTTGGGGCAGCCACCCGTATAATATAGTATCCTGGCTGCAAAGTCGTCTTTATCAAATATACAGCACTAATGTGCATCCAACTGAGTCCAGAACGAGACTGAGGAAAAAGGGAAAAAGGGCAGGCTTTTAAAGGGGAAGACAGGAAGTGAGGTCATTAAGATCGGGCACGTGTTCATCACTCATTGGATCAGGCCCGGACGTGACATCAGGGGGGCCGGAGCTGGTAAGGTCTGTTTCCATTGGTTCGGTCCCGGAAGTGATGTCAAGAGAGCCAGGTGGAGTCTCCCAGGAATGGTCTACAGGGAAGTGAGAAAAAGAGTCAGTGCACTCTGCCACATCCCGGCATGCCTCAGAACTGCCTTCACTCAAGCCCTTTAGCTGCCTCCCATGCGCACGTGTATGACAATATATATATATATACTGAGTATACTTTATACATAAAATATATGTTGTCGTACCTTGTATAACTGAATAACCTTTATAACACAATAACAATTCAATACATTTATGGTCACTACAGTATTTGGATTTAATAACTGTCATGTGTGGAAAGGCTGACTCGCATAAATAAGTAGAGCCGAATAATGCCGTCAAGGAGCTTTTGAATTCAGCCGAGTGAAAAATGATGGTTGTCCAATTAACTGCGATTTTAGTTCCCTCTCCTTTCTCTTTCTCAGATCGCTTTTTGGAAGGACATCATTTTCGTAGTTTTTATGAACAGTTCGAAAATGCCTTTCCACATTTTCCTTCTTTGGAATAGCAATGATAAATTGACAGATCAGGCAAATGCACTTTGATTGTGACATTGTGAGAAAAAATCCTCTTCTGATTCCACATAAAGCCCATACCCTCCCCAAACTAATTTTTTTTTTAAATCCCTTCTTTAGTCGATATAAATTGGAAGGCTACAACAACAACAACAACATTTATTTATATAGCACATTTTCATACAAAAAGTAGTTCAAAGTGCTTTACATAATGAAGAACAGAAAAATAAAAGACACAGTAAGAAAATAAAATAAGTCAACATTAATTAACATAGAACAAGAGTAAGGTCCAATGGCCAGGGTGGACAGAAAAAAACAAAAAAAAACTCCAGATGGCTGGAGAAAAAAATAAAATCTGTAGGGATTCCAGACCATTAGACTGCCCAGTCCCCTCTGGGCTAACTAGATCACAGCTGGAGTTTTACAGTAGCTTGCATGTTTGATCGTGTATGCGGGATGACTAGTGTGTTAGAAGAGAAGAAATCTCAGACTGGCCGCCCTGTATGTCAATCAAGTGGCAAATGCCATAGGGAGGATATATGATAGACTAACGTTTAAAAAAATTTTTTTTTGAATGTAACGCGATCTACCTGCACTACCTTTGAGATCTACCGGTTGATCACGATCGACGCATTGGGCACCCCTGAACTAGAGCATTTAAAGAATACTGAAAATTAAACAAAAAAAAGTATTAAAGGTAGTTAACAGTTTGTTTGGTCAGTCTATGTTAGACCCAGTGTTAGTGAGTGTCAGTGTGCACGCGTGTGCCCTGTGATTAGCTGATGCTGTTTCCAAGATGCTTCCTGTCTTGTGCCTTGTGCTGCTCGATTAGGTTCCAACTCCCCTGACTGTGTTTTGAATTTGTAAAAGTAGACTTGCATGTATGAAATAAAACTTAAATAATGATGTTTTGTGTGATTTTTCTAAAAATTAACACTTTCTTAATGATTCATTGAGTTCAAGATAATGCACGTCAAAGATTTACACATCCTGCATATAAAATATACTGTATACTGTAATACCAAAATATTTTACACTATGAAATACTTCATGTAATTCATACACTATTCAGGTGTCATTAAGTTATTAATTTAGTTCAATATACATATTGAAAAATATGACATCTATCCAGTTTCTGAATAATTCTGTGTTGCAGAGACTGGATGCAAGTCAGGAACAAACTATAAATCAATAACTGGCCTGTCACATGTCACACTCACGCATCCGTGCTGACTCATACTAGGCCAATATAAATGTAGGGTCTTTGGGCAAGATTTAAATGCAAAATTTGAGACCTGTGTGGCATCTAATCACATGAGTGTTTATCTCAGTAACATACGCTAATTGAAGAGATGACATTAAATACTAGGATTACATTTTATTTACTATTTGTTATTAATTCAAAAAGTATTAGATATATATTTTTGGAAAAATATTTCCTTCTTCATTCAGTTTGCATGTTTAACCCTTGTATATATGTGACTGATTTTCCTTCATGAATGGGATCCTTATTTGAGTGTTAAAATATGTTATGTACTGTATAACGCAAAATCTTACACAATGCAAAAAATGAAAATATATATAGTGTCATGGATGACTGAGGTCCTTGCCCGGCCGGGACGCTTCTTCTCTAAGAGGACCGAGGAAGCAAGCCTGGTCAGGACAGTACCTCACCCCGGAACGCTAGATGCCAGCCCCCCGGGTTGCAGCAGTGCCTAGGACTCCCATAGGGCTTCATGGGAGATGGAGTTTGGTGCTGCCCTGTTGAGATCCATGGGCACTGCCAGGGGGTGCTGCAGCTGCTGCTGAGCCTTGGAAAGCAGCTCTTCCACCACACTCATAAGTGATGTTGGAAATAGGACATCAAACACCTGGAGGACTTCCGGGTGGGCTATAAAAGGAGCCAGCAGCCACCACCCTGGGAGCCATAGTCGGGAAGAGGGAGACAAAGCTTGCCGGGAGGAATCATGGAGAAAGAGAGAAAGAAGGACTGGAAAAAAAGAAAGAGTGAAAGACCAAGAAAGAAGATAAGAAGAAATAAAATTTGTGTTTGGGCTGTTGGGGACACTGAACTGTAAATAAATGATGTGTGCTTTTTGTACTTGTGCCTCCAGCGTCTGTCTGTGTCAGGGTCAGACTTTACAAAAGTGAATTGAAAAAGACATACAAAAATTGAAAGCACATGGTTATGAAAAAACATAATTGGTTTACAAACACTTAATAAGACAATATCAGAACTTCAAAGTTACTGTTAACAATAGAAAATCCAAATACTTGTATAAACAGATATAGAAAATGAAAATAACTAAATTACCCAATTTATGTAGTATTTTGCAGTCTGACCACTCTTTGGCACACTCTTGTCATGAAGTGGGATTCGAGGTGATGTGACATGCACATCCCATAGCAGGTCTTCTGGCCACAAGGCAATGTGACTGCCTCAGTCTTCTGCAAACAAAATATGTAATTCATTACAGAAGTCATAGTGAGAAAACCTGTTTGTTTTTTAAAATTTTTATAACCTGGTAAAGGTAAACATTTCCATTTTGGTAATAATAATAGCTCTTTAAATAATTACTAGTAACAAGAAGCCTACTTTTTAGAGAATGCTCGGAAAACTTGGTGGGATATCAGAAGAAGCAGCCATCTGGTGAAAAAATTAGATCAGGTAAAGTTTTTTTTTTCCAGTTCTTATGAATCCCATTGGACCTAAGTGACCGCAGAACCTAAAATCATTGATATGGCAAGTTCCTTATCTACCTTTGTGGATAGCCTGACAAAACAACCTTTCTTGCATGTGTTTAAGTACTTTAGATTTTCCAGATCTTGACTTTTGTTTCAGTTTTCCTTACTATGATTGTGTGATTAGATATTTGGTGGTAACAAAGTGTCGGAGATGGCTGGGGTGGCTTCCCCAGACCATGTGGGGACGACCGCCCTGGTACCTTTAGGGCCACGGGTACAGAGCTTTGAAGCTCAACCCTGTAGGGGCCCGTGGTCACCGCCAGGGGTCGCCCCTATGCCTTTGGAGCCCTGGACCGCAGCACTTCAGCCACAACTGGAAGTGCTAGGGGGAAGACGAGCAGGGACACCCGGAGTGCTTTCGGGGATGCAGCCGGCACTTCCGCCACACTGGGACGTGTCGGTGGGAGATTGCCGGAACACACCTGGAGCACATCCGGGTGCTTATAAAACGGGCTGCTTTGTGTGATGGCTGGAGTCAGGAGGTCGAGAGACAAGGTCTGGGTGGAGAGGAGCAGAGGCGGCCTGAAGAGAGAAGGCATTGTGTTGTGGCCAGGACTTTGGGTGTTGTGCACTTTTTAAATAATGAAGAATAAACATGTGTTGGACCACTACTGCTAACACCCACCACGTCAATACAAAACCTTAGGGTGGTAAATGATGTCCTGCTGTCCTTCTCTGACCATGTTGCAACTGTCTCTCAGACTTACAGATTTACTTTGTAGAACATCTACAAGAGCAGACTGTATCTGATCAAGCATGCAGCAGAACTCCTGATCCAGGCTGTGGTCTTGTCATGTCTGGACTTCTGCGGTTCTCTGCAGGCAGGACTACTAGCATACGTTACAAAGCTGTTGAAAATGATTCTGTTGAACCAGGTGAGGTAGGCACATGTCACTCATCTTTCCCAATCACCATGTTGACTACCTGTTGCAACTTGTATACAGTTCAAATCCTTGATGTTTGTCTACAGAGTAGTTAATGGGTCAGCAACACTGGATACACTTGTGAGGCTTCTTCTCACCCACTCAGGTCTGCTGATAAATTGTGTCTGCTAGTGCCATCTCTGCTTGGCATCAAATCAAAATCCAGCCTTTGATCAGGTGTAGCTCCTAGCTGGTGGACGAGCTACCCACCACCATTCCAACTGCTGCTTCCCTCGCTGTATTTAAGAAGTTTTTAAAGACCTTCTTGTTTGGGGAATTTCTGTCTAATTGATAATGGCTTTGATAGGCTCTTAAACCTAAAGAAGTGTAGCTTTTGTGCATTTTGTTTTAGGCTTTCAATTTGTGATTTTATAGCTTTGTCCTGTAGCATTTGAACATCTTTTGAACATCACTTTGAATAGAATCATCTGCAAAGTGAATAAATTGTAAAGGTAATTGACTGTGCCCTCTATACATTAAAGGGGGTTCCCATACCTTCCTCAGACAGAGAGGCTTTCAAAACATTTAAAGAAGAAACCATCTGTAGCAGTGCACCTACTCCTGTTAAAATTAATTTTCTTTAGAAATGATAAAAAATTTAATAGGGTTTTCTCCACTTTTAATTCAATCTAATGTTTTTTACATTGCTTAAATTATGTATGTCAGTGTTTGTTAATTGCTTGAATTGCTTTTTTTCTTTGTATTTAAAATATATTTTTTTATAATCATACAATACATTTTTAAAGGATTGTCAACTTTCCCAAAACTTTTTTTGTCTTATCAAAAACTCTCAGTCTTATCTCTTTTTGATTGAGAATTTTATCTTAATGAGTTTTCCACAACCCTGAACTTCAGGTTTAATGATGGACAGATCTTAATGAATTAATTAAAACTTTTTAGGGATGTAAAACTAAGCCTTTGGGAACAGTTATTACAATATTTCAAAAATCCACTTTTCTGAAACACATCACTTCTTTTATATTACATGTCTTTGAGTTTCTATGCTTTTATAGATGTGGAATGTGAATTGTGAACTGAACCCTAATAATATTTAGTTTTTTTATTAAGATAAAATATAAGCCTGGTTTGAGGAAAATTGCTTGATTTACTCATCTGTGACAGGTTCTTCTTTAATACAAATGAAAACTGCAAAACCAACTGCAACACTGGCTATTTACATATTTATTAACAAATAACATGGCAACACACACTTTGCTTCCACATGCACTGCATAACAGCTGTACTTTCTTATTAACATCTTCACTGGGCTGCCCTCAGATATCAATCTGTATTTAAAGAGCAAACCCATATCCAATTTCACAAATCAACATACTCCTTATACCTTCTCGTGCTGCTCATTACAAATTCTGCAGTAGTGCGTGAAGGTAGCCATTCTGTCATCGAGCACTTTTAGTAATAAGTAGATTAAAAATGATAGTGACTAAGAAAAGGTCACTGCACCCATCAGGGCCACTATTTCTCACAGGGCAATTAGGAAAACTTATATAATTTACAGAATTAATCATTTATTATACTGCACAAAAATATTCTTTTTTGGTTTTGCATTTTAAATCAATAAGAAAAACAAATGTGATCTGTGTTTATTTCAGTCCAGTTTGTATATATTTTGTCTTCTGCTGTTTTGCCATGTTACTCTTATTATGCATCAATTTCTTTATGTTTCACAATGTAAAATGCTGTCAAAATACAATTATGGAAAACTATACACACACAGAGAAATGTACTGCCATGCAACACTTTTATAACCATTGTACCCATTTTCATTAAAAATCTGTAAAATTTAAATTGTATTTAAGTTTGATAAATTCAATATTTGGTAAATTTGATAAGTGTATAAAAGGAAACATACAGTGGGATGCAAAAGTTTGGGCAACCTTGTTAATAGTCATTATTTTCCTGTATAAATCGTTGGTTGTTACGATAAAAAATGTCAGTTAAATATATCATATAGGAGACACACACAGTGATATTTGAGAAGTGAAATGAAGTTTATTGGATTTACAGAAAGTGTGCAATAATTGTTCAAACAAAATCAGGCAGGTGCATAAATTTGGGCACCGTTGTCATTTTATTGATTCCAAAACTTTTAGAACTAATTATTGGAACTCAAATTGGCTTGGTAAGCTCAGTGACCCCTGACCTACATACACAGGTGAATCCTATAATGAGAAAGAGTATTTAAGGGGGTCAATTGTAAGTTTTCCTCCTCCTTTAATTTTCTCTGAAGAGTAGTAACATGGGGGTCACAAAACAACTCTCAAATGACCTGAAGACAAAGATTGTTCACCGTCATGGTTTAGGGGAAGGATACAGAAAGCTGTCCCAGAGATTTAAGCTGTCTGTTTCCACAGTTAGGAACATATTGAGGAAATGGAAGACCACAGGCTCAGTTCAAGTTAAGGCTCGAAGTGGCAGACCAAGAAAGATTTCGGATAGACAGAAGCAACGAATGGTGAGAACAGTCAGAGTCAACACACAGACCAGCATCAAAGACCTACAACATCATCTTGCAGCAGATGAAGTCACTGTGCATCGTTCAACCATTCAGCGCACTTTATACAAGGAGTTGCTGTATGCGAGATTGATGCAGAAGAAGCCTTTTCTCCGCCCACAGCACAAACAGAGCCGCTTGAGGTATGCTCAAGCACATTTGGACAAGCCAGCTTCATTTTGGAATAAGGTGCTGTGGACTGATGAAACTAAAATTGAGTTATTTGGGCATAACAAGGGGCGTTATGCATGGAGGAAAAAGAACACAGCATTCCAAGAAAAACAGCTGCTACCTACAGTAAAATATGGTGGTGGTTCCATCATGCTGTGGGGCTGTGTGGCCAGTGCAGGGACTGGGAACCTTGTCAAAGTTGAGGGACGCATGGATTCCACTCAGTATCAGCAGATTCTGGAGACCAATGTCCAGGAATCAGTGACAAAGCTGAAGCTGTGCCGGGGTTGGATCTTTCAACAAGACAACGACCCGAAACACTGCTCAAAATCCACTAAGGCATTCATGCAGAGGAACAAGTACAACGTTCTGGAATGGCCATCTCAGTCCCCAGACCTGAATATAATTGAAAATCTGTGGTGTGAGTTAAAGAGAGCTGTCCATGCTCGGAAGCCATCAAACCTGAATGAACTAGAGATGTTTTGTAAAGAGGAATGGTCCAAAATACCTTCAACCACAATCCAGACTCTCATTGGAACCTACAGGAAGCGTTTAGAGGCTGTAATTTCTGCAAAAGGCGGATCTACTAAATATTGATTTCATTTCTTTATTGTGGTGCCCAAATTTATGCACCTGCCTGATTTTGTTTGAATAATTATTGCACACTTTCTGTAAATCCAATAAACTTCATTTCACTTCTCAAATATCACTGTGTTTATATGATATATTTAACTGACATTTTTTATCGTAACAACCAACGATTTATACAGGAAAATAATGACTATTAACAAGGTTGCCCAAACTTTTGCATCCCACTGTAGATGTTATAAATTGTATTAAAACACAAGTATAATAAAATATATTTCTCCACATACAGAGCCTTAAATGTAGTTGTCAGATGTCCAGCAAAAACAGGACCTGTTCTCCTTTTTGGACTCAAGTCCTCTTTCCAGCAGGCAAAGCTAATAATCTGGGAAATATCAGACTTTTACATGGAGTACCAGCACTATTCCTTTTAAAGGGCCTTGAGTAGTGACAGTAGATATTTGCTTACCAACACCTCACGGTCTTAACTCCAGGACTATCAGTGCACTCGAAACTGAAAGGGGAATCCCCTGACTTGATACAATGCAGGTATATACTGTATGAGTGGTTGAAACTCTAAAGTGAAAAAAATTATTTGGTTCCACTTCAAGCACTGCTAAAGATACCTCCCAAGTTAAACTTTCAATGCACCCTCCTTTGTCCTTCTTTTCTGCCTTCTGTGTCCATCTTTGGCTACTCAGGTATCTGCCAATTCTAGCCTTAAAGAAATACAGTTGATTCTATGCAGTTCTAAAGGTAACTACACACTACATATTCATTTCTACATACTGTGACAGTGAGGCTCTTCTCCACCTCTCCAACCCTCAGGTACGACTCCAGACACTGGATAAAAGTCCAAGACTTTTTTATTAATTAACAATAATGTGCACAAAGCACCCTGCACACTACTCATAGATTAAATAAACAACACAATAATATTCTCTCTCCTCCTCGCCCAGACACTTCGCCCCTCTACCTCCCAGCTCAGCTCAGTGTCAGGGCTTTGCCACAATCCTTTTATAGCCCCTGACCCGGAGGTGTTCCTGCCCAATCAGTCCACAGTTCCTTATTCCTTCCGGGTCAGGGTAAACAGTCCTTTTCTTCAACCCGGGAGCACGTCGTTCCTTCCTGTCACGTGACCATGGCGTACTCCCGGGTTATAGGGCACATAAGAGCCCATGAGCCCCCCTACAGCGACTCCTGGTGGCACCCAAGGTATCCATCAGGGCTGTGTATAAACACTACATAGTCCATGAGGCCCTGCTGGAACTCGGGGCACGATCCTGCTGTCGGGAGAGCTCCTCCTGGCGGCCTGGGGGTGAGAGCCGGAGCATGAGTCCTCCACAATACATAAATTCTCAGACACACTTATTGTAGAGTCCTTTAGCCTACCCTGGCAACACTTGGTGGATGGCAGGAAAACAACCTTGGACAGGGCATCAGTACATCACAAGGCACACACCCATACTTACTCACTTTGGAGCAAATTTAGATTACCATTTAACATAAACTATCAGTCTTTAAAGATGAAGGAGGAAAACCCCTACAAGCACAGAGAGCACATGCAAAATCTACACAGACAATAACAAGGTGCATTATTCAAACATAGGACGTGATAGGTTTATTTTTTGTTTACCAGCCATCATTCTTGTTAATATTTTTTTAATTCTTTGAAATACATCACTGAAATGGTAATTCTATTAAAAAACAATAATTTTACAAACTGCTTGTATTTTGTAATATTTTATTCTACGACTCCTTTCCTACAAAATGGAAAGGTCATAAGTGGATTATGTAAAGTTTCAAGTAAAAACCAAACAAAATGCAATTCACAATAAAATACATGTACTTTGGTGGAAACAAGCTTTATATTTGATTACTAAATATACATCTTCATATTAATTGTATTACACTGTTCTGTTCCAACTAGTGTGATGCTGAGGTGTCACCAATTGCACAGCTGCACTCGGGTCCTAGGATCCTGATGTGGTTTGTCGTGTGGTGGGTGTTACAACGTGATGTATCAATGCATGCTCCCAAACTCCCTCCCTTATTTAAAATAAGCACTAATAATATAAATTCTATTTAAACTCATAATTTTTATACAAGCCTTGGAGCCTTTCCTGGCTGCACTGGGTCAATGGCACGCAAATAGCTCTGGACAGGGCTCCATTACAACACAGACCAACTTTTATTAGGATGCCACGCTATCACAGGGAATGTTCTTTAATACCACCCTGCTTACTGACACAGGATTAGTTATAGGTCATCAACCTGCCATACCTGTACAAGTCTTGGGATATCGGAAGAAACAAAATGATATTTTTATATGCTCACCCAAGCATACAGAAATGGGTGAGAGCCTCTAATGACTTAAACATCTTTATAGACCATTTTACTACCTAATGTCTACTAATTCCATAAGTCAAATCCCAAGCCAATGAGAGATGGTATAGAGTGTGCATGTTCCTACTTATATTACTATGACTCTTCTCAGTTTACTCTGGCTTCCTTACCCATTAGTCTCATGGTGACTAAAAAATATCTCGCCCAATATGAATGAGTGGGTGTAGGTTCACCGCACAATAGACTGGATCCCCACTCCAAGGTAACACTTTCTGGGTAGGCTTTGGCATAGTTTGATAGTCTTTATGTACTTGTTTTCAAAACCTGCTCTGTTCATTATAAAATCACATGGAATAAGAGCCTGTCCAGCCAGCACTGAACTCAAGATGGGATGCAAAGGGGTGCCAAGGTATCACAGGGGCTTGCTCTCGTATACCACCCGCTTACTGACACAGGATCATCAGTGGTTAAAGCTTTACACTTCAGACTTTGAGGTTGTGGGTTCAAATGCCACCACTGACAATGTTGAATCTGAAAAAGTCACTTCATCTGCCTGTGTTCCAGCTATGGTAAAACAAAAAGATATGTAACCATTTGTTTCTCTAATGTTGTAAGCTGCTTTGCATAAAGGTGTCTTCCAAATACATACAATTATCTTTACTAGTTTTTTTTAACTATGCATGATTCTCTTTATTTTTTAAAGTTTAGTCTCTGAATTGATATTAAAATTAAAAAAATAATGATTGAATGAAAAATAATAATTAAACAACCACACTTCTTTTTCTATAAAATGAACAACGCCAATTGCAAATGGATTTTGAAAAGTTGACGGTGTTTTGTAAAAATATAAATATAAGCCACCACAACTGCAATTCAAAAGAAAATACAAGCACTTCAGTAGACACTTTAATCAATCTAGCAATATACTCTTTAACATGCCAGACCTGACCTCTACCGTTTCTGAAATGTCATTTAAAAGACTGTTTTTCTGTGACAATTTTTTCATTAGTTAGTAATAACAACAACAACATTAATTTATATAGCACATTTTCATAAAAATAATGTAGCTCAGAATGTTTTACATGATGAAGAAAAAGAAAAAAAGAGAAAATAAATAAAAATTAAAATAAGGGAACACTAATTAACATAGAATAAAAGTAAGGTCCAATGGCCAGGGAGGACAGAAAAAACAAAAAATAAAATGTGCAGGGGTTCAAGGCCATGAGACCACTCAGCCCCCTCTAGGCATTCTACCTAACATAAATGACCTGAATTAGTCCTCATTGTATTCAGGGTTCTCATGGAAGAACTTGATGATGACGGTCATGTGGACTTCTGGCCTTTAATGCATCATTTTTGGGGCATCAGGGTGTTTTGATTAGACAAAACCAAATGAAGCCATTTTATTTATAAACAGCATAGCGATCCCCGACTTCTGTTGCAGAAATTGACAACTGATTGACAACTGACAACTGACAACTGTCACAACAATTGATTTGTGTGGCGATGATGCCGCTTTGCTGTAAGATGAGGAATGGATGGAATTAGGCCAACACCTAAGCCCAAAAGTATTTTCAAGCAATCCCTGAATATTAGCAAAACACACTATAAAAACTGTCAAAATATATTAAATATATTAAGCAACAAATATAACACAACAAAGAAAAGGTAATGACAAACTTATAAAAAGAACACCAAAAAAAAAACTATCCCACCCCCACACCCCAGATGATAAGTACAGTCCTGAAAAAGTCTTTACTGTAAGGGATGGATGTGGATCCTGAAGTGCAAACAACAGTTAATAGAAGGAAAGATGTGGTGGAATAATCCCCTTTTGTAAACTGCTTTCGTAAAAAATGGATAATGAACATAATCCTACCACCGGAGTCCTGAAGGTGAATGATCTTCTGAGGTGCACCTCATCAAAGAGCAGATGTGAATGGTAACAAATGTTATGATGGCCTTTTTGAGTGCTGCAGATAATGAAGTTGGTGGAAAATGGAAAAGTCAAAAAGTCCCACCATATCCCACTCTTTCTGTTTTATATGTGCAGTGCCTGCAACTACAAACAGCAAATCCAACAAGCCTCTCCATCTGTGCAAACCTGTTTAAAGACCTGTTTAAAGACACAGACCCCATATATTTGCATACTAGATATCTGAGTTACCAGTGTTGTTACTAACATTTAACAATCACCAAACAGAGGACATACTATACAAATTGGAAAACTCCCTATATGGCATTACTACAAAAGCCTTTCTTTAGCAGTATGATATCCCGAGCCTTGTGCAGTCCTTACAGAGATGAGTCTACATTGTAGCTCTGTAGTGTTAATTTCACAAAAGTGCCACTATGGTCCCCTTGTCTAAGTCAGGGAGATGTCCTCTTGATGGTGGGTAAGGCATTTCCAAACTCTTTTTCTTAATCTTGGCCATAAATGGGCAACCTGCTTAGGGATCTTATGATCTTATGAAAATAACAGTTGGTCAAATTCATGTAATAATGCTGTACTCTAGCCTCTTCGTGACTCTTCCCTGTTCCTCACTTTCTCTCTGTCGTACTCATGACAGTGTCTTTCACCCTCTTGCAGCCTCGGCCTCTGACTCACCCAGGGCATCACCTGTACAAATACTTCCCTCCAACAAACATCTTTGTGCAGTGAAAGCTAAAACAACACATCATCTAAACACCTTTTTTCCATGTGCAGTTATAAGGCCAAGCTTCTACTCAGTATCTACCGTATGCATACCTGCACACTAGACTGCCTGGAAGTTTTAATCTTACTATCTCTTTCTTTTTTTGTATTGTCCTTTTATGCTGCATCATATTTTATCATTTTGTACTATATCATTTTACATTTATCATTTGTATTCTGTTTGTCCTTGTATGTTACACCTACACTATCAAGAGACATTAGTATACCTGGCCAATAAAGTGAATTCTCATTCTAATTATGATCAAAAGAGCGACTTTTTTAAATATTGAGACTTGTTATGTGAAATTATACTGTACGACCTAATGCCATTTAGATGGCCGTTGTGCCCTAAAAATGTCTTGAACCTGGAAACCCCTTGAATCTCCTTTAATCTTCACAGGCTGAAAGGCTGAACATTAAACTTTTACTAGTAGCTTTTTAACAAGATTTACTTACATTAGGTATAATGCACCTATAAATCTGTCACACGTGTATTTTTATATGACACGTTTATGTGTTTATTTTTATGGATCCTGACTGTAGCTGCTCTGTACATCTTGACCTTAAGAGTTGTCTACAATAATTTCATGAATATGAATAAGTGTTATTGTTCAATCAGCTGTTTAGGGACCGCTGGGAATGTTGATTATAGTTGTCCTTGGATTGAATGTTTCTGTTGATACTGCATGTTGTTTGGATGAGCTTTACCAAATCATATTCCATGCATCTTACTGTACTTTGTTATGTCATTTAAATTTTTGGCTTCACGTTTTGTATTGCTATATACAATAATTGTGCTACCTTGGTTTTATCTTGTATAATAACAGCATTAGTTGTCTTATAACATGATGGTTCTCCCAGTATATTGTAAGAGAAGCTGGAGAATAGACAATTCTTCAGCTAAATAAAAGCAAAGACTTTCTCAGATATCCCACCATTTGCTTCTTTTATCTTGTAGGATGACTGCCAAATCAGCAGCTACTGGAAAGCTTATATTACACTGCATCAAATATATATTGCTTTATGAATTTTTCTCTCTTGGATTATATTAAAAAAAATGGGTCTACACAAATCTGTGCTGCGTATAAGTGATTACAATGGAAAAAAAAGTGGCTTATGATTTTGGAGGAGTGAGCGTATCAGGCGCTGTTTAACTACGACTGTCAAATGTCTCCTTACACTGGAAATTTTACTTTCTAGTTCTGCAGACTACAAAACAAACATCTTGGTCTCTTAATAACATTCTAATCTTATGCATGCAGTTCTTCTTGGCTTAACACTATTTTCTTTGAAGCTTAACTGGAGATGAATAATATTTAAATGTGAATTTTGTTTTCCTGTGACATTACTATGCATGCCAGCTGTTGTGCAAGTTTCGTGTTGTGTTTATACTCTGTTACAGGGCCTTTGCTCTGGAGTAGATGTAGATTTATAAATGACTTAATAATAAATAATAAATTATAAAAAATAAAACTAAAGCAGAAACCTTTAAATCTGACACTTGTTATAAACCATAAACATCATGTGCCTTAGCTTTCTATATAAAAATTAACAGCTGCTGCTTTTCTGGAAAGGCTTAGCTTCAGGATTATTGTGCCCTGTCCACTTAAACTATGAAAGTAATGAGTTACTGAGGTTGAGCTCAGAAGCCATTTAAATGTGTAAATAATGTTGCAGTAATGTTTTTTATTGCCAAATAAACCTCATTACTCTAAACTCTGTTGCTTGCATTTATTAAAAAAGTTAGTCAAGCAGCATGAATGCATGCAAATTGCTTTACTGCTCTCTCCTCAGTGATTCTGATGACTAATTTACCCTTGCTGATAGAACGCTGCTAGAAAATATGGAGGCACTGCTATTGTTGGTAATGTGCATTTTGAGAATCAGAAGAATATATCAGTGTCACTTAATTTCTCAAACAAAAACATAATAAAATGGAAATGCCTCAAAACAAATATAATATAATATAATATAATATAATATAATATAATATAATATAA
>JANRMT010027041.1:119444475-119478163 GCA_026402145.1 Polypterus bichir lapradei | reverse complement strand
ATCTATCTATCTATCTATCTATCTATCTATCTATCTATCTATCTATCTATCTATCTATCTATCTATCTATCTATCTATCCACTCCTTATATAACTGCAGCTTCTTTTTGAACTGCTTATTAACTGACTGAAGAGTGTTTCTTAATTTCCTACTAATTCCAAAGTTTATGATGTATCTGTCGTGAATCATATGTAAAATGTTTTTAAACCTGTTTCAAGTCTCCACACTTAAAAGCTTATCCCAGTCCTTTCTCCTTAGACTTTGCCTCATCTGTTCAAAACTTGCCCTACAATAGTTAAACTTTACAGTTTTGGTTTTTGCATTTACACTTTTCCAGAATGCTGAAAGCACAACACTACACACTCAACTCTACCCTGATTATTACAAAATACTAGATCTAAATGGCCATTGAAGTTATTGTCTGCATTGGGATGTCTGTAACACATTCCTAAAATAAGGCCTCTTTCCCTAATGCTTTCCAGACGAATTCAGAAGTCCTCAGTAAGATGGGGTTTAAGATCCATCTCACGAGATGAATTTAAACACTGTTTGTTATAAATGATAATCCTTCATTTTTCTGTTCTGTGTATTCTTCTCAAAAATGTGTACCCATCTAAGTTATACTCATCCCCATCTTTGTTATTTAACCAGGTTTTATTATTGCTATAATATCATGATTATGCTCAGCTGAATACAACTCCAACTCCTTTGGTTTATTTTTGATACTACTAGTATTAACGCACGCTATTTTTAACGTGTTACCCCTTTTACTTTTGTACGTTGGAATTTACATTATTATGCATGTTTGTTTTTACAGTATTTTTCATCCCTTCATGTACGGTTCTAAACCTGGCTTATTCTAAACTCCTTGCCTCCACCCCCCATTCCCTAGTTTAAACAATCCTTGCTCCCATTTGTTCCAAAAGAATTCCAGTGCTCCTGAAACCTATACTTTTCTATCCTCCACCAACATTTGAGTCACAGTTTAAGCCTTCTAATCTCTTGAATCTTAACTGGTGCGTGGCACAAGTAGAGCTTCAGAGAAGACTACCTTGTCAGTTCTGTTCCTCAGCCTGATACCTCTCTTTAAATTTGGATTGCAGAATTGACAGCCTGCCCTTGTGTATGTCATTTGTTCCTACATGGTATAACAAAGGTGCTATACCAGCGCCTGACCCAACACAGACAGATGCAGGAGGCACACTGATAAAACAAATCAATTTTATTTTTCTTTTCTTCTGCCTGTGGGTAACGCCTTCCCTGTTCCCACAGGCACAACAATGTCCCAAAACAAGCACAATACCACACAAATTTTTTATTCTTGTCTTTTTCTCCTCCACTCCTCCTCAGCAAGTTTTGTCCTCCTTCACTTGACTCTGGCCACCAGAGTAGTGGCTGCTGGCTCCTTTAATAGTGCTTCAGCTGCATTTCTGGCAGCACTTCCAGGTGTGGCAGGAGGACTGCCCATAAGGGCTCAGCAACTCCAGCTACATCATCCCCTGGTGGTGCCTGCGGATCCCAACAGGGCTGCACCAAACTCCAACTCCCATTAAGCCCTGTGGGAGTCCAAGACACCAGGGGGGTTGCCATCTAGCGTCCGGCCACACTTGTTCCCCTGGTCCTTCCAGCGTGGAGGCATCCTGGCTGGGCAAGGGCACCGGCTGCATGCTACAATGGACAATGACAATTGAATCCACCTCCTCTCTGGCCTGTCTGGCCTATCTATCCTTTCAGTGAGGTCTTCTACCTGTGCACCAGGAAGGCAACACAGTGTGCTTCAGTCCTCCTAATGATTGAGTCCCCCAATATCACTACGTCTCTCTTTCTGGAGACTGGTTTTGAGGTGGCCCATTGGAGCTCCTCATGCCTGCCTACCACATCAGAATCTTCAGAGACACTGTCTAGCTATGAAAAGAGCTGAAAACAGTTTGAAACTTCTAATTCTGGGCTTGATGCCCCCAGACTGTATGCACACTTGTGCCTTATGACCTATCTATGTGTCTGGTCTGGAGCCTCCACCACCTTAGGGGTGTAACATTCTCTCTCTAAATGACACCTGGGTCAAATACACCAATTCTCTGCTACAATGCAGGCTGACAACTCCTCCACTAACTCAGTGACACTTAGCCTGAGGTGTTGAATCAGCTGGCACCTCCAAGGGACACAGCCTTCAAGAAAGACTGGCTGCTCCAAGCCATTCTCCAAAAAGTCCAACATCCAATAGGACTTGCATTCCACTGGCCTCATTATTAAAATTTGGTTTTGGATTACTAAAATTACTCCTCTTTTTAAATTTAACTTAAATGATGTCTCTTAAAATATTAAAGTAAAAAAAATAATATTTTAAAGCAGTGGTCCCCAACCTTTTTGACACCAAGGACCACTTTATATAAGCAAATTTTTCCAGGGAACGGTGGGTGGTGAAGGATTCGGGGAGGGCAGTTTTATACACACAATTTACATTACATTTCTATTATTATTAAATTATAATATCGTAATAGAAATTATATAACTTACCATAATGCAGAATCATCCCCACCCCCACCCAACGGGAACGTCACGCTAAAGTGTGTCCCGAAGACCGATTGCCACGTCTGTGTAAGATTGTTTGTCCGTTGCCAGGACAGGGCAACAGGAGGCTCACAGCACTGCAGTGAAGTGCCACAAAAGCGAATCCTAAAAGATCATGGTCACGCTATAAGTTCCTGTCTTACACCCCAAAACACGTGACTGAGTCTCAGTACTTTAGCAAAACCAGCTTTATTCAGCTTGAAACAGGAACAGCACAGTTATTTATTGTAGTGAGATCTGCCACTCTCCTATAAACAGACACAACAGTCAGGCAGGGTTGTGGCCCAGTTAGTGGCCAGGTTCTTTGCATTTACAATGTTTCTTGCATCACCCATCGAGATCTTTTCTGTTTGCTTCGGTGAAGAACACGCCCCAGCGCTGTGAGCCTGCTGTTGCTCCGGCAACGGATAAACAGTCTTCCACAGACGTGGTGATTACACTTCAGGACGCTCTTCTGCTTGTTCTCCCGTTGACAGAGGTCCTAAGAGAGTTTAGAAACTACACATTTTCTTGAATGAGTGGCGCATTAATAGCAATGTTTCTTGAATGAGCATCACTGAACCACATTAAAACTGTCTTCAAATGCAGCAGTTCACATACGTTTGCAACCCGAGATTTTTCTTCTTTTTTTTTGCATATAACATGCATTACATTTGTCATTCCAACAGATTGCCCATTACAAACATTAGTACTATTATCGTTTTTTCGTGTCTGCTGTTTCTATAGGAGGGTGACAATAAGTTAAATTCCAATGGATGTTTTTCAAATGTTGAGGAGCAATAAGCAAAAGGTATCACTGAAAACCACAGAAAACAAAAACAGCAAAAAAACAGTACAAGGAAAGTTCGAAGAAAGAATTTTTTTTGCATTGTTTCTGTTTGGGGATTTGTTCAAATGTGCACAACTGAGCTGCGACCACAGAACTAACTGCTCTGTGGATGATTCATTCAAGCGTTTCAAGTTCAATTCATTGTAATGAAAGTATCTTCTGAATGTACTTCGTAGTAACGAGATTTCTATAGACTCGTGTCATATAGGGAAACTGTTGGGACCATAAAAATACTTTGTTGTAATACTCTCTCACCTCTCTCTGTGCCACTGCAAAGCCCCGTCCATCTAGCGTTCTGAAAAGTGTCTTCAGTGAAGGGGGCAACCATTTTGCTGTAGCCCTTCACTGAGTGAATCTCTGCTGGCAGTTCTCTCGGGGCCCAGCTGTCAGACGACTGCGGCCCGCTAGTGGGCCGCGGACCGGAGGTTGGGACCCCTGGTTTAAAGAACTAAAACATTTGTTTTACCCCCTCTGGTCCCTTAAGCTCCTGTAGTACTCTCCCACTCAACTGCTTGCTGTCTTTCTTTGAGTTTAACTTTACGTTTCTCTATCTGTTATCCCAATTTGCACCTCTCTTAATACTTCCTTACTTTTGAGCTCTCTACACTGTTTGAACTCCATTTCTATTAAGGAACCCTTATGCTGGCGCCCTCTAATTTGATTTACTTTTCTGATTGTTAAGAACTGTTTTATCCAGTAAAACGTTTTACACACTATTCATAGCTATGATGCTGGTTATTTACAAACAGAAATGTCAGTTTCAGCTACAGCTTTCTGCCACATATTCAGGTGCAAAATTTGTATTTTATTTAACTCTCAAACCACAGTAACATAAACACTCGGCACTTCATCCTCTTCCACTTGCAAGGATGAGATCAGCACATCAGTACATCTCTAAAGAAAACAAGAGTAACATTTTTACTGAACAAGTGGTAAGGAATAAATCAGATAAGTGTGCTTACATTTTCTTTTAACTATGCATTTGTTCTTGTTTATTATGGCACCGGAGTGTTTTGATGCATGTTCGTTGGACATATAACTGTTTTACTGTACTCTGTATATGTGGCAATACTACTACTTCAAGTACTGCTACTGTCCTTGTCTACACAATACACTTATTTTGACTTCTACTTATTTATCTGCCCATCCATTTACAAAATTCCAAATAAAATAGCTAAATTATTTTATATAGGTGCCTTTTCATAGCATACTAAACATTAAGCTCGTTACAATAACGGGCGCTAGAACAGTAGTGCATAAACATTAGTGGGAACAGTCTATATTAAATGGCAAGGGACCTTGTATGTGGCTGTAATATGCATCCCTGTATTGTGTGACTTTAATTTTCTCTCGCAGTAATACTGGTTTGTATTTCCGTAAAATGCCTGTAATTTTCTCTGACAGTAATATAGTGGAACCTCGGTTTATGACCATAATTCGTTCCAAAACCCTGGTCGAAACCCGATAGGATTGTATGTAAATACAATTAATCCGTTCCAGACCGTACGAACTATATGTTTTAGTTTTTAAGCACAAATATAGTTAATAATACCATAGAATGCACAGCGTAATAGTAAACTAAATGTAAAAACATTGAATAACACTGAGAAAACCTTGAACAACAGAGAAAAGTAACACTGTAAGAGTTCGCACTGTAGCGCTACGAACCGCTCGCTAAAAACACTTTTTTTTTAATGAGTTTTAAGCGCAGGGAAAAAAATGAACATTTGAAAAATCCGTAATTTAATAACAAGAAAAGTAACATTGCAACAATGCACGCACGCGCCTGTGTGTGTGTGTGTGTCTCTCTCGCACGCCTGTGTGTGTGTGTCTCGCGTGCGTGTGTGTGTGTCTCTCTCGTGCGCCTGTGTGTGTGTGTCTCTCTCACGTGCCTGTGTGTGTGTGTATCTCTCGCGCGCCTGTGTGTGTGTGTGTCTCTCTCGCGCACCTGTGTGTCTCTCTCTCGCGCGCCTGTATGTGTGTGTGTGTCTCGCGCGCCTTTGTGTGTATGTCTCTCTCACGCATGTGCCTGTGTATGTCTCTCTCTCTCTCTCTCTGCACAGGGAATGCACAGGGAGAGACTGAACACGTGCGTCCCCACACATGCGCACTTCACCAGAAGACACACACACAGACACCTGGACGAGGATAGTAATTAGGTACTTTTAAAAAAAAATCATGTTTAAACTCGATTAAATTCGTTTAAACAAACACAATTTAGTAGCAAGAGAACTTAATTTCAGTGTCAATGCTTTTGTCTATTTTCAGATTATATGCTAGTAAAGAGCATGCAAGCATTTTCTTAATTCACTATTTCTATAGCAGGCTTTCAGGAAATCAGGATAAATCTCATCGGCACTGCAACTTAAAACCTGCCGTCCTTTAAAAATGAAGCAATAGGACTAACATCAGGTGGCAATGTAATCGTGTGTATTTTGGGTCTGATCTTTTCTTTCTTTCTTTCTTACTTACTTTCTTTCTAGAATGAAAGTTAGTAAAATGTGGATTTGAGTTGCAGCAATTGGTTTTAATAATGAATATGCTAGAACATGAATGTGGCCATGACATCAATATTGCATAACTTCTAACTCATCACTTGTGCCTTGTGTATTATATTGTTAAGGCTCTTTTTATTTATTGCTGTGTGAGCTTTAATTTTACATATTGGTAATATTAAAACTGTGTTGATTTGAATGGTGCAATGAAAACCTTTCAAATATGGAAAGGGATGGTCCGTTCCAGGAAAGTCTCCATTTACAGTAAAAATAGAAGTAGGAGAAAGGAAAAGGAAGGCAATGACATTTTCAAAGAGATAAGCATGAGGTGTATGTGCTAAGACTTGGCCAACATCTATTTATTTGTGTTCATAAGAATTACTTATGAAGGATTTCTTCAGTTTTTTTTTCCCCTGGCACCACCTGATTCACTGCTACAAGGAAAACCCCCCACATATGATGTATAATTCGACTTGTCTTGATGTGTAGTGAGGCAGATGACCAGGGACCTTGCCCCACCAGGATGCCTGGAGAATGAAAGGACTGGGAGAGGGGCAATATCTTCTCCGGGGCGCAAGAGGGCAGCCCCCCTGGATTACATTGGGGCCTTGATGATCCCGGACCCCTGAATGGCAGCACTTCCGCCACACCAATGCTTGCAATGCCAGTTTGATAGCCTTACCACCAGCCTGGAGAACTTCACCCCGGATACCACAGATCCGTGCAGCTTTCCCCTCTCTCAACTGGTTCACCAACTGTGCAATCTCAGTATGATTGGGTGGTTCACAGCTAATTGGAGGATCAGCCTCAAGAACTGTGGACCCAGAGATATCCAACATCCTAGCTGGAGCATTAGCTTTAAACAGCTGCTCAAAGTAGCCAGCCCAGCGGGTCACAACTAGGGAATCCATTCCCGGAAATTCGGGAATCCGCGCATGTCATTCCAGGGAATCCCGGGCTCCCAGGGATGACTCAGTGCACGGGCATCTCACATGTGAACGATTTTAGAACGACCAACACTTATTTTTGATAAAACTACTGCAATATGTTGACACCAATAAAAGACTAACCTTATCTACAAGCAGTTCATGCTGTCATATAAGTACATGTATCTAGCTCAGGGGTGCCCACACTTTTTCGGCTTGCAAGCTACTTTTAAAATGACCAGGTCGAAATGATCTACCTACATTAAAAATGGTATTATATATATATATATATATTGCATAGTTTTACTGTCAAATAATGCAAAGAGTACATGACATGTGTTTTGCCCTTTACATTGCGCCACGGCATGTGGTTCGTTTATTTGACAGCATGTAGATCGGTGTAATTACATTCATGACATTCGTAGTCTGAATCACAACCTGATTGTATGGGTGCATGTGGGATGACCAGTGTGTTAGAAGGAAAGAGATCTCAGACTGGCCGCCCTGTATGTCAATCAAGTGGCAAATGCCATAGGGAGGATATATGATAGACTAACGTTTAAAAAAAAATTTTTTTGAATGCAACGCGATCTACCTGATCAGATACCAATACACTTGTTCTAAACAACGCTCACTCTTGCCGTTGCTCTGAAACACCGCCATTTCAGCTTTTACTGATACATCCAGTTTCTTGTCATCATTCTGTGATGGCAAGTTTCTTGGCACAGATAATGCGGATGCAACAGACTGACGCATTGCAATTTCAAGTTGCTTTTCAAAGCTGTTCTCTGACGGACATCAATGAAGTCTGCCCCGCCCTGGCATTCATGAGCTGCCGAGTGCAGACTCCTCCCAGTCCACTGTACTCAGTCTTAGTCGGAGCCGGGAGACTGACGACTGCTGCTGGTTGACTGAATTAAACTGAAAAACACTAAACCGTGGGGCAATAAACCGTGCCATTTAATTATTTTCAACTATAACACTGTTATTTCTGGATCAATTTTTATACTTTTACATGCTATATATGTGAGCTTGCCCATCCCTTTTTTCCCGGGAATTACAGCAGTTTAATTCCCGGGAATGTGGGAATGAAAAAGCCTGGGAATGGATTCCCTAGTCACAACTGCAGTGTCATGCGTAAGGACCGTTCCATCAGCCACCCTGACTGTGACTCTCCGAGGAGCAGATTTGGATGTGTGTAATGTTTCGATTCCACTGTAAGCTATGTGGGTCACTAGACCACAGATGGTGTGTCACTTGCTCCTCTAACAAACGCCTGTTTACCTGCCCTCAGAGTTGCCATCAAGCCGTGCCCTGTGACTCCTCTTGATGATATCCAGGGTGCCCTGAGAGTAAAATACCTCCTTCTGGGAACACCAGTAACACCAACACAACCCTCAGCAACCTTAAGGGTCTTTTCACGGAAGGTATCCCACATCATATTAGGATCAGCAGTCACACCCAAGTCACACCTTACGCAAACTGCATGCAAACTCATTAGAAACAGCCTGGTCTTGGAATGTGGACCTAAGCTGGATCTTCAGAGTAGCAACAAGTCTGTGGTCAGAATTCACAAACTGGGCATTTCTGTAGACACTGCAATTTTGCAAGAGCCTCCAGTGCCTGCCCATGAGGATGTGATCGATCTCCTTCACCGCACCACCAGTATTGGAGTACCAAGTCCAATGATGCAGCTCAGGGCGCTGGAACCAGGTACCTGTAACTCGCAGCCCCTGACCTTTTGCAAAGTCTAGGAACATGGAGCCACTTTCACCATGGTCACCAGACCCATGGGGATAGAGACAATCCTCATAGCCAGCCCTGTCAGTGCCATTGGTTGCATTGAAGTCACTCATGACCACAGGAGCATCACCTCGTGGGCACCAATCAACCACCAAGCAAAGCTGAGAATAAAATGTCTCCCTCACCAAGACATCACTCATTGTGTTTGGAGCATACACGAGACAATCAACAAGGCACCCAGGGAGTGGCATAATCTGTCTCATAATTCGCTCATCGAAAGGAGTGACATCAGACACCATCTGAAGCAGCCGATCCGCTACAGCAACAGCTACTCCCCGAGTACGACAGTCATCAGAGCGACCAGACCAATAAAAGGTGTATCCACCTACAGAGATCTGGCCAGTTCCAGTTCTCTGCACCTCAGAGAGTGCTGATACTGAAATGCGGAGTTTACACAGCTCCTCTGACAGCAGAGGAAGATGATCGTCATGCCGCAGAGACAAGACATTCCATGCACATACACGAATGGGCCGCCTCAAATTGGAACCTGAATGCTGCCGTACAGTGGGTGACGCCTCAGCACCACACCACTTCTGATCCCCAACAGGCTTGATCCGAATGGCTTGCTGACGGTTTCCACTCTGCTGGGGATGGGGCTTCTCAGTGCTTTCCCCATCCCTTTCATGATGCGAGCAGTCTTTCTATGGCCAGCTGCAGCAGAGCTACTCACACGGAGAGCAAAAAGGAGTCCTTTCTGTCATCTCACAGCTGTGTGAATTTTTTTACCGTGGCAGGAGTGCCAATCCTGCCACCAGTCCCCATGATTTTCCTGCAAATTGGAGGACCACTTGCTGAGGTGGATGCAGTTTAAGGTCATACCCAGGACTTTAGACAATTAAAAAAAAAATTGGCAAAACTGGGCATAAGGGCTGGTTTATACTTCACGCTCAGAACGCGTACGTGCCCACATCATGGCTGACACACATCCTCTGAGCAGGTCCTCAGAAATTAACGCGACATGTGCACGAGTTGCAGAACCAGCAAAAAGTCGGGGAGCGCAGTGTGCTAAAAGTCGGAACATGACGTCAGAGTCTCTATTTACTATCTACATGTGACAGAAAGCCTCTATGCAGATCCTACGGGGATCGATGTGCGTGCTTCGCTGTTTGATGAATGGTTCGATGTGGTGAAGCAAAATGCCGACATACAGATGCATTTGTGGTGCTTTTATATTCAAGCGTCGCATAATCCCGATCATAATGACACGATACATTTTAAAAGACTCACATACCATCTTTTGTGCTGTCTTTTTTTTTTTTTTTTTTTTTTGCAACTTCACAACAGCAACATAATGTATAGCGCTGTATTTGAGCCACAGGGAAAAAAATAAAGGACACGGTGAAAACGTGTATTTTGTGATGAAAGTGGAAATTTCGGCTTTATTCTCGAAATGTCCACTTTAACCTCGTAGTTTACTTTATCATTAAAGCAGACCATCGTAAATGTCATCCCAGTTTTTAATCTCTACGAGCTTCTTGGACCTGACAGCAGCGGCAAGCAACAATAGATCACCACACAGAACTAATTAAACGTATGATATTCCAACTCTCTGCACATTTAGAATCTTTAGATTTATACTTGATATCACTTTCATGATGAAATGCATTAAAGTGTGTATGTTACATTTTACATATAATTTTGTTTAAATAATGAATACTGTTAATAATTACACACATGGGGGAATAATTACGCACATGGGGCTGACACGGTGGCGGAGCGATAGCACTGCTGTCTCGCAGGGAGTTATGTTGCTGGTATTTCCTGCTTGTATTCCACACTGTGCTCTGGTTTCCTTCCAAAGATATGCAGATTTGGGGATTTGTTGCCGCTAAAATGACGCTAGTGTATGTGTGTGCTTGTATTCACCTTGCGATGAGCTGAGGCCTCGTCCAGGGATTGTTTTTCACTCGTGCCCAATGCTTGCAGGAATGGACACATCCCTGGATAAACACTACAACACTTGCGTAGCAAGAGTGTCCGCTGCAGCATGTGTCACGTCACATGAAGTATAACTCCGGCCTTAGGCTGAACATGCAGAGAAAAGCACACACAGGAGAAAGGGTTCAGACCCCTAACAGGCAATAACATAAGTTTTAGGTTAATTAGTAACTCTAAACTAGTGTATGTATAAGAGGGACCTGCATTGGCCTGGTTTTCAGTCCAGGGTTAGAACTTGTTTTGCTCCTACTCCTACTACTTCCAAAATAGGACCCACTTCAACCCTGAAATGTGTTACAGTGGTTAATGTTTAATTATTTTATGATGTTCCATTAGAAGTTAATATAGATGTGGAGTTTGTCCCATAAATTACCAGTCTCTAGCAATTAAACAAAATGATAAATCAGCTGAATGTGTGAATATCAACATAAGAAATCTAGAATACCTTATATAAAAAGACAAGAGGATAAAGGCAGCAGGGACATCTATTTATGAAATAATTAGAAATTTATGATGAATTATAAATGTAGAATTATTATACTGAGTTACACTGCTCCTTTCACTTTCAGACACAAGAGCCATACATTTTGATTTCTAAGACATTCCTCCATCTTTTTCCCACAAATAATAAACTGTAGATGAAACAAGTATTCAAAGAAACTGTAATAAATCACACATTCATGATGCTCGCATAGATAAAATTTAATGCTTTTAAGTTTTTGAATGCATAACAGTCTCTTCTCCACTTCATGTTCATGACTTTTTTATTCACTTTAAGATTACCTAACCGACCGATGACTTTCTGTTGTGCTTTGTTGAGTTGCTGCTTTAAGTACCTGCAGTAAAAAAACACAAGGCATGTCTTAAAATAGACGGTTGCATTGCTTTTTTAATTTTACCAATTAAATGAATATTGTCTTACTGTAATGACATGCTTTTAGGATGCATTGGTTGTAACTTCTATCCTTCTGTGTCTGGCATGGATGTCCTTGAATTAAATTTCAATCAGTGTTTTTTTTTACTATTTGTATACATATAAATATAATTTGAAGGAGAAGTACAAAATGTACTTTAAAAATATGCTAGATTGTTGGCACCACAGCTGATTGCTTTCATGCCTGTTTAAGCACAAGCACTCTGAAGGAATAAAGCCACATGTCCTGTGTTGGAAAGACACTGTCAGTAATTTTGCTGGTAAAAGCCCCCAGAGATACTCTATTATAGTTTAAACGTCAAAAAGAAAAATCTAGCAAATAAAACAAAAGATTAAAAAATGGTCATTAATATTCAGCACTACTACTCAATTTACATTCTCCAGAAAGTCGATTTCCCACATGAGTTCATTGTTGTACTGCAACAGAAATCTTAAAGATGCTACTCTGCACACATCGCGCTTCTGTTCCATAACCCTGGAGTCCACATCAGAGCTGCTAATGAAATCTAAGTGGTGACTATACAGTGATATCTAACTGCTCCGAACAGTGCTCCTATCATTAAAATATCACCTTCAAGATGAAATCCCATAATGTCATACAAATCATCCCACCTTCATCCTACTACAAGGAGAGTGTTTTGGGGCAAAAAATTTAAAGGCTAATGGGCTATACTCATTAAAACATTACGATTAATACAAATAACAGATTCCACACATACTACAATACTTACTTATTTGACGCTACTTTAGAAACTAGTGGCTTAATATTTTTAAATATTAGTCATTGTTGCCATTTTAGTTGAAGGGTGAACCTCATGTAGCAACCCTTGGTTTCAATATAATCGACATGCAGAGAGTCTCAGATCGGTGCATTTATCTTTATTTATGTCTCAAACTTTGGCTCTTTATTGTAGTTGTTATATCGTCACGAGCACCATGAAAACTATAACAAAAATATAAGCATACATTTTTTTAACATTCTACAAACAAACAGAAAAAAATGAACAAATGAAACAACATACAATTAATTGCGTACCTCGCTGTGCTTACCAAGTGGTGCAACAATTCTAAAGGTCACCGTTCAAAGATAGCGTTTGTCCTCACTGTTTCTTCACACTTCTGGTATTGTACGTTGTTACACTCTCTAAATACAATACAATACAATACAATACAATACAGTTTATTTTTGTATAGCCCAAAGTCACGCAGGAAGTACCGCAATGGGCTTTAACAGGCCCTGCCTCTTGACAGCCCCCTAGCCTTGACTCTCTGAGAAGACAAGGAAAAACTCCCAAAAAAACCTTGTAGGGAAAAATAGAAGAAACCTTGGGAAAGGCAGTTCAAAGAGAGACCCCTTTCCAGGTAGGTTGGGTGTGCAGTGGGTGTCAAAAGAAGGGGGTCAATACAATACAATACACAGAACAGAACAAATCCTTAATACAGCATAAAAATAAAAATTTTAGAAGTACGGAGCAGAATTTAACAGTAGATGATATCACATAGTAAGATTTGGATATTTTTAGAGTCCTGGAGACCTCATCCTTCAAGCTGCCTCCCCCATTTGGCCATTCCACGGCTGAAACAGTGGTGGGCCAGCCAATCCGATGAAAGGACCCCTCTTTCCCATGATTCCTGCGATCCTCCATCAGGGATGACTTTACCATAGGCAGGCAAACAACTTGGCAGGTGGGCCGTGGCACCAATTGCCACATTTGAGTACCGAGAACAGAAACAGAATAGGTGAGGGTTAGTATTCAATTATAACTATCATGTTACTTATGTTTTAGTGCTAATGACTAACAGCAGAGATACAGTCTGTATAGTTAATCAGTAGCTCTAGTCTGGATATGCTAAACTGAAGTAGTGAGTCTTCAGGCGGGATTTAAAGGTTGAGACCGAAGGGGCATCTCTTATAGAAGCAGGAAGACCATTCCACAGTTTAGGGGCCCTGTAACTAAAAGCTCGACCTCCCACTGTTATTTTATTAATCCTTGGAATTATAAGCAGACCGGCATCTTGAGATCTTAATGTGCACTCAGGTTTGTAAGTCATGATAAGTTCAGACAATTAAGTCGGACCTTGGCCATTTAATGCTTTATATGTTAAAAGGAGGATTTTGAAATCTGCTCTAAACTTAACTGGGAGCCAGTGTAAGGATTTAAGAACTGGAGTTATGTGTTCATATTTTCTTGTTCTTTAAATAATTCTTGCAGCCGCATTTTGGATTAACTGGAGGCTGTATAGAGAACAGTTTGAACAGCCAGTGAACACAACACCGCATTGCAGTAGTCAATCCTACTAGAGATAAATGCATGAATTAATTTCTCAGAATCCTGTTTATTTAGAAAGCACCTTAATTTCCTAACATTTTTAAGATGGAAGAAACATGTTTTGGACAACTTTGTAATATGTGCTTTAAATGACATGCTAGAATCAAAGATAACTCCTAGATTGTGGGCTGATTCAGTAAAATTAATTGGGATTCCAACTGAGTTAAATGATGACAAAATATTGTTGTGAACAGCGTCATTCCCTCCAACAATTAACAGCTCTGTTTTATCTGTATTTAAAGACAAGTAGTTCTCATTCATCCACTCCTTTAATTCGCTAAAACAACTAATTAAAGACAACATCGGAGAAGCTTCATTTGATTTAAATGAAAGGTATAACTGTGTGTCATCTGCATACGAGTGAAAATTAACATTATGTTTCCTAATGAGAGATCCCAGTGGAAGCATGTAAAGTGAAAACAGTAAAGGTCCCAGTACTGAGCCCTGCGGGACACCATATTGAACTTCTGTGTATAATGATGGAGTACTGTCAGCACATTTCTGTACATATTGGAATCGATTTGATAAATAAGAACTAAACCAAGTGAGCACGGGGCCTGTAAGCCCAACATCGTTTTCTAGCCTGTGCAGTAAAATAGAATGGTCAATGGTGTCAAATGCTGCACTTAAGTCTAACAACATAATTACAGTGGAGTTTCCTTCATCAGAGGATATCAGAATGTCATTTACAACCTGTGTTAGTGCCGTTTCTGTACTATGACCAGTGCGAAAACCAGACTGGAATTTCTCAAATAAATTGTAATGCGTAAGGTGTGACTGAAGCTGACTGGTGACAACTTTTTCTAGTATTTTAGAGAGAAACGGTAAATTTGAAATAGGCCTATAATTATTTAGTATGTGTGGGTCTAGGTCTGACTTTTTAAGTAATGGTTTAATGACTGACACTTTTAATGCATCAGGTACGGTGCCATGCAGTAATGAACTATTGATAATGGTTAGAATAGGCGCTGCAAGAAAATCCATTGCACTTTTTACTATTTTTGTTGGCAATGGGTCTAGGGAACAAGTAGTGGGCTTCATTTTTAGTAATTAAAGTTAAGACTTCCTGCTCAGTTACAGGATTAAAATTATTAAAGTGCTGAATGCAATGTGAGACAGTCGGCTAAGCTAGTATTTGGTTTGTACTGTGATGCAGAGATCTGGGATCTTATATTTTTAATTTGCTCATTGAAAAAGTTCATAAAGTCTGTACTGCTAATATCTGTTGGTATTTTGCACTGTTGTTCTGAATTCCCATTTGTTAATTTAGCCACTGTTCTAAACAGTACCCGAGGATTTTTATTATTGCTATCTATTAATGTAGAATAGTAATCTGAGCGAGCTTTAAAGAGGGCTTTTTTATATTTATTAACACTCTCTGTCCATGCAATTTGAAAGACATGTAGCTTTGTTGTTCTCCATCTGCGCTCCAGTTTTCGACACTCTAATTTAAGAGCGCGAGTTTTTATCACTTTTGTTTTAAGGGGAGCCACTGTGTCCAGAGCATCTCTCAAGGTCACATTATAATGTGATGTTAACTGATCTAAATGGTTTTCCACAATTACACTCGACTTACTCAAGGTTATCTATAAATTTTGAAGCAGAATTACAATCTAGATGTCGCACTGTCTTTGTTTTAATCTGTGAGTGCGTTGGCAAGGGCAGGACTAAATCAAATGTAATTAAAAAGTGATCAGAAATAACTTAATTTAATGGAGTAATATTTAAATTTTGAATTTCAACTTTGTAAGTTATAATTAAATCTAATGTGTGGTTATGATTATGAGTTGGACCTTTGACAATCTGACAAAATCCTACTGAATTTAACAAATAAGTAAAACATTTGCTAAAAGTGTCAGTTTCCACATCAATGTGTACATTAAAATCCCCCATCAGTACAACATGATCATAATTTATAGCCAAATCTGATAAAAGGTTGCTAAATTCAGTCATGAACAATGAATACGGCCCTGATGGTCTGTAGACTAGCACCATAATTGTGTTGGAATCTGTTTTAATATTTAAAATGAATGCCTCAAAGTATGTAAAGATGCCTAAATTTTTAGAAGTGATTTGCATTTTGTTACAATGAATTATTCCAAGGCCTCCTCCTCGACCAGAATCTCTAGACTTATGAAGGAACGAGTATCCATCTGGTGATGCCTCAGCCAGGGGAACAGTGTCATATTTACTAAGCCAGGTTTCAGTGAGAAGACACAGATCAGATTTTGTACTTAATATAATATCATTTACTAAAACAGCTTTAGTGCCAAGAGAGCGAATGTTCAATAAACAGCATTTAAAACTGCATGGTTCTTTCTGAACTGGTGATATATTTTTTGTTTTAATTTGATTTAAATTTCTATTACAGATGCCCCTGGTGGAGGGTCTGGTTTTATCCCTTGGTCTAATTATACAGCTTATTTTTTGGTTATCAATTAATTTAAGGTTTGTATCAAGACTAAATTTACTGGATGCCCTACGACAAGTGTTTTGGGTAACAGCTTCAGGAAAATAACAGGTGGGATAAACAACAGCCTGTGATTTAAGATCACATGACTGCGGCCTGGATGGTGCTCTAATCAGTCAACCAGGCAGTTTTGCTGCCATATTTTGGGATAATACATAAGATCCCCTCCAGTTAGGATGAAGACCATCTCTTCTGAAAAATCCAGGCCTTTCCCAAAAATCATCCCAATTGTTCACAAACGCTATGCTTTTATTTGCACACCAGGTTTCTAGCCAGCAGTGAAGGGAATGCAATCTGCTATAAATCACATCCCCTCTATATAATCTTGGTAAGGGGCCAGATACAATTAAATTCCAACATTTTCTTTTAGCTTTGGTGCATAGAGAGATGAAGTTCCGCTTTAATACCTCAGATTGCTGTAAATAAATATCATTAGTGCCGACATGCAGCAATAAGGTAGATACTTCATCGTCGGCAACAAGGTCCAATGCGGCCTCTATGCCAGAAATCTTGGCCCCTGCGAGGCACTTAACATTAACTGCTGGTTTAACATAGTTTGGAATTCTAACATTCCGCACTATGGAATCCCCCTATTATGAGCACTTTATTATTCTCAGTTTCCACAGGCGCGCTGCGGAGAGCTGAGAATTTGTTCTAGGTCCGAATTGGTGACCTGGGTGCCGGGGGACTACATTTTGGATTCTTAGACCCCCGTCTTACTGTTACCCACTTGCCCTGTGGCTGAATTGGTGCTGCTGATTTCGGCCACGCACTGACTACAGTGGGACCTGGAGAGACTGAAGCCGAATCAGAAGTAGCCGAATTGTCTAAACAAACTGAGTCGATCCAATTTTCGGTTTGCTTAATCGCTATCAGATTCCTAACGCGGTCCTCCAATTCGCGTATTTTCCTGACCAACTCTAAATTAACTAAACACTTTTGGCAGGTGAAGCTATCTACACTGTCGGCCGGAAAACCTGAACTGTACATACTGCAGGACACACAACATATAAACGTGCCCTCAACGGGCAGAGAGCAGATAGAACTTACATTAAGTGTTGAAGTCATCTTTGCTGTTTTTATAGGTGCTTCGGCGCTTTCCATGTTCAGCTGAATCACTAAGAGACTGTCGGCTTTAAGCTTCCACCACCCGCTGAGCGATCGACTTTAATTTCTCACTGCCGGTTATTTCTACTGGTCAGCTGCCGGCTTTACCTCAGGTGAACTTGCTCGGGTGCTTGCGAAAGGCTACGTGCCTGTGGGAGACGCCGCTGCTCTGTGCTTCCGTTTGCTGATCCGCTCTGTGCTTCCATTCGCTGAATGATTTTGCGTTCATTTACACTCCCACCAATCATGTTATGAGGAACCATTGACTGAATATAACATTATTTCTATATAACACTAAATTACCTCTTAAGTTGCTAAAAATAACCTTTGAATGCATAAAACTTAACAATAAATAACATGTCTGATGTAAGGGGAAACCACCCAGTGCTTAAGCCAATCACCCACTTTCAACAAGAAGTACCAACTTCTGGATGGGTAGTTCAATGATTGAAAGTTTGGATGATTGATCATGTGTTTTAGTTGGGTTTCGCTCACCTTCTTGCACTTTGACTTGATGAACTAAGCCATCACTGCCTTCCATGGTTTCAACCACACATCCTAGATGCCACTGATTTCTGGGCAGGGTATTCTTTCTTCTAGCGACTCCAAAACTGTTCAACCAGAAATTGGACTCTGTGCCACCTTTTTGTCACTTACACATCTTCCTCTACAAATTTCCCAGGAGGTGGAAAAGCAACCTTAGACTTCATCCAGATCAGGTGGTTTGGGGTCAATGGTTCCAGTGACTTGGGATCATTGATTCCATCTACAGTTAAAGGACGGCTGTTGACAATAGCCATTGCCTCATAGAATGATGTTCTAAGGGAGGTGTCATCACCTTCCACCGACATGCCCCAGTGCACTCCTTGTGTCCCTGCTCCTCTTCCCCCCAGCACTTCCGGGTGTGGTGGAAGTGCTGAGGTCCAGGGTTCCAAAGGCATAGGGGCACCCCCTGGCGGTGACCATGGGCCCCTACAGGGTTGAGCTTCAAAGCCCTGTACCTGTGAACCCCAAAGGTACCAGGGCGGTCACTCCCACATGGTCTGGGGAAGCAGTAAGCCCTCCTCCTGGGTGTCCCGGCTGGGTTGCCCCCCCAGCCATCTCCGATACTGCCCCACCGCCAGCGAAAACCCGTCGGGTGGAGCGGCACGTCCCGCGAGGGCACCTTACCCCCGAAGTGGGTCCTACTCCTGAAGCTCCGGGGTCCGGTCCTGTCAAATAAAGAACAGAAACAGGGGCGGAGACGCTACCTGGATGCCACCACCTGGCGTCTTTCTGTGCCTCGCACAGGCAGCGCTTCCTCCTCCTACCAGCATCCTTCGGCACCCCCTCTGAGGTTTCTGTGCCCCTTTGGTCGGAGCAGCTTGCACCTCCATAGCCTCTGCCAGCTGTGGCAGTGCCCCATCGCCAACGAAGAGCCGCCCAGTGAAACGGCCCGTCCCGCGAGGGCAGGCTCCCAACGAAGTGGGTCCTACTGGGCGTCCCGGCCAGTTCGCCCTCCCAGCCATCTCTGACAACAGTCAACAACTTCTTTCACATTTGAGTTAAACTTATGAAGACCCCCTCTTTTGCACAATTCCTGAGTTTCAGCAGTCAGTTTCCTGACTTCTTTACCAGACGAAACACTGGTCAACCCATCATCTACATAGAAGTTTTTCTCAATGAATGCCGCTGCCAATGGATAATTATCTCTGTGTTGCCTTACAAGATACTTAAGACCACCCTGGGAATGATGCTGCACCAGAGGTGAACTGCCATCCTATACTCTTGAGGTTCCACCCTTCCACCATAGGAACTTCAGGTAATTACATAATTCAGGAGAGACAAAGAACTGGTGAAACATTCTTTCAGTGTCACAGGTTATAGCTATGGCTTCCTTTCTGAAGTGACAAAGAACTTCCACTACAGAACTAATCATCTGGGCCTGTCAGCAAAGTGTCATTTAGAGATACTCCCTGGAACTTTGCTGAGCAATCGAACACAACCCGCAGCTTCTCTGTTTTTTTGGGGTGGTACACACCATAATTGGCAATGTACCACTCCTTGCCCCTCTCAGATACAGCAGGGGCTGGCTCAGTGTCACCCTTGTTGATCATTTCCTCCATAAAGTCCTTGTAGTGGTGATGGTACTGTGTTGGTTGACTTGTAACTTCTTCCTTAAGTGCTGCAGACGAACAGAAGCCAGGTTCTTGTTTTCTGGTAATGAGGGTGGATTACTACTTTTGAAAGGGATTGGCATTTCATAGTGTCCATCTTCCTTCTGTCTGATGTTGTCACTAAGGAACTGTACAAAGTGCACATCATTTTGGGACACATACTTATCGTCATAGCTCTTCTCATTGAAGTCTGCTTCTAGGATTTTCAGAACGTCAGTGGCTGATGGAGCTGATATCTCCTTTACTGCAATTCGATGTACAAAACTGTGACTTCCTTGTCTATCCAGATGTGGGTTGGATGAACCTACTATGCTCTAGCCGAGCTCAGTTCTTTGTGCAAATGGTTCATTTTCACTTCCTGTGATGACCTCAAGGGGAACTAGAGCCAATGGGCAGTCATACCCAATCAACAGTCCTACATTGCAGTTTTGGAGAGGTGGTAATTTGCTTGCCATGTGTCTGAGGTGTAGCCAATGCAGAGCTGTTTCGACAGTTGGTATGTAAGACTTATCAACTGGAATGAAGTCTTGGGTATAGGCAAGCTTTACTTGGATTTGGTTTTCAGCCATGGACACTCTTACTTGCTATAACATATCAACAGCTATCATTGTACTAAGTTTCAACTGTGCTGGCTGAACATCCACATTTAACTCATAAATCAGATATTAGAGCGATATTATCTCTCTCTGCCTCTTCTACTGATGATATAAGAACTGGGACAATGCTAAAGGTGGCAGACACATGTTGTGTGATCACATGTGATCACATTACCCAGTGGACTTCCTGGCTTGCATTGGTTTCTGTAGAAGTGGAACCTGTCATTGATGCCTCCACAACACATTCAAACTTTTCTTCATGCAGACAGGTAGGATGGTGTCGGCCACATGTGTGACAGGTGTGTCACCTTTTGCAATCCTTGCTGGTGTGCCCTTTCATTAAACATCTAAAACGAAGGAGATTTTTATGAATGAAGGCCTTCTTTTCCTCAGTAGGTTTTGCTGCAAAGACATGCACATAGCACTTCCATGGTTTTCATCACTGCACACAGAGCAGGGTAATTTGGATTTGGAGTCTAATGTCTCCACCTTGGGGTAGGATTAATTGTTTCAACACTTGTGTTAAGTGTTCTGACTCTTCTTGGTGACTTCTCGTCTCCTGTTCTGAGGTTCATCATGAGAGGGGAGGCTACAGGCTATCCGGGCATCCCTTTGTATAAATTCCGTGAAGTGAGTAAAGCCTGGCTAGTATCTGGATGCATCCATTTCCGTTACGACAGCTTGGCTCCACCTGTGTACAATCCACTCAGGCAATTTTTTAAGCAGCTTATGATTTTCCTCACAATCGTTTAGGATGGACAGTCCTTTAACATAGGGAATAGCTTCAACACAGCTTTGCAGGAAGTCTGCAAACTCTCAAAGTGCTATAGGATCATTTGCACCAATCTTGGGCCACTTCATAAGCTTGTCTTGAAAGGCCCTTTGTACAATAAATGGGTTTCCATATCTATCATTAAGGACAGTCCAGGCACTCTTGTACGCATGCTCTGAGTTTCTGTAGAAAAGTCCCTCCACAGCCTTGTGAGCCTCTCCAGCAAGGTACCTTTTCAAATACAACATCTTTTCACAAGTTGGAATGGGCTTACAATCAATAAGTGCCAATAAGTGATGTCTTCCAATCAATAAACTTTAAGGAATCACCAGTAAATGGGGTTAGTTCAGGGATAGAGAGACAGTTTATGGCTAATGAACTTGCAATTGCTTAGGCAAGACTAACCGATTCTTGAGATGTAGGCATGTCAGGAGAAGAATATTGAGATTGAAAAGGTACAGCTTCTGCATTTAGCTGAACTCTAGATTCAATGTTTTGGCACACAGAGTAGGTTCTGTGTTCATCTTGTTCCTCATACCTCTCCAGGTCACCTTCAAGATTGTTGTAAACTCTTACCCGGGCTGCTGCTACTCTTACTTCTCTATCTGTGTGTAGTTGCTGGATCTTTTCCTTTTCCTCCTCCAGCTTTAGATGCATCTCTGCTTCTTTCTGCTTTATTTCTGCGAACATTTTTGTCTCATTGGGCTTCCATTCGCTTTCTGATTTGTGAAGTCAGGCTTGTTGAGCATGAATTTTTTGCATAGCTTTGGGCTGCTCTAATTTGGCTGCAAATTCAGCTTCTGCATCTGGTCATTGGCTAGGGACATTGGAGATGGCTTTTGAGCAGTTGTCTGATCTTTGCAATAACCCTGAGATTACTGTTTCTGTTTTTGTATATTCAAAAATAGACCCATGCTTATCCTTATTCAGTGCCATTCCTGCTCTTTCTTTCTCTAGTTCGTCATTATAGGTCTCTTCAACAGTATGAAGTCTTTTACTTACAAGCTCACAGATGTCCGCAGTCAAGATGACACAGGCATCCATTTTTTTTAACAATTTCCGGAGTTGAAGTGCGGTTGCGTTAAATGGACTCATAATGTTGGCATACACTTTCATGTGTTGTTTGAATGTCTTCATATATTTTATTAAGGTCTTCTTGTGAACAGAAAGTTTTCAATTTTGTCCTAATTTCTTTTGCTATTTGCTTCCAGGAGTCATAAGCCTTGTTGAATGCCTTCTCATGTTTCTTGGCTTCCTGATCATGCAGTTCCTGGCCCTTCTCTGTGAAGTTTCTTTCACGAGAGCTGGATCTAAATTTTGTTGTCTCTATTGGATTGTCACTATTTTCTGCAGTGGACAACATTTTATAGCCTAGGCAGCTGTTTAATTATTCTTTGTGTCTTCAGTGGGCTGTGAAACAGAAGTAAGTAATCTCAGCCCTGTTTTTACTAAATTAGAATAAAATGAAGGTCATAGGCAAATACACTATAAACATTTAAATAACCCTTTCAATCTTAAACAAAAGAAGGTGTTTTCACTGTAGTACAAGCTTAAAGTTATGATTTCATAACATAGCATTGAACTTTATCATACCTTCAGAGCTATATCTCTCTACTTTGTCTTAAACATTTTGATTGTCAAGTTTTACCTCAGGAATTATAGTTCTTTATCCTGACTTTAAAATTTTTACAATATAATAACTTTTAAACATTTATTTATAATTATTGAAATAAATATAGCACTTGTTAAACTTTTACTTATAAAATATTTCAAGGAAAACCATACAATTTACTGAACAGTTTTAACTTAAAGGGTTTAAGAATTTTACTATAACATCATTATAATATAGTCCATGTATGTTTAAGTACTTTATACAGTATATAAGGATGTTCAAATTTCACTGTCCCTTATCGAAAAGGTGTCCGCATATATGATGTGCCGTCAGACTCGGATCTTGCCTGAGTGTAGGTTGTCAGCTGGACAACTGCTGCTCTTGAGGTGCCAAGCAGCACAAGACATGAAGGACATTTCAGATGTACGGTCGAGTTTTCACTGTAGCATCCTTTGGTTTCAATAGAATCAACAAGCAGAGAGTCTCAGACTGCTGAGTTTATCTTTATCCATTCATCCATTTTCCAACCCGCTGAATCCGAACACAGGGTCACGGGGGTCTGCTGGAGCCAATCCCAGCCAACACAGGGCACAAGGCAGGAATCCAGTCCCGGACAGGGTGCCAACCCACCGCAGGCATTTATCTTTATTTATGTCTCAAACTTTGGCTCTATATTGTAGTCGTTATATCATTACGAGCACCGTGATAACTATAACAAAAATATAAACGTACATTTTTTTAACATTCTACAAAGAAACAGAACAAATGAAACAACATACAATTAACTGTGTACCTCACTCTGTTTATCAAGGGGTGCAACAATTCTAAAGGTAGCCATTTCAGGGATAACGTTTGTCCTCGCTGTTTCTTCATACTTCCGGTATTGTACGTAGTTATGTTCCCTACGTGCAGAATGATTTTGCGGTCATCTACACCTCACAAATCTGGACTGGATTAAGAAGGTTAGCAGTTAGTACCTCAGAGACCGGGGGGGGGGGGGGGGGGGGGGTTATGGGTATTCTCCATGCATCGCTTAAATCATCCAAGATCAGAAATTTCATCTTGGATCAGCTTAAATCCATCTGGTTATGTCGGTTCTAAAAATGCACCTGAGAATTAGATTAGCACAGCTGGATCTGTGATGATTGTGAGCCCCTGTGTTGCTTGAAAAGCCCATATACATCAAGACTAGAAAACATGATCGGCAAGTTGCTTATTGGTGGACAGCAAGAAGTTTTACTAGAGAGGTATGATGAATTCAAGGAGTTATTATGTACAAAAGGAGGGCTGGCGAAAAATGAAGGACACATTAAGTGTGCAAGTATTTCTTTTATTATTTGTATACATCATTACATTTCCACAGAGTTACATCATTAATTAGTATTTATTGATTATAATGCAGATCACATATAAGCACTGTCAGGACCTTGGAACAGGTTAAAGTGAAACACAAGAATATAGTTCAAACTGGAAAATCTTACATATCATAGCATAAACAGTTTCAAGATTTGTTTTATTGATATTATTATTATTATTTCTTTAAAAGCTAATAAGAAGAAGGCAGACCAAAAAAAAATGTTGGCGATCCACTTGTCCCAGACCTCACCTACTGAAGAGCTGGCTCTCAAGCAAAATGCCTGTTGCCTGTTTCTGAGGGCATTGGAGGGGGAAGCTCCTCCTCAGAACCAGTGGCGGAATGTAGCAGTGGTCACTTCATTGTGGGTAAAGGACCAACATTAAACACATTTGTACCTTTATGTATGCCATAGGTGTTTTTTCAGAGGCCTTGTGGTCCAATTTCCATATATTCCTTTCTTGTTGGCTCATTTGCAGGGAATGTCATAACACTTCACCTGTGCCTGAGCAATGAGAGGTTGACTCATGTGATGTATTGGATGAGGACGCAATGTATGAACACTCTTCAGAAGAAGAGGTAAGTATGCAAATATAATAATATTTAATAATGTATAAACTCCACTCTAAACATTCCTGTACTGATAGTGATATAATTTGCACAGGATCCCATTGCCAGTACACATGCCCCTTCTGGTATACAGTCCACATCGAAAAAGAGAGATGGGGTGGTTAGTTGTAATGTCTTAATGAAGCTTCTTGAATCATTTGCTGTATTTTGTGAACATATGACACGGCAAGGGGTACAAAGTGCTATACTGTGAGAATTTTCTGACACCACTAGAAGGTTAGTACATATTACTGCAGAGGCAAGAGGCACCATGAAGACAAACTTCCTAAGACATTTGTGTTTTTTTTATTTTTATGTACAGAAAAATGTGTGACACCCACTGCATGCCCAACCTACTTGGTCTCTTTTTGAACTGCCTTTCCCAAGGTTTCTTCCATTTTTCCCTACAAGGGTTTTTTTTGGGAGTTTTTCCTTGTCTTCTTAGAGAGTCAAGGCTGGAGGGCTGTCAAGAGGCAGGGCCTGTTAAAGCCTATTGCGGCATTTCTGATTTTGGGCTATACAAAACTAAATTGTATTGTATTGTATACAAGAGTTTTGAAGAACCGACAGATCTAGGATCATGCTAAATTGTCAACAGTTTAATCCCGCTAAACCAGTAATCCACGTACAGAGACGTGACCATTTGGTTGCTGTTTCTGTAGTTTTTAAATTCTGCTAATCTTCATGTGGGTTTTCTCTATATACTAGACCATGAGGAACTAACACCGCAGTGGCTGTAAATTTTTGTTGCTTAATTAGAAGCCAGTCCTCACCAATAACAGAACTATTTAATTTCATGTCTTGTTAGTATTTAACTCCACTATAAAAGTTCATTTGTAAATCACAGATTTATTTTCCTTTCTAATGATACATGTAAGAGCCAATTTTAGAAAGTTTAAATTCTGAGTGTGCATGATTGCATTATAATCAGTGGAGGGTGCATGGGAGTTTGCCCAACCAGTCTACATGTATTTTGTGGACTTGGAAAAGGCGTTCGACCGTGTCCCTCGGGGAATCCTCTGGGGGTTACTCTGGTAGTATTGGGGTACCCGACCCCCTGATAAGAGCTGTTCGGTCCCTTTACAACCGGTGTCAGAGCTTGGTCCGCATTGCCGGCAGTAAGTCGAGCCATTTTCCAGTGAGAGTTGGACTCCGCCAGGGCTGCCCTTTGTCACCGATTCTGTTCATAACTTTTATGGACGAAATTTTTAGGCGCAACCAGTGTGTTGAGGGGGTCCGGTTTGGTGGACTCAGGACTGGATCACTGCTTTTTGCAGATGATGTTGTCCTGTTTGCTTCATCAGGCCGTGATCTTCAGCTCTCTCTGGATCGGTTCGCAGCTGAGTGTGAAGCGGCTGGGATGGGAATCAGCACCTCCAAATCTGAGACCATGGTCCTCAGCCAGAAAAGGGTGGAGTGCCCTCTCAGGGTTGGGAGTGAGATCCTGCCTCAAGTGGAGGAGTTCAAGTATCTCGGGGTCTTGTTTACGAGTGAGGGAAGAATGGAGCGTGAGATCGACTGGCGGATCGGTGCGGCGTCCTCAGTGATTCGGGCTCTGCATCGGTCTGTTGTGGTGAAAAAGGAGCTGAGCCGTAAGGCAAAGCTCTCAATTTACCAGTCGATCTACGTTCCTACCTTCACCTATGGTCATGAGCTATGGGTAGTGACCGAAAGAACGAGATCGCGAATACAAGCGGCTGAAATGAGTTTCCTCCTCAGGGTGTATGGGCTTTCCCTTAAAGATAGGGCGAGAAGCTCAGTCATCCAGAAGGGGCTCAGAGTAGGGCCACTTGCTCCTCCTGGACGCCTCCCTGGCAAGGTGTTCCGGGCACATCCAAACGGGAGGAGGCCCCGGGGAAGACCCAGGACACGCTGGAGGGACTATGTCTCCTGGCTGGCCTGGGAACACCTCAGGATTCCCCTGGAAGAGCTAGTAGAAGTGGCCAGGGAGAAAGAAGTCTGGGCATCTCTGCTCAAGCTGCTGCCCCCGCGACCCGACCTCGGATAAGCTGAAGAGGATGGATGGATAAAATTTTGAGTTAAACTCATATTAATGTTTGCCTAATTTGAATAGAATATACATTTCTACCATAGTCATAGACAATGGTATAGTCTTTTCCCCCTATAAGTTAGTAAGAGATAGAACCTTCTTACTATAACTGAGAAACAGTGTGATGATAGATTCTGTTGTGTTTAGAACAGGTGCCAGTAAAGAGGGACTTCAAAGACCCATTTTCAACTCAGAAATGGGATAAGCATACAGTTTTCTGAATGTTTTGAAATGGTTCAGAAATGTGAAGTAAATAGAAACGATTTGAGATGTAACAAGATTTAAGCTTTGAACTGAACTTTTCTTAACATGATTTTTTTCTTTTCTTTGCTGTTTAATTTTCTTTTTTGTGTGAACTGTTTTACTTTGAAACTTAACTAAACTTTTAAAAACAAAGATATTTTGTCTGTGGAATCATTTCTGCACGTTAGGCTTTTGTTGAATCCCATTTTTTTTGAGTTAGAGCTGCTCAACTTTGGTAATTTTGGAAAAACGCAGCTACAATACATGTATCCTCCAAGTTATTTGAAACCTAAAACAGATGAGTAATTTTCAGTTCTTTACTTTCTCTTCTGTTTCTTTCTGAGCCCTTAATTAAACCAAATAGTGAATAATGAATACACATGGAGAAATGGAGAAAAGCTAGATGTAGCTGGTTCCTTTGTCATTTGCATCTTGTTGCTAATAAGGAGCAGTTAAAAATTCATACAGCCATTTAAGACTAAAATAAGCAATTAAAGATTCAAAATTTCAACAAGCGAGACAACTAAAATGAAGCAGAAAAGTGTCATGAAGCAACTGGTTTGGAACAAAAACCTTATGCCACAGCGGCCCTCCAGGACTGACATTGCAAACAAATTAAATGAAGTTAGTTAGTAGTAAAAACTAGTCACTAATTAAGAAAATTGTTAAAATGAAAACCTGTAGCCACTGTGGCTCTTCAGGATTGGAGTTGGTCACACCTGTACTATATTTTCCTTAAGCATCCCAGAGGAGACACCCTGAGGTTTCACTTTGTGATTGATACTTTTATCAGATAAGGCCCAGTATCTATATTCCAAAGTGGCCTTGCAGTAAAAAATCTGTTACCCTTGCTGGAATTAAGAGTGTCTGGCAGTTTGCTTTTTAGCTAAGTCCTTAAATGACAGAGCATTGTAAAATGGGCAATGCCAGTCTGTCCTACATCACATATGAAATACAGTCACTCAAATACAGTGAATAAAGGACTGGTAATAAGACACTACTCTGTGAAACAGTCTCACTCACAGTGAGGGGCATAGAGAAGTTATACTTCAGAATTACCACCTACTCATCTACGAAATTTTTAACAGACAGTAACATAAAGATGGTTTGATACCTATATATTTACTTTGTCAGAAAACAAGGAAAGAAAAGGGTCATTGTATTAAAGGCAGGATTGTAGTCAAGAGACCAGGAAGTTAGCAATGACACATCTTCATTATAACAGATGTCACAGTGACAGATACTGTATTTAGTCATTTAGGCAGCACACTGGTGAATGTCTTTGGAACAAGTATTGGAATGGATCCCATAAAGCAGTTTCGAACTTTCACCTGTCTATGTTTAAGATTGAAAATACTGTATCTGCAAAAAGATGTGAATTAGTGACATTTCATTGCTGAAGCAAGGTCAAGTCCAGATGCTTTCAAATTGTTCTGTACTATGAGAAACAACCATACATAATGGTTCTAATTAATAAAGCGCAGCTCAAGGCACATCAAACCAGCAGAGAAATTAATTTACTTTGTCTGGAGGCGATGGGTCAAAAAAAGTCAATGTATGTTTAACATTGTTAATAACCAATGCAATTGATAGACATTGGTGCTTTTATTAAGTTAAAAATAGTATTATTTCAAATTCTGAAGAACTCTTTTTCAAATACCCATGACCCTGAACTGAATTAAGTGAGTTCAAAAACTCAACATGTATCTCTTTAGCTATGCTTCCTCTAAAGACCTAATATTCAAGCTTTCCAAAACTAACCTTCCTAAATGTAACTCAAATATAAACACTGAAGTAAGGTCACAAGTGTGACGTTGTGAGTTATTACAATGCATAGGGTATCAGACAACAACTATTGTTTTCTCAGCAGTAAAATGTAAAACAAACATCAGAATATTTTTTACATAATCGTAAACAAAGACATTATTTTTTCCCTTATTTATGCTATTGCAGCATCAGTAAAATATGAAATCTTAAACTGATGCCAAATGATAAGGAAAGCAGCTGAAAAGTATTGAAAGCAACATTGAACAAACTTAATGTTACTCATAAAAAGGCAAATGTGCTACCTGTATGTTAGAATTTCCTGTGCTGATTCCTTGTTTAATTGCCAATATTAAGCACTCATATATGTGGGCTGGCTGTGTGTAAGAGCTGTTTATAAACTCTGAATTTTTCATTCTGTATAAAGACAGATTAAAATGGAATATAATAGCATATAGTTTAAAGTGAAATTGACCAAAACATTTAGCATCATTTAATCCTCATAGACTAAATTAAATCACCATTAAATCTACTTGCTTCATATTATATACTGTTAGAGGTCATCTGAATAACTACTGAATCTTACAAGTGATCTAAATAAAAATTAAATCTAGAAATTGGAATGGTTTGTGTTTTGTAAATTTTACTGTCAATCTTAATGTTCCTAGTTTTTTCTAATTCTTTGTGTCAAACATTACTCTTTTGCTGTTCTGTGTTGTTCTTGTGCCATCCAGTAAACAAAATTTGCAGTAAGTATAATGATAATATTATATATTTGACTTAGAATTTTAAGCCTGTTGCATTATCTATCTGCCAATACAGTATAGGTATCCTACCATACTCCCCATGTAAACCATGGCTCAAAACTTATTATTTTATAATAGCAGACATTTTATAGCAAGAACCAATGGGGCTGTTCATTTTAAACTGAAAACATATTACTGGCTATTACTAAATCTTCCTGTCTTCTTAGTATGCTGCCGTGCACTTGGCATCAACTGTTACATATTCCTCCTGGACTGAGCAGGATGTATAAAGGGTATTATTGTTATTGATGATAGATTTAGCATTTAGTGTTCATCTTACTTTACTAAAACAATGAGAATAAGCCAAAATTACAGTGCATACTGCACACTAAGGTATCCAACAGTATGAACAGGATCATCTCCAGACAGAGGAGCAGCTTCAGCGACAGACTGCTGTCACTGTCCTGCTCCACTGACAGACTAAGGAGGTCGTTCCTCCCCCACACTATGCGACTCTTCAATTCCACCCTTTGGGTAAACGTTAATATTATACAAAATTATTGTCTGTCTGTTATACCTTAATTGTTATCACTCTTTAATTTAATATTGTTCTTTATCAGTATGCTGCTGCTGGAGTATGTGAATTTCCCCTTGGGATTAATAAAATATCTATCTATTTATCTATCTAAATAATGTCCTGCTAGCTAAGGGTTTGGTGTTTCTCTAAGGAATGTGAGACACAAAGCTTTATTTTTAAAAGAATCTGAATACATTGGACTTTTTTTTTTAGCATGACCTATCTAACTTTATTTTACAATGACACTTTTATCATTTCTTTTACATACTGGTAAACTACCTATCAAGAAATGACAGTCTAAAAAATCAATACTATAATCAGCAGCTTTCTTCAGTTTTTACCTTGAATAACTTTGGTATTATGGAGAAGCAGAAGGTTTCTATGTATTGTGAGAGCCACTATTGCTAAGTGCTTAACTGTGACAGTGCTGGTGTTTGGGTCTCTGACTGTCATGTTGTGACCTGTAAAGATCTTTGATCATTCTGAAAAAGATGCTTTTTATCATTGGTTCATTTTAGCTGACATATGGTTTTCATCATTTGAGCTTTGGACTTTTGAAGTTGCCCAGGAGCTCAGTCTGTACTCATTTAGGGTCTGAATCATAAACTGTGAAAATAATCAAGAACAAAAGCACAAGTCAAAACCCTTCATCCAAAGAGTTTAGGAAAAATTACAATTGCAGAAAGAATAAAAAAAACCATAAAAGACAGCTCAAGAAGGCAGGTTTTTGCAATGACAAACTTTCAAAGTGCATAAATGATGCATCATGTGATTTTCATGTAATAAACGTCTCACAGCAGCAAACACAGACAGGAGAGGCCCAAAGGCAAATAAGCAGGCAAAATACTAGAGGTGTGTCCTCAGCCAGTACTTATCATAAAGGCCATGGCCTGTTCCTGACATAGGATATCTGTACATCACTGCTGATAATCTGCATTCCTTAAAGGAAGTGGTGGAGCCCTTTGTAAATGGGCTATTTCAGTCAGATAATACTGTATACTACAAGGCTACAGTACGTAAGTCATAGAGTGGTTTCTGGAGCTGGACATTGAATTAATCATCATGTAGTTTTCTCTTCAAACACCAGAATGTATTCCATCTGTGGAAAAGGATTATATGAGCTGGTAAGCAAATTTATATACAATATAGATCAACCTGGGGTTAGCTTAGTTCTGGGGACATTAGAAGCTGAGATTATCCCAACAGTGCTAACTTTTTGTTTGTTATAGATAAATAAGATATCCATGAAATAACTTTTACTGATACTTAGGAAAATATTCAAGCAAATTCTTAAAGACAGATGCCAATCTTTTTCCCTTTGGCTACAAACTGTAATGGTAACCTTATTCTTATGCAAGATCACAGGGATAAGGCTAATTAGTTAATTGGTAAATCATTCTGTTTTATTCCCTCCAAATAACAACTGATTTTTCTCTCCTTCCGTACAAGAATTATTTCTACTATTTCAAGTAACTAAATATTTTTATTTAACCAGATGACACTTTATGTAGAGTTTACAAAGATGCTGTCAACACTGCTTTGTCTCACCTCTTAAATCTGAAGTGTGTACTGCTGAAAAGTGAAAAATTCTTTGTCACACCTTGAAAAACAAAAACAAACAAAAAAAAAAAAAAACAAACAGTCTGCTCTTACAAAGTACAGTGAAATGAAAAGCTCAAGTATAAGCGATAGCAGATGTCTAGATAAAGTGGCAATAAAACACTGCATATCTACATGAGAAGCAGGAGAGATGTGTCTGTATGCTAACTCTGCTGCTGTGATTTAAACCAGTACTTTTACAAACAGGACTTTTTTTCTTCCTGCACTTTCCAAAGAAAAAAAAGCTGTAAAGTTGGAAGCAAGTTTGACAAGTAAATGACAAGGCGCACAGCCTGAGCAAAGTAAATAATTGATTACCATTACAGGATGCACAATAGAAAAGAGTTAATAAACTTGTATTATGTTTACCTTGTAACTGTGCCCAGGTGTATGATTTGGGCTATGCATTATTTAATGCTTTATTCAACACATGAGTGAAAAAAACATTGCTAAAGAAGAAAACAACATTTATAAAGTCTGAACAGCAATGCAAAATTCCTTACACTTCAGTACAGTACTATGGATTTCATTACTCTTTTTAACATTATAATAGATTTAATTTGCCTTTATTTTTTGCCATTATACCGCAACACAATATATTATTATTGAATTAAAGTTTAGTGAATCTCATATACTAAACCTCAATATCTAATAAGACTCTATTGTGTGTGTGTGTATGTGTGTTTGTGTGTGCATGTGTCTGGTCCCTCCAGGCAATCTGATTGGTCAATTTGGCTTAGTCTGATTTGTCAGTTTTTTTATTTCGGTTGCTTAGTCAAATGCATTCGAGACAGGAACCCTGGGGCAAGAGAAGTTGACATGGACTTGGATAACGAGGAAAGGAATAGGAGGAATCCTGACAATTGCCTTCAAAGTATTCCTAATAATATGAATGATGATTTCACATTGGGTAACGGGAGCCCTCTTACCATTGGTGGTAGTCAAAAAGTGGACAGTAGGTGAGCAACACACCTCAGACTTACAGAGACTGGGAAGCAGGCTTTCCAGGATTACCTTCAACAGAGTAAGCCTGGCCAAGAGAGGATGAGACACACAATGGTAAAGAAGAATGACATAGGATGAACACTGACAGTCCACATAAGGCAAGAGATATACTTTAAAATGTATTCTATTATGTATTTTAAGCAGGTAACAAACTTAGTAAAATAAGTAACACAGTAAGTGTCATTCAAGCCTGCAAACACACTTATATTCATTAGACAGTTGCCATTTCTAAATTATATAATAAGTCTCACTTAAAGATTTACCAATGTTGTTATTTGTCCTAATGTGTATATAAATACAGGGAACTCCAGTTTCTGTATTGCATCTTGCCTGAAGAAGGGGCCTGAGTTGCCTCAAAAGCTTGCATATTATAATCTTTTTAGTTAGTAAATAAAATGTGTCATTTTGCTTGACTTCTCACTAAATTATATAACAAAAAAATCACAATTTCAAGTTAATCACTTGATAACTGAGAGCATGGTCCTGGAGGTCATACTGCATAGCAGTGCAATTCTTTATAACTTTGCACCGCATATTTAACAGAATGCAAAATTTTGGAGAAATCAAATTGCATTTTTGGTGTGTTTCTGGTTACAAATATCAGCAATCCTTAATTAGGTTACAAGTTTCGATTACTATTTTGCTTTTTTTGCAAAGATTTATTTAAAATCAACAGTTATGAATGTACAATGATTTTGACTTAATCACATGGGGTCTCATTTATAAAGCTTGCATAATGAAGCTTGAAATGTGCATACTCAATTTCCCATACAAATGTCTGGGTTTATAAAAGAAAACTTGACAAGGGAACATGCGTATATTTATGGTAACACTGACCCATGTGTGTGCAACATTTCAGAGAAACTGAGAAATAACGACAACCTTGATCAAGTAGGGAAATGCAGGCAAACCAGCTAAATTATGAATTGCATGCAAGACTCTATTTTAGTTCCCTTTCAAATGGGCCGATGCTGTGTATTTGCACTAAACAACTATTTTGACTTTTTTTGTCAGTTTATACTACATGTTGTTACTAGTGATTCAAAGTTATTGTCTGTTTTTACATGCATTTTTATTACTTTTTAATTTAATATTGTTTTTTGTACCAGTATACTGCTGCTGGATTATGTGAATTTTCCCTTGGGATTAATAAAGTATCTATCTATCTATCTATCTATCTATCTATCTATCTATCTATCTAT
>JANRMT010027041.1:119418534-119444465 GCA_026402145.1 Polypterus bichir lapradei | reverse complement strand
TATCTATCTATCTATCTATCTATCTATCTATCTATCTATCTATCTATCTATCTCTCTGTCTTTTCAGGGATCTGGCCGACAGATGAGGACTGTCTCGGCCAAGCTTTACTCCATCATGCCCGCTGTGCTGGAAGCCTTTAACTGACAAATTGCTGCATCCATTTTTCATATACATATAACATGTTACCAACAGAAAAAGGCAATTTGCAGCAATGTTTGATTTCCCTAACGTAAAAAGAGCACTTTAATGCACTTGCATTGCAATAAGGGCACCTAGAGACAGAATGAAGGTGCTTGTGTTAACTGCAAGCAGTTACATTCTATTAACATACAATTCATCTGTGATGGCAAGATGAGACTGACAGTCATTAGGACGGCTCTGGCATAATGCTGCACAAAGGGGAATCTCCATTTACATAAGCCAATCACAGGCCGAAATAAGAGAGTGTAGGTGTGTTTTTCTTCTCCTCCTGTTACACACACACTCTGCTGTTGGCTAGCAATCTGATTCATTGCCAGAGGACAAACCTTTATTTATTTATTTGTTTATTTAATTTACTTACCACACGGTGCAGCTGGAGCTTACAGAATTTATGGTAGTAGTAACATATTGCAACTGTAATAGTTGTGCTTGTTGCTGAAACCCGCACTTAGGCTATCAAATAAAGTGCCTCTAACTTAGAGACAAGAACTTCTGTCTTGCACTACCGCATGCATTATGTAGGAGGCACCTGTACCAGCCAATGAGGGTCTGCAGCATTGTGATTGAATATGTATGAGATTGATTAGCATGGTCCACATATTGCTGTTTCAATAATGCACATTTCCAAGATGATTGTGATTTATGAAGGGTAAATTGTGTAGCAATGTGCATATGCCAAGTTTTATAAATATGATTTTTTTTATTGCTGTACATATTTTCCTGTGTTTTGGCATATGCCTATTTTCACGCTTGAAATCACACCAAGTTTTATAAATGAGGGCCCTGGTTCTTTCTTAAAACCTGACTACATAGTCCACTAGCACTGGCAGTACAAAAAGAAACAAAGAAATAACATGAAGTAGACAAGCAAAAATAGAGCAGTACTTCATGACCAGCCTCTTAATAAATTCAACAAATAACTAGGCAAAACTCCAAATCCTTTTTACATTTTCACTTGTTTATTTATTTTATGAAAACAATACATTATAATACTGAAGTAACAATAATATTATATTATAATAAATGTATTCTATGCATTTTTTTAAATCCATTTATAAAACAACTGATTAACTTTGATGTCTTTGCAGATGTTAGGCTGATTTCTCTGAGAGACCATATGGTTAATCTGCATTTTATTACATTCTTGAAGTGATTTTAAAAAAATGGACTACATTCTAAGTCATCTAAAGCAGCAATGAAGGAAATTTACATTTCAGACACATTGTGAGAAAGTGTGAATCTAGTCCATCTTCTCAATACTCTGCAAGTTAATACAGTAGTTTTTTTTTTTTCAGCTAAATAATGGAACTCACCTGAAGAGAATGCTAGAAATAAAGCCTGCTACACATTTGCACTGTAGCTCAGTTATAGTCCACCTCTTTTCCCCTGGACTGTAACTGTTTATAGCATGGAAGTACCAGCATAAGCTGGGAAAGGGTCATCCCAAGTTTTAGTTCACCTTTTTAGTGCTATTGGTTAACTTGAGTTAGTATGTGAAAGGGCTGTGGGTGCATGGGGACTGTTCCCACACCCAGTGTTACAAATCAGACTTGGGGTTACATTTTGTCATGCAGTTCCATTTCCAGATACTCAAATAAAGACTACTGGCAGTATATAACAAATACCCTTTTAGACTATAGTAACAATACGTTTTGAATATTCATTTTAAATGTCAGTATAGGGTTTTATAAAGTGGCACAGTGGGTAGTGCTGCTGCCTCGCAGTTAGGAGACCCGGGTTTGCTTCCCGGGTCTTCCCTGCGTGGAGTTTGCATGTTATCCCTGTGTCTGCGTGGGTTTCCTCCGGGTGTGCCAGTTTCTTCCCACAGTCCAAAGACATGCAGGTTAGGTGCATTGACGATTCTAAAATTGTGTGCGCGCCCTGCGGTAGGCTGGTACCCTGCCCAGGGTTTGTTTCCCGCCTTGCGCCCTGTGTTGGCTGGGATTGGCTCCAGCAGACCCCCATGACCCTGTAGTTCAGATATAGCGGGTTGGATAATGGATGGATGGATGGGTTTTATGAACCTAAGGCTGCATGCATTATTCTTATAGTTTTTATCTTTTGAAGCTTGCACAGCAAGTCCCAATACGTATTGAGAGATTGACAGCATTGAATACCTAAACAAGGTGAGGTGGTCCCAGCACCATAAAATAAACCGTAAAAATAGATAAAAATCAGAGAAGTTATCACCTGGGTTTAATTATTAGTATGAAGTTGACTTAAGAGAACGTGTATTTAAAAATTAAAATAAAAGGTATTGTAAGCGTATAAGAAACAACAGACACAATGGTGAAATAGCTGGTTGTTGTGTCAAAATGAATTTAAAAAAAGAAAGTTCTCAACACACAATTGAAAAAGATGTACATCTTATTTAGACATGGACCTTTTTTAGACTGAGGTCTTCCTGGATAGCTGTTTCCTTCATAGGTTCTGGGTGAAAAAGGTGGGACTTCAGGTTGGAGGTGGAGTGATATCAGTGGCCCTCCAGTCAACAATCAACGAAGGCAAGAGAGGCGAGAATATAAGCGACAGTTCCAAGACATGGGTCAGAGCGGAAATACATTTATTGCCTAAGCCCTGATGATGTCACCTATACACGCATATCTGACAGTATTTGTTTACATACAGATTAGCAAAAATATGACAAAACAGTAACATCATTTAAACTTTAAGGATATATGCTCTGCCATAGTCGAAAAAAAACAGATTGGTTGAGATACTTTGACAACTTTGCTAAAACACAATATAACATTCTCTGGCTAAACTCGCTAAATTCAATTCAGATCAGGGACTGAAGCCTTTATTAGCAGCACTGAAGTCCATTACACAGCCAACTCACATAAACACCCAGACAGGACTGACTTACACACTTCTACACTTGACCTAAAACATGTGCTAGAAGTATGGGAGGAAAACTGTAGTACCCAAACATAAACCTACACAGACACTGGGAAAATATGTACACTAAACATGAAGAGTGACCAAAAAACAGATTCAAACACAGGACACTGGATTTGTGAGGCAGCAACTCTAACTAATGTGTCATTATGATCCTTTGCTCTTAATATTTACTTGCTGGATGTCTTCTTTGCTTTACCACAGTGCTTAGCTGAACATAACAGAATTACATAGTTTCAGGACATGATTTAATTCAGCTCTGACCCAGTTTGGTCTTCATATGCAATATTCTCAGTTGCAAGTGTGCCTGCTTTAATGGTACAATTTTGATTTGCAGCTTCAGCATGGACCTTTACTGACTGTAAGAATGTCCTACTGTATAATCCTTTATACCATATCTTACAATGAGTCATGTTAACACAGAATTGCTTGTATTAATATTTGTCTATACTGTAAACTCTTTCAAATGCAGCTCACAAAAGGCCAATTCTAATAATGCAGAAGTGAAAACCTCAAGGAGCACAACAGTGCCACTCGAAAAAGGTGGCCTATAAAACATAATATGGTGGTCTGAAGTCTAGTTAAAATGTAGATTAGCATTTGAACTACAATAGAGTTATACCATGGAAACAAATAAATAATACATGCCAGCTTGGGAGCTGTACCTGAGAAAAAAGCAAGTTAATTGTCTCACAGAGGGATTTGCAGCCTCCTGCATTTTGCTGAAATTGATATTCTCAGGAAAACATATGCAGCACAAAAACTGAGAGTACTGCATAAAAAGTCATTTTTTAACTTTAAATCATTGTACGTAAGAAAATTGTTTGATGGTGTGGGATGAAGAGACATTTGGAAAACACAGTGGAGACAGACAAATATGATTTGTTTATCAAGAAAATTAGTGTCTGAATGAGTTATGTTTACTCCCAGCTACAAAAACTTTCACATCATTCATTAGAAATATGCACAAATATTCTACTTTTCAATCAAATATTATTTATTTTATATAGTGCTTCTCTAAGAACACACCATCACAAAGTGCTTTATGAAGCAAATAATTGTACATGTCAAAGTAACAAGATAAAATATGCGCTAGGCTACAAAAACACAAAGTCAAAAGGGTCTATACAAGATGAACTGATAGATACATGATGGTGGTTTTATTAGCCTTGAAATCGCCTACATCACAAATCTATGAAAGACAGTGTCATTAAAAAATGTCCTTCATATCATGAAGACCTTATTAAATACAGGCTGCTGATGAGATTCAGTTGAGACTGACTTTGCTGCAGGTAGATATTAAACTGGAGTGGTGACTTGCTTTAAAGGGCAGCCACCTTACTACAAATGACCTTTGCCTATATCACATGGCAAGTTCACTAATATGAGCAGAGGTGAAGCAAGGGATAAAGCATGACAGAATAGCAAAGTAATAATCCCTAATTTACCAGTGCAGTGCAGTTTCATTTTTATGTTGAAGGATGGTTTGCATTTTTACAGTAGTTTGCCTATAAACATTTAATACTGTCTCTGCTCAGTCAGTCTGCCTCTCAGCTCTTCATTCTCGCTCATACAGCAGCAGCAGAAGGACTCAAAATTGGGCCCTTCAGATTTCAAAGCAGCCTTCACTGCCGTTGTACTAATCTCCTTTAGTGCAATGAAAGAGAAGACTGCTTTGTAATTTAAAGGCTCAAGGTCTGAGTTCTGCTGTTGCTGCCATCTCAGAGAGAATGAGTGCCTGAGAGGTGGGTGTCACCTGGATTGAAATCTTAAGCAGAGACAAATATTATGAAAAGCAAATAGGAATGCTGGGCTGGAACTCTGTCCATGGCAGATTTCTGATTTCTCCTGATGCTGCAAGTGTAGGCCGTGACCCTTAATTTGGTTAATGATGATGAAAGGAGAAAGGAATGTCAATTGTTAAGTTTAATTATAAAATAATAGACAGGCATGAATTATAGCAGTTATGTAGCAATCTCAATTCTTCTTATCCAATGAAGTGTTCTTTGAAGGTCTGAAACTATTTTGAGGTACAGGCCAATCTAAGGTGTATAAAGAATATGTATGAATTGCAAAATATAATGTAAAATATACTTACTAAACCAAATCCCATCAAAAAACATATGTATATGTACTGTGCCAATTTTATCTTAGAATGGTTTTATTGTATGAAAATATTAACTTATGTTATTCACAGATTCTTTGATATGTAGACCCACACATATATCCATTACACTAACTGTCAGTCAGTTATCGTCCAACCCCCAATATCCTAACAGGGTCATGGGGGTCTGCTGGAGCCAATCCCAGCCAGCACAGAGTGCAAGGCAGGAACAAATCGTGGGCACAGCGCCAGCCCACACACCCCAAGGACAATTTAGGTTCGCCAATACACCTAACCTGCATGTCTTTGGAAGGAAACCTGAGCACCCAGACAATACCCACGCAGACACAGGGAGGACATGCAAACTCCATGCAGGGAGGACCCAGGAAGCGAACCCAGGTCTCCATACTGCGAGGCAGCAGTGCTACCACTGCGCCACTGTGCCACCCTTACCCCAGCTGTTGCTCTCTTATAGGGAATTCATTCCCGGATATGAAACTGCTGTAATTCCCGGGAAAGGCAAAGCTTGCATATATAGCGTGTAAAAGTGTAAAAATCGATCAAGAAATAAGAGTTATAGTTGAAAATAATTAAGTGGCACGGTTTTTAGGCCCACGATGTAGTGTTTTGCAGATTAATTCAGTCAACCAGCAGCAGTCGTCAGTCTCCCGGCTCCGACTAAGACTGAGTACAGTGGACTGGGAGGAGTCTACACTCGGCAGCTCACGAATCCCAGGACAGGGCAGACTTCATTGACATCTGTCAGATAACAGTTTTGAACAGCAACTTGAAATTGCAATGCGTCAGTCTGTTGCATCCGCATTATCTGTGACAAGAAACTTGCCATCACAGAATGATGACAAGAAACTGGATGCATCAGTAAAAGTTGAAATGGCGGTGTTTCAGAGCAATGGCAAGCGCAGGCATTGTTTAGAACAAGTGTATCAGTATCTGATCAGGTAGATCGCCTTGCATTCAAAAAAATTATTTTTTAAACGTTAGTCTATCATATATCCTCCCTATGGCATTTGCCACTTGATTGACATACAGGGCGGCCAGTCTGAGATCTCTTTCCTTCTAACACACTGGTCATCCCACATGCACCCATACAATCAGATTGTGATTCAGACTACGAATGCCATAAATGTAATTACACCGATCTACAAGCTGTCAAATAAATGAACCACACACCATGGCTTCGCCTCTGACACTGACGTGCAGTGAGTGTGTACGCCTGATGAGCCCAGAATTAGGGCGAAACACGTGTCGTGTACTCTTTGCATTATTTGGCAGTAAAACTTTGCAACATTATATGATCTGCTACTCGCAACTGAAGAGTGCACCGTGACAGATGTTTGCCGACACAAGCCTTACTGGTAGGTAACCACCCATACAATCAGATTGTGATTCAGACTACGAATGCCATGAATGTAATTACCCCGATCTATATGCTGTCAAATAAACAAACCACATGCCGTGGCACAACGTAAAGGGCAAAACACGTGTCGCGTACTCTTTGCATTATTTGACAGTAAAACTATGCAATATGTATATATATACAGTACAGGCCAAAAGTTTGGACACACCTCCTCATTCAATGTGTTTTCTTTATTTTCATGACCATTTACAGCACTCCATCACTCTTCTTCTTGGTCAAATAGCCCTTACACAGCCTGGAGGTGTGTTTGGGGTCATTGTCCTGTTGAAAAATAAATGATCGTCCAACTAACCTGACTTCTGCACAACACAACTGCTGGTCCCAACCCCATTGATAAAGCAAGAAATTCCACTAAATAACCCTGATAAGGCACACCTGTGAAGTGAAAACCATTTCAGGTGACTACCTGTTGAAGCTCATCGAGAGAATGCCAAGAGTGTGCAAAGCAGTAATCAGAGCAAAGGGTGGCTATTTTGAAGAAACTAGAATATAAAAAATGTTTTCAGTTATTTCACCTTTTTTTGTTAAGTACATAACTCCACATGTGTTCATTCATAGTTTTGATGCCTTCAGTCATGAAAATAAAGAAAACACATTGAATGAGGAGGTGTGTCCAAACTTTTGGCCTGTACTGTATATATATAGCATTTTTAATGTAGGTAGATCATTTCGACCTGGTCATTTTAAAAGTAGCTTGCAAACTGAAAAAGAACTAGATACATGTACTTATATGACAGCATGAACTGCTTGTAGATAAGGTTAGTCTTTTATTGGTGTCAACATATTGCAGTAGTTTTATTAAAAATAAGTGTCGGTCGTTCTAAAACCGTTCACATGTGAGATGCCCGTGCACTGTGTCATCCCCGGGAGCCCGGGATTCCTGGGAATGACATGTGGGATTCCCGAATTCTCGGAAATGGATAAACCCGTCCGGGAATGGATTCCCTACTCTCTTATCCTTGCACTCACTTGGGACCTTATTTATAAAGCTTGCATATGCACAAAAAATGGTGCAAAATGTACGAACGCAATTTTCCATCCAAACATTGGGATTTATGAAAGAAAACATGATGGGGGAACATGCATGCATATATTTACGACAAATCTGACTCATGCATACACAACATTTTGGAGAAACTGGGAAGTGACAAAACCTTGATCAAGTAGGGAAATACAGGCAAACCAGCTAAATGACGACTCACATGCATAATAATTCATATCACCAAGCCATTATTAATATGAGCATTGACATGAGAAAACATATTACACCTCAAAAGTGTTACATACAATGTACAGACTGTTTTTTAGGTCCTTTTTAAGACAGCCAATGCTGCATATTTGCATTGAAAAACTTTTTTGTTTTTCTTTAATTCTCAGGGAACTGACTGACACATCAGGAATACAATATATGTGCTGAAGACCATTAAGTGATGTGGCAGATTGCTGGGACCCTTGCCTGGTTGGTATGCCCCTTTGACACTGGATCCAGGGGAGCAGCAATGGGATGCACACTACGTTCCCTGGAACACTTGGTAGCAGCCCCCCTGGGTTGCATCGGGGCCAGTATTTTAGAACACCGGAGCTCATTCCTGTTGGGCTCTGTGGCTCCCGCCAGGGGGCACTGCACGGCCTAACAAGCCCATCTGGGCGGGAACGCAGCCACACCCGGAGGTACAACCAGAAGTAGGTCAACGAGCACCTGCAGCACTTCCGGGTGGGCTATAAAAGGAGCCGACAGTTACCACTCCGGGTGCCAGAGTCGGGAGGAGAAGGATGAAACTGCCTTGGAGGAGTGGAGGAGAAAGGCAAGAGTGTTTTGCGGTGGTGTTTTGCTTCTTTTGTTCTTTTGTGTGTTTTGGGACTGAAGGACAAGGGGAAGATGTGGTCCCAGCTGAAGAAAATAAATCTTTTTGTGTCATTTTTACGTGCCTCCATTGTCAGTCTGTGTCAGGTCGACACCTATATAGCACCTTTGCCACAATGACCAGTGAGGAGCTGTATTCAGATGCACAAGTCATCTGTGATGCCAAGATGTGGTTGACAAACATCACATCTCAGTAGCCTGCAGGTCAACTTTTATTTATTTTGAATCAAAATAACTTTGACATATGTATGTAAATGTATATAGTTGCTGGCTTGTTGGTAAGGTAACTGGCTAAACCCACAGTTTTTCATATGGTCTGTACTATTCATTGTAACAAGAATAAAAAGAAGAATGATACAATTAATGTGGTAAATGGTAAGCAAGGTTATCACAATACATACATATGTGTATTTCCATAGTTATGACACCATTATTTTATCTTTTCATGTTTGTTCTGAGAATAGTTGCATCAATCACAATGGTAGCATTATTTGTTTCTGCTCCTGACTGTGAAAATTGTTAAAATGACAAGACAGCAGGTTTTGTCATGCTGTCTTTGTTATGCACTATCCAGTTAAGAAAATAAACATATGTTAACCATTTAGTACTTAATAGTTGAAACTGACAAGACATCTTAATTTTGTTAAATTTTGGTGGTGCGGGGCTGCTGGTAGGTGTCTGCTTCTGATTTGGTCTAAAATAAGATTTTCTGGTTAGAACAAAACAATATATTACAGATGACCAGTTGATACGAGTTTTGTTACATTTTATGTCTCAAATTCTCTCTCTTCCTTGTGCTTCCTGGATCTGTGTTCAAGCTGGTTGCGTTTTCTGACTGAACCAAGTAGTCACAAGCCACCTCATATGAATCTGAAAAACAACACCAAAAAGAGCTTTTCTAATTGTGTGATGCTATCAAGTAGTACTTACCCTGATTGTTGATATGCAGATGTGAATTGCTGTCTCTGTTATGTAGATAGCCAGGTAATAATAACTGAAAAAGATACACTTAAGATGGCTTATATTTTTTCATTATGAATGAAGCTTAATTATTTCAGCAGTCACTTCCACCATTTGACATGTGCTTTCGCCTCCTAGCTGGTGCTGCTGCTGGTGAATCTTCTTTTACGCCAGCTTCTGCAAGTAACGCAGAGTCGTTAATCATACCTTATACCATGGGTTTTGAAAGTTTTCCCCATGTATTTATGGAATGATTGTTATTTGTACAAAGTAAATGAAACTCTTACATGCTCCATTGATTATTCTTTGCCTTTGTTCTTTTAAAAATACGAGCTGCTAACTTTTGCGCCAACAGCCTATAGCTGAATGAGACTTTTATGAAAATAGCTTCTAAGATATGTGATTGGTTGTGAGTAAAAAGAGGCGTTTCTAGGCTCTGAAAACTTCTGGAATATCCCAGGATGCTTTTCTGTGTCTTTTGTGGTTCAAATTGGTTTCCAATCCAAATTGGATAGCGACAGGTCATGTCAGGGTTGTCTACAATCCGTAAAAGACAGTGGAAAAACTCCTTAAAAGAAATACACCCCCCACCAAGCCAGTGCGAAAACTCCATGAGTGTTTCAATAAGTAGAGCGAGTGTAAAACTGCTCCTTTCAGAGACTCAGTAAAACATTTTACTTCTCAATAAAAATGTTGTAGAGCCTAAATTTCCTCAGCCACAAATCTGCCCAAGCCTGTATTCTGTCCAAATCCCTCTGTAACAATTTAGCTGCTTCTGTATTATATGCTGTTGCATGTAGCCTAGCGTTACCTGTAATCTTGACCAGTTTGTTGTTCACATCTTATTGAGTTCATTAATATACAGTGGCCACTGCACTGATCCCTGAGGGACATCTCTCTATTATATAATAAAAACTTGGAAGGCTTTGAAGGAGACGATACGTGATTTTCTCAGAGACACTTTAACGTCCTGCAAGACAAGGCAATGAGACAAAAGGACAACTGCTGTACAGGCTTTTAAATGATTGACACACAGCGCAACAAGCAGAACATACAGCTTACCAGCAGCAGCAGCAAGCCAGCAGCTGATCCGACTGCATCTCCTTAGCGTACGTTCAGCCCCCCACTGAGCAACAGAGATGCAAAGTAGCTGGTGTGTAGCGTGTCCTGGAGGCGAAGCGAGCAGGAGGCAAAGCCCCCTAGTACTTTTAAAATAAAATTTTACGGAATGTTTTGGAATATTTAGTTTTATTTTATCATTATATTTTTGTTTGTTTAGATGCCATCTTATTTTTTTTGTGGGCAGTTCCATTTGTGCTCCTGTTATCAGAACAAGATTGACTCCGGAAGTTGGATTATATGACAACCTTTGTGGATATAATAAAAAAAAGAAAATTGTGTATAGTTTTTCATTTATATTCAGTATTTGCTCTTTTCAGCTTTGGATTTTTAACCACGATTTTTAGTTTTGGGCTTTGTCAGACATTAGACTTTCTGGTAAAAATCAATGCTAGTATTTTGGTTAAAGGTTCCAACTTCTAATTTTATTTCCTTTTTTCTGTTTTCCAACAATCCTAATAAAGCAGTCAGTTGGTCCTGAAGGCTCTATTAAGCAAAGTACCTCTTTTCAGCAGCCAAAGAGTAAATTCTAAGAACTCTCCCTGGCTTCAGCTTGAAAATTGTTGCATGATTCTCATTTTGGTAAAAATTAGAGGTTCTCCTCAATTTTCAGTCATCGCTTCCAGGTGAAGAGGGATGTGGTGTAGAACTAGGCAGTGTTTTGGAATGTTCTTCCAATTAGCTTAGGTAGGTTTGTAAACTAGAGTTAATAATTCCATCTCAGGTCCTGACTAGGTTGCCTGGAACCGAAATGGTTCATATACAGCAGTGTTTTAGCTGTTTCTAATAACTAAAATTTCCATTTCTTTTTTTAAACAAAATGTTATTTGTATATTGAGCTTCCTCTTCAACCATATTGTGGCCTTCTTCTTGTCCTTATCATGAGAGCCCTTGCCTCTGCTCTTCTACTCCAAGCTTTCTTGACTTAAGAAGTAAAGGTTCTTATAAGCCTAGACCTGAAAGTACATCCTGTACCATTGTCATGACAGAAATCCTTGTAGGAGACTGAATTCCTGAGGCAGAGTACGACTGCTACCATTTAGTGCCCTGGGGTTTTGTGACAATTTTATAGTGCATCTTCAGCCAAGAACCTATTAATAGTTGTACTCGGTCCAGAATGTGTACCACACTGCAACTCTTACTTACATCCTTCAGTTGTTCACTAATATGATTTGCAACTATTCTATCAAGGGTTTTTAAAGTACAAGCAGAAGGAACATAAAGTGGCAATTATGTGTAATTTCAGCTCAAAAGTGTGGCAGTGTCGCCACCAATAAGAATGCCAGCTAATTTACTTTTATAATGAATGCACATCGTATGAGATTTAAAAAAAAAAAAGAAAAACAGGTTTTGTTTGAGAATAGTTATAAAAAGAATTCTTCCTGGAAAATGTTACACATGGATAAGCATGTTGCTTTTTCCATAGCTATCTACGCCATCTTGTAAATTAGATTAGATAAACTTTATTAATCCCAAAGGGAAATTTACATGCATACAACAGCAGAAACATATACAAACAAGGATCCAGACTCACAGGACAAATAACGCAGCAAATCAATCAATCAATAAATAAATATATATTGTGCAGACATTTCAAAATGAATTTAAAGAATGTGTCAGGAGGAAGCGTTGAATTGCCTGATCGAAAAGACCCTCAGTGGCACATCTTTGCACACCATGGTGGAATGAGCTGGTGGCTAAAAGTGGTCTAAATTGCTCACCTCCTTGAGGAGATGGAGGGGATTTTTTTCATGATGTCATCCAATTTTACCATCATCCTCTTTTTCCACAACAGCTTGCAGTATGTCTATGCTTAGACTTCTAATGGTGCAGGCTTTCCTGATAAGTTTGTTCAGGCATTGTGCATCTTTTGAGCTCAAGGTACTTCCCCAGGAGACTTCAATGTAAAACATGGCTAAGAATCTGTGCTGGTATCTAGGAAGTTGCTGGTTCAAATCCATTTACTGCCAGAAGGGATGTTACTCCGTTGGACCCTTGAGCAAAACCCTTACCCTGTAAATTACTCCAGGGGTGCTGTACAATGGCTGATGATCATGCAAAAAGAGAGTTTCCCCTTCAGGGATTAATAAAATATACCAAATCAAAAATAAAAAAAAAAACAACACAAATAATCTAAACTATGACTAATACAATGTGTTTATAGGCTGAACCAATCATAATAAGAGTAATATTAAAGCATAATACAATTGAAAAACTACATTGAAACAACTGGCAGCAAGCAAATGCAAAATAAAATTAAAAGGGAAGAAACGCTATAAACTAATATTAGTTAATATCAATGTGTATTTTGCACAAGTACATGACTTAACTACTTTGCTGTTTGTACAATTAATTAGGGAGTTCATTTTTTGTTTCTCTAGTAAAATGTTGTGCAATTTATCAACTAGATATGCAACTCTTGGGATATGAAATATGGCAGAAACAATAAATTGAGCATTTCTGTAAGAAGCATAAATTAAAAAGTACCATGCAACATTAGATAATGATTTCCCAAGTGTATATATATATATCATAGAAGGCATCTTTCTCGCTCATACTGGTAAAACTGGATCCTGCTGTGGAAATAGTTTAAATGAGTAGAGACATTGATTTATTCTGCATTTTAAAAATATATAAAAAAAAATCTCACTGTGCAAGATCTTCGTGCAGATTTGTTCTCTGCCAATTATGGGGTATGTTAAAGATTGATTGATCAGTATGTAATTCATCAGCAGGCTCTCTGCCTCTACTTGCTCTTAGTAAATGCTTCTTGAATGATAGGCAAGCTGTCTGGGCTGAATAATCTTTTTCTGCTTTTAATAAGTTTCATCATTTCAGTAAGTATTATGTATTTAGCTACAAAAGTTAAAAATACAAATTGCATGAGTATATATTAAGGCACCCTTTTAACATAAATAAGACACAGGAAAGCATGGTGACACAGTGATTTTCCTTAACATTTTCCACTTATCTGAATGTTTTTTTTTCTTCCACATCCCTGTTTTTTCAAATGGAGACTTATTAATGCAATATGTGTGTACTACATAAAAAACAAATGAATGAATGGGCTGCCTTTACATTGATCACTTTACCAATCAAATAGAAATCACTTTTCACTCCTAATACAACTTTAGAATAAAACAAATTACAGCATATGAATAAGCAGGTGCGAGATGGCATAAACTTCAATTCAGTTAATATAATCCGTATTAAAAAAACTGTGTAGTACACAATAAATATATTAATATAATGTATCATTACGTTATATATAAGAAAAAAGAAATACAATACCTGTATGATACAGGATAAATTTGAAACACTTATAAAGAAACATTGTGCAAGAAATACAAAAATATACACTCATATATATTGCATATCCCTATAATAGACTAGTACTTTGTCCAGGCTGATCAAAAAGTTTTGAACCTTATTATTTAAGCAATGCCAAACGTTTTATTTTTACACATATTCCTTATGAACATAATTACACTTGTAATATTCCATGCTTTTCTGTAACACTCAAAAAAACATTCCTTGCTTGTGCAATCAATCTATTGTAGATGTATTCATGACATCTTACACATATCCCCACAGGTGGCCCATCAGATTAGGGAATAATTTGTTGTCCCATGAGGGGCAGATCTGAAAAATACTGAAAAGTCTGAATCCATTAGCTTGAAATTCTCTTTGAAACACTGGATGCTTCACTTCCAGAGATGACATTCTGGGTACCTAGCATGCACTCACCTTGCTCATGTTTAATTGGTCGTGAAGAATGTATTCACCTGACCCATAACTAATCTCTATAGCATTTTCTTCCTCATGCACTGTTTAATTCTGATTTATATTGCACTGTATGGTGGAAATACTTTTGTGGTTGATGCCAATGGCCATTCTGACTCTGGATTATCTTCAAGAATTGTCCTGCTACAATTGAATACTGAAGCCAATTGCTTGTCTGTGGCATATGAAGAGAGTCTTTTTAGTACATATTTACTTAGCAAGAATGAATCTATGAAGTTGTACTGTGTTGTAACGTTAAACATTTAAAGGTAATATGATTCTTTATTTTGCATTTTTCTGAATCCAAATTGACTGTATATATAAGCCAATTCTTACATAAAAAGTTGGGATTTATAAAGCATGAACTTGGTGTGGAAACTGGCTTAACGTTACAGCAAATTTCGACCATCCATGAGTCTCATGCAGACTTTTTTGGTGAAAGGCATTTTAGCAACTCCAGGCAGCAGAGCCATTCCACTTGGAGTGGAGTGTTAAATTGGAAACTACATTACAGAGGCCATCATGCAGAAATCAAATGATCCTTATACCATTATAGGTTTTAACAACCATAAGGTATTTGGTGACGGATGGTTTTCAATGTGAGCTGGCTATCCAGTAAGGAATCTCAAAGTTATCCTTGACATGTGTCATACCATCTGGATGGGATGGCATAATTAAGTTGCTACCCAGATACATCTAATTTCCTTTTAGTCAGGGTGAGAATGGAGATCAAAGGCAATTTGCAGCTATTGCGGATTTTCCTAATGCAATTGGCACAACTGACTGCATACATTTTGCAATAAAGGCAACATCACAGAATTTGCTTTTGTTAACAGAAGACACTTTCACACAAACAACATACAACTAATATGTGTTGCTCAGATGTTCCAGACTAACACTGTTGCAAGGAGGCCTATCATCTTCCATGATTCCGTTATTTAAACAAATAGTAGTGTGAGAAGCAGACTTTAGTCCTGGGTATGACGTAAAACTGCATCTGCCCTGCAAACAGTCCTCCAACTTGATGGGAGAACTTGGGTGTTGGTGGCAGGATTGGCATTCCAGCCACCGTAAAAATTTTTCGCAGCTTTGAAATGACAGACAGGACTCTTTTCTGCTCTCCATGGGAGTAGATCTGCTGCAGCTGCCCATACGAAGGCTGCTCACATTATGAATGGGATGGGGGGAAGCCCTCAGGAGCCTCATTGCATTGAAATCACTCATGGCCGTGAACCTAACAAGAAGTCTCAACCATTTGTACTAAACATTTTTTTTTTTTTTTGCTTTTTACAGTTTTCAATATACAGGGTTCACCTTCGAGGTGCCCCAAATCCTTTTTCTATCTTGTTTTTACAATACATACTGGGTATATATATATATATATATATATATATATATATATATATATATATATATATATATATATATATATATATATATTGTGTGAAGATGATGTTATGGAGCTACTTTTGTTTTTATCCCAGGCTTTACAATGTAGGATATTATTTACAAAGGCACATCTACTGGAATATCACTTCAAACAAAGCTGGATTCCCATAATGAATATGGGTATATTTCAGAACAACACTAAATATGAGCCAATAAAATATATGATCACATGTTAATGGTGCTGTAATATTCAATTAGGCACTTTTGTTGCCATATTTTGGGGTAAAAAAATCCTTACCATTAAGGTGGACACCATCTTTCTTAACAAATAGGCTACCGGGCGTTCCTAGAAAACTAAAGGTTATTCTTTCAGATAAATTCCACAACACTGGAAGGAGAGCAGTGTATGGTAAAGTACACAATTAAATATTGAAAGTTTCATTTAGCATTTGGGCACACACTGAAGATAACTTCCTCTTTAACACCTCTGATTACTAAAAACAAATGGCATTACTGTTCACAAGCAAAATCAAAGCAGCAACGTCATCATTAACAAATTCAGACAATTTCTTTTACATATCAGAAACCTTGGCATCTGGAAAACATTTAACTTTCACTGCTTTTAACGTCTGGAACTATATTATGTCAATTATGAGCACTTCAGTTTTAGCTTCGGCAAGCAATTTTGGATTGGTGATCTGGATGCTGGGGGTTTAATTTTTGAAGACTTTCAACTCCTTCTGAATGTAATTCACTCATTATGTGGTTGAACTGGTCCTACCATTACATTTGGCTGCTCCCTGATTAGAGGGCTATCTGAAGGACCTGAGGTCTACTCAGAAACAGAGAATTAGTCCAATTCTGAGTTTTCACTAAAGATGTCAGTGTCCTAATCTTGGCCCTCCCTTTCACTACCTCTAAATTAACTAAACCCTGTCTGCCTGTAAAAACAATCCACAATATCTCCTGGAAAAGCAAGGCTGAAAGAACCACATTAGCACACAATACACATTAGCTATAGTGAAAAGTAACCATCCCTCCTACTGGTGCCAATTCAGACCCCAGAAAACCATGAGGCACTAAAGTAAGTCTCAGTTTGGTCTATTCTTGTATGTGGTATACAAAAAAAAAAAAAACAAAAATAGAAAAGTACCTACTGCAGGGGAGCAAATTCACATTGCGAGTGTTCACAAATAAACATCTCTGTTGAAATGGTAACCAGGTTCTGTCCAGTTCTTATCTTCAATAATCTAAACTCAGCCACAGTTTTAAAAATAAAATATTTTTAAGAAGCATATACACATTTTTTAACAAGTTTATTTTTTAATTTCTTGAAATCTTCATATTCAAAGACTATGCCCTCAACTGCACCTGCACTGTTACATTTATTACACAAACTGACTCATCATTTTATTTGAAATTTCTAGATAAAAATAAGTATTGAAAACTGTTGTGAGGTAAGTATTAGTGTTTCAGAGAACTTTAATTGTGCTGTAGCTCTTTGTAGTTAAACTGAAATGTAAAAATCTTTGGAATTGCCTTCCTAAATAACCATGAAACTTTTTTTTTTCCCCAGGACAAATGGCTTTAGTTACACAAAATGTCACTTACTCCCAAATTTCTGATTAATTTTTGAAATGTGTGTTTCTAATGCTCCTGTGGTTGTAAATGTTTAAACACACCATACATAAAAGCAGTAAAATCCTTACCAGTAAAAATGGCCTCTAAGTCATTCACCTAAATTAGTTCTGAGCAAGGGCTAGATTGTTAAAATGATACCAGTTGAGGAGCCATACATTTATCCTGAATTATTTCTGAATTAGCTAAAAAAGCATAATTTTTCCGTTCTGAATTTTTAGTTTCTATTGTAACTGTATTTGGGTTAAATCATTAGATTACCAAAAGAATTCAATATTTACAGTCTGCCAGGGTGTGTCATATTCTCACATTCATTTCAAAATTCACCTTTCCAAATGTAATTTTTTCAAATTAGCAACAAGCAAACAATTCACCCCAGCTCCTTATGTATATCACATATTTGTCAATTATAAATCTCTCAATTCATATCACTGAATCAAGACACAAACTGTAAGTGTTGTGTACTGTTATGTCAACAAACAAGAGTGTGTAACACTCCCTGAACACAAATTGGCCACTTCAGTTTTTATATGGCACCATATGTCCTCACGTACACTCCAGGTAGAAGGCTGAAATTTGGCAGGCTCATTCCTTACAGCTTACTTACAAAAGTTAAGCAGGTTTCATTTTGAAATTCTACGCGTAACGGTTATAACAGTCAACAACGTCCGCCATGTTGAACTTTCTTATTTATGGCCCCATCTTCTCGAAATTTGGTAGGCAGCTTCCCTGCACTAACCAAAACCAATGTACGTACTTATTTCGGTGGTATGATGCCACTGTCGGCCGCCATATTGAACTTTTCAACAGTCTTTGTTACTTATGGGCCCATCTTCAAGAAATTTGGTACACGGGTTCCCAACGCTAACTGAATCCTACTTACATACATATATACATCCATAGCCTGCACCTCGGTCACCATGTGAGGTGGCGTTGGGTCCCCCATCCCAACGCCTCCCACGTTGTTGGCTGCCTGCCTATATAAGACCGTCCGTCGCTCCGGTCTCTACATTCCCTTCCTTGCTTCACCACGGGATTCACGTCTCCCTACTGATAACTACAGCCTTTTTGTTTAATCCACGGCTTCTCTGCTGCTTTATTGTTTGTTTATTACAATTATAGTTATTGTATAGGTATTTTAGACTTACTTTACATTGCTCAGGTACCCATTTCCTTTATTATTCCAAACCCCATTACCATGTCTATCGAGATGATCACTATCGATCAAAGAACTGTCACTTACCGAGTGGTTTCCATGCCCGGAGATAGCACCTACTTTTTCCATTCTCTTTCTTACATATTGCACGGCCATATCAGGCTCACTCTTGATATCCGGAGGAACATTCTGTCTTATGTATTGAATGACTGGGACAGGTTCAAGGTGTGGACTGATGACGGTACAGGAGATAATTATACTACACAGGAGCACTATAAGAGTGAAATGCTTAAGCCCTTCACCTATGGTTCTGCATGTGAGTTGATGGCTGCCGCTGAATTGTTCGGTTGTCGCTTTCAAGTGTACCGAAATGGCCAAATATTTTACACCTTTCGACAACCGCCAATGCCTCTTAAACATCTTAGATTCACAGGTGACGATTTCAGTAGTGGACACTTTGATGTTTATGAATGTTTAAACTCTCAAAAGCTGGATGTGATTTTATCGATGAAACCGGTTGTGTGCTTACAACGCTTGACAGATGCCAAATGTCACTTCAACACAACAAATCCTGCAAATACTGTCGTAATTGAAACAAACCATGAAACTCAAACCGATTATGACAGCAGCAATCCAAGCTGTGAGATTTGAGACAAGATTACTGTTCACATGGCCAACTGTAAGTTACATGCTCAAGAGTAAGCTCAGCGCACAGCTTGGTCATGTTACAACCGGAGGGCCGAACTGACAACATGGTATACAAAGGGATCCTTAACAAATAATTATTGGCATATTTTCCCTCAATTTAAAAAGGTTTCATTTTCTTCTTAATAAAAATTTTAATGCAGTACTTCGCCGATGCGAAGCGCGGGTATTTTGCTAGTCTGAAATAAAATGGGAAATCTGAACTGCTGGACAATATCCCAACAAGCAATAACAGTCAAATTGCAAACCTAGTATTACAACATCTAACTCTATTTTTCTTGTGTATACTGTCTTAATAATTTTAACTTTATAACAAAACTGGAAATCATAACTTATACTTTCTAAAATGAAACATATGATCTCTTCCTTAGACACAGCCCCGACAAAACTAGATAAAAAGCTTTATTGAATGTTCTGGCAGCACCCATTTGAAACATTATAACTAAATCTTTATTGACTGGCACATTTCCTAGAATACTAAAAGTGTTAATTATCAAATATCTCAGAACAAAAATCAAAGTTTGCATTTTTAATATTTATAAATCCCATTTTAAATTTACTCTTTATGTCTGAAGTACTTAAAAAAGCAGTTGCTGTGCAGCTTCAGCCCCATCTTACTCATTATACACTAATGACACTAATGGAACAGCATTAAATCCTGTTGTCAATGACATTTTAATGTCTTTTAACTAATGTCCTTGCATGAATTACTTTATACTTATACAAACCAATTTAAATATAAACAGAAATGTAATGATACTGTAGCTCTCTCTCATGTTCTAAAGTTACTGGAGATATGGTGACCCTCTGAGCAGTGACACTACTGTTCTGACCTTTCATCCTGCCACTGAGAGTTATAGTTGAAAACTAATAGATTCACTTTTAGTTTTGTGCAGAACTATAATAATAAAACATTTTATTTATATAGCACTTTCCTATGAATAAACCACTACATTTTTGCATTACACCAAATGATTTTTCTTCTATTGTGTTCTCAATTAACAGAGTCAAAGAGTTAAAGGATTGGATGAGCAATAACTTATACAGCAAAAATAGTAATGTTATTAATTAGTGGGAATGATAAAAACAGGAACAAGATACTATCACTTTGAAACTCGGTAGATATAGATGTTAGTTGTACTGAATCAATGCACAATTTAGGTATTAACTTTGACACCATTCTGTATTTGACAACACACATTACAATATTTAAACTCAGCTTTTTCCAGGTTAAAAATATAAGAAAAATTAAATGTTTGTGAATTTACCCAGCCATGTTGGATCTGATGAATTGTTTCTCAAAGGAGAGCCTATATATAGGATGCGTAATGAGAGCTGAGCTTCATTTCAGTCTGCTGTGTCATCTTATGGGGATATCTACATACAGATGATGACTGCACATAGGAATTATGATTAAATCTCAGAGAGAGTTCCAGATAAATATTCACAAGATAATAATGACTTCTGTGTGTTCAACTAATGAAATCTGCCCACCAGTACTATTTAAAAAAAAAAAAAACCTGTTATACTTACAAATGTATATTCATTACCTTGAAATTATATTATTTATCATGTTATCTATACTAATAAAAGGCAAAGCCCTGACTGACTGACTGACTGACTGACTGACTGACTGACTCACTCACTCACTGACTCATCACTAATTCTCCAAGTTCCCGTGTGGGTAGAAGGCTGAAATTTGGCAGGCTCATTCCTTACAGCTTACTTACAAAAGTTGGGCAGGTTTCATTTCGAAATTCTACGCGTAATGGTCATAACTGGAACCTATTTTTTCGTCCAAAGACTATAATAGATTTCTGCTCGATGCCCGTGGGAGGCGGAGTTACGCCTCCCACGTAATTTAGTGCCTGCCCATATAAGGCCGTCCGTCAGCGGCAATCCAATAGAAACACTGCCGCTAAATATTCACGGGTGAAGGACTGTGCTTATGCAGAGGAAGATGAGATAGTCAGGGTGGTGTTTGGCACAAACTCGGCGAAACTGCGAGAGAAACTTTTAAGTGCCGGGTCTTAGCTAACATAATACAGCCGTGGACATCGCATGAGATGGCACCAGCACAGCTAAGAAGCTTCGATTCATGTACACCGAGCGACTCACATGAAATGACGCAGTGCACAGACAAAAAGCAACAGTTCCAAAGAGTGCTGAACAAAAACTGAATTACACAATTGAGAAGGCAGCAAAAAAATATGAACCGTGTGATACATACAAGCATATTCATAAGTGCAGCTACTGCGGAAACAAAGCACACAGTGGAAAAAGTCAATGTCCCGCTAAAGGAAGACAGGTAAAAAAAAAAAACGTGCATGCAGTGTGTCACGTCTCAGATAAAGAGGAAGATGAGCTGTTTATTGATGCAGTAAGAAACGAATCGATGAATGAAACCTGTTATCTTTACAACGATTGACAAACACGGAATGTAACTTGAACACAACACATCCTACAAATACGAACCTGATTGAAAGAAATAATGATAATCAAATCCTTGATGACAGCAACACTCATAACAGTCACAAAACAATTACTGTATATTGACAATCATGTTACGTTATTTTTAAAATGTTCCCTTTTCTTTTTCATAACTTCTTTAACACACTACTTCTCCGCTGCGAAGCGCGGGTATATATATATATATATATATACAGTAATCCCTCCTCCATCGCGGGGGTTGCGTTCCAGACCCCCCCGCGATAGGTGAAAATCCGCGAAGTAGAAACCATATGTTTGTATGGTTATTTTTATATATTTTAAGCCCTTATAAACTCTCCCACACTGTTAACATTATTAGAGCCCTCTAGACATGAAATAACACCCTTTAGTCAAAAGTTTAAACTGTGCTCCATGACAAGACAGAGATGACAGTTCTTTCTCACAATTAAAAGAATGCAAATATATCTTTTCTTCAAATGAGTCTCTGCATCAGGAGCAGAGAATTTAAGAGAGAGAGCGCGCGCTCGCAAAGAAAAGCAAACAATCAAAAAATCAATACGTGTGCTTTTAAGTAAAGCGGCATTTTTCAGAGGAGCGTCAGTATCTTCTAAGCAAACAGCCTCTGTTGAAACAGCCCCTCTGCTCAAATCTCCTCCGTCAGGTGCAGAGAACGTCAGAGAGAGAGAGCGCGAGATTAAAGCAAACAATCAAAAAATCAATACGTGTGCTTTTGTGCTTTTAAATATGCCGAGCACCGCAATAAAGCGGCATTTTTTAGAGGAGCGTCAGTATCTTTTAAGCAAACAGCTTCTGTGCAAACAGCACCTCTGCTCACACTCCCTCCGTCAGGCGCAGAGAATGTCAGAGAGGGTGAGATAGAGGCAGAGACAAGCAAACAAACACCGGGCGGGATGCATATCTTATAGCATTGAGGAGTTTTAGTTAATATGTAATACATGCTCTGATTGGGTAGCTTCTAAGCCATCTGCCAATAGCGTCTCTTGTATGAAATCAACTGGGCAAACAAACTGAGGAAGCATGTACCATAAATTAAAAGACCCATTGTCCGCAGAAATCCGCGAACCAGCGAAAAATCCGTGATATATATTTAGATATGCTTACATTTAAAATCCGCGATAGAGTGAGGCCGCGAAAGTCGAAGCGCGATATAGTGAGGGAATACTGCATATATGTATATATATACCCCGATGTACATACTCTCAAATAGACAAACCACATGCCGTGGCGCAATAGCGCCGACGACTGAGGTTCAATTCCCGAGAGGGGATGCACTGATTATGTACACGCGCTTCCCGATTCATTTTACCCTCGCATCTCCTTGGTTTGAGACGTATGAAAAAATATGCGGTTAACGCAGAAAGACAGATCACCAATTGAAGCTTTATGAATAATGGATACTTTATTCGCAATCAATGATTGTTTTGGTAAAGCCATACTCGGTGTATTCATTAGATGAACGGTAAAAAAGTAAGAGCGAGGGGAGGGTGACTTATTGAGGCATGCAGGCGAAACCACAATAGCACACGGGCTCGATGCGTCGGTGCGCGTCAACTCGATCTGAATTGCGCGATCACATTCGAAAAAATATATCTTTTCAAGTTCTATTTAGTCGACACAAATATCTTTGGTTGGAATGTAAGGCGAATTTACTCTTTACATTTGTATGGTGAAGAAAAATTTATGCAATGATGACTAAATTTAACTATTGTGGTCCCCGGCCGGGTCGCCCAGGAGGACCACAGGAGGACTTGTGCCTCCTCCAGACCGCGAGGGGGCGTCCGTCCTGGTTATGTTGGGGGCCTCGGGTAAAGGGCTTGGAAGCCCAGCCCTGTAGGGACCCGTGGCCACCGCCAGGCGGCGCCCCAGTGCCTGATTATCCCGGGAGCCCGGCACTTCCGCCACACCAGGAAGTGCCGGGGGGAAGACGACAGGGGACACCCGGACGGCTTCCGGATGCGCAGCCGGCACTTCCGCCACACGGGGGTGTGTCCGCGGGAGATGGCCGGGAAGCAGCTGGAGCCCATCCGGGTTCCTATAAAAGGGGCCGCCTCCCTCCAGTCATTGGCGAGAGTAGGGTGGAAGAGGACGGAGCTGAGAGAGAGGACGGGAGGCGGCCAGGAGAAAGGCATTGGACTTGTGAGGCCTGGACAGTTGGGGGAATCAGTGCAAGAGGCACTGGGGTTTGTGCACGTGAGCACTACTTGTGTAAATAGAGTGTAAATAAACAAGTGTGTGGTGGAACCAACGATGTCCGTCTGCCTGTGTCCGGGTTCAAGTTCACAATGGCGCCCAACGTGGGGCCAACCATCTGGTGCAAGACGGGGACCCCCAAACAATAAATATTTTGTGAACGACCCGGCGCAGCAGCGGACCCCACACACTCGCCGCGGGAGCGGCCTGTGCACAACCCCGCGGGAGCGGTTTACCCCAGGGACCGCCGCCGGACTGCAGAATGGCCATCCCCGGCTGCGGAGGAGAGAGAACGGGCGTTGCCAGAACGCAGCGGGCTCCGAGAGTCGCGCTGCCGAAAAGGACGGCCCGACCGGCGTTGCGACGCAGAAGCCCACACCGAGGCAGGGGCCTCGGCATGACGGGATCCGGAAGGTAAGTGCCCTGCCCTATGGTAATCGGCCCTGCGGGGTCGGCTTTACCTTGTTTTCCACAGGCAGGGACGATCCGGATCCGCGTCCGTGGCAGGAGCACGCCGGTCCACAGGCTGTCGGCAGCGCGAGGGCGGCAGCGGAGGAGGCTGCGAGATCGGAGCCGCTGCAGCTCGGTAATTCGCAGTAGCTGCGACGCTGCGAGGAAGCATGCCACCGCACCAAGAGAGGGGAAGGCAAGATGGCCGCGGGCCGGATGTCCCGCCCGCTGACAGGCACGGGATTGGCCGGTGTGTCTTGCGTGCCCGCCGAGGATTGGATGGAGGCGGGACCAAGGATTGCCAGTCTCGTGCCTACGAGAGACCCGATTGGGCAAGAGGGGCTGGCCCACAGGAGACAGGCGGGGAGTGGGGCTGATGGACAGGTAAGCCCAACACCGTCTGTCTCTATGTGTTCGCCTTTGCAACAGGTGCTGAGTGCTCTTGCCGCTCGGTTGGAGCAGCTAACGGGGAAGGCGGTCGCGTCGGGAGAGACGCCGTGGGAGACGGAGAATCGGTGCGGCGCTCGAACCGGAGGCAGGCAAAGCACCGCGGGGGTGGTAAGTATTGCCGTCCCCGTAAAGCATGAAGGGGGATCTGCCGAACACGGCCGCGACTTTTTTAAGGAGGACCGGCTTCAAGTAAGCAATTCCCCTACAGCGGACGCGGCGGTGCAGACTGTCTGCGAGGCGAGGAGAGCGAGAACGCAGGGGCTGGCAGGACCAGGGCGGATGAGTGCCCTGGGGCGCTCCAAGTCCGCAGCTGTCTCCTGTCGCTCTGCAGGGACGCAGACGGGGCTGGATTTGAGTTATTGCCATGCTTAGACCCAGACCGTCAAGGCATCCAAGAGAAGAAGGAGGAACCGAGGGAGGAATGCCGATTCCTCCGATAGGAAGGGGCGTCTCGCTGGGTGCGAGCGTCCAAGGAAAGGCCGTCCTCTGCGGAGGCAGAGGGAATCCCCTGGGCGGCTGGGCGAGCCGTCTGCGAGGGCGGTCCCGAGGACAGCGCAAGGACGGGCATGGAACCTGCGGCGGAGGACTCTAGCAGGCAAGTCAAGGGCTGTCGGAGGGGGGCAGGAGCACTGCCGGTACAAAGACCAACAGGACGCTCGGGGTGAGTGTCCTGGCAGTGTTTCTGGCTCTCCCTTTTCTCTTTTTGTAGATCCGAAGCCCCGACGAGCGCTGGAGCCGACGTCGTTGGGGACCTGCCCTCCTGGAACGGGCCGCTCCGCGGGAGGACTTTATATATTCAGGTTTTGACTTTATATATTCCAGCGCTGACTTTATATATTCCGACGCTGACTTTATATATTCAGGTTTTGACTTTATATATTCAGAAACAAGTTTGACTTTATATATACCGACGCTGACTTTATATATTCAACTTTTGACTTTATATATTCGGGAATGACTTTATATATTCAAGTTTTGACTTTATATATTCTGACGCCGACTTTATACTGTATATTCAGAAAATCAATGTATTTGCCTGTTTGGCACCCCATAGTATATGTGTGTGTGTATATATATGTACACATATATATATATATATATATATATATATAT
>JANRMT010027041.1:119395781-119413534 GCA_026402145.1 Polypterus bichir lapradei | reverse complement strand
TCTGGTAAAGGTTATAAAGCCATTTCTAAAGCTTTGGGACTCCAGCGAACCACAGTGAGAGCCATTATCCACAAATGGCAAAAACATGGAACAGTGGTGAACCTTCCCAGGAGTGGCCGGCCGACCAAAATTACCCCAAGAGCGCAGAGACGACTCATCCGAGAGGTCACAAAAGACCCCAGGACAATGTCTAAAGAACTGCAGGCCTCACTTGCCTCAATTAAGGTCAGTGTTCACGACTCCACCATAAGAAAGAGACTGGGCAAAAACGGCCTGCATGGCAGATTTCCAAGACGCAAACCACTGTTAAGCAAAAAGAACATTAGGGCTCGTCTCAATTTTGCTAAGAAACATCTCAATGATTGCCAAGACTTTTGGGGAAATACCTTGTGGACTGATGAGACAAAAGTTGAACTTTTTGGAAGGCAAATGTCCCGTTACATCTGGCGTAAAAGGAACACAGCATTTCAGAAAAAGAACATCATACCAACAGTAAAATATGGTGGTGGTAGTGTGATGGTCTGGGGTTGTTTTGCTGCTTCAGGACCTGGAAGGCTTGCTGTGATAGATGGAACCATGAATTCTACTGTCTACCAAAAAATCCTGAAGGAGAATGTCCGGCCATCTGTTCGTCAACTCAAGCTGAAGCGATCTTGGGTGCTGCAACAGGACAATGACCCAAAACACACCAGCAAATCCACCTCTGAATGGCTGAAGAAAAACAAAATGAAGACTTTGGAGTGGCCTAGTCAAAGTCCTGACCTGAATCCAATTGAGATGCTATGGCATGACCTTAAAAAGGCGGTTCATGCTAGAAAACCCTCAAATAAAGCTGAATTACAACAATTCTGCAAAGATGAGTGGGCCAAAATTCCTCCAGAGTGCTGTAAAAGACTCATTGCAAGTTATCGCAAATGCTTGATTGCAGTTATTGCTGCTAAGGGTGGCCCAACCAGTTATTAGATTCAGGGGGCAATTACTTTTTCACACAGGGCCATGTAGGTTTGGATGTTTTTTTCTCCTTAAATAATAAAAACCATCATTTAAAAACTGCATTTTGTGTTTACTTGTGTTATATTTGACTAATGGTTACATGTGTTTGATGATCAGAAACATTTTGTGTGACAAACATGCAAAAGAATAAGAAATCAGGAAGGGGGCAAATAGTTTTTCACACCACTGTAGCTATATATATATAGATATGACAACACTCAATGACAAAACAATTACATTAACAATCATGTTACGTTATTTTTAAAATTTTTCCTTTTCTTTTTCATAACTTCTTTAACACACTACTTCTCCGCTTCAAAGCGCGGGTATTCTGCTAGTTTTACAATATAACATTAATATTTTTGCACTTGCTGAAACATAGATGTCATAAAATGATATAACAACGACTGAATCTTTAACTCCAAGCTATATATATATATTGTGGAAATCGTACCCCCAAACACAGACAGACTGACACCAGGATGTCCAAAACACACTCCTTTATTTTCTTTGAACACCACAATGCCTTCTCTCACCAACTCTCTTGCTTTCTTCCTCTTTCTCTTCAACTCTCTTTCCTTCCTTCCTTCCTTCTTCTTCTTCTTCTTTTTCTTCTTTCTCTTCTCTCTCTTGACCTCCTTCCTCCTCCTCACAAGCTTCGTCTCCTTCCTTCCAACTCTGGCTTGTCTGCTAGAAGGAGGCGGCCCCTTTTATCATGGCCCAGATGAGCCCCAGGTGCTCCCCTTGACGTCACTTCCTGGTGTGGCGGAAGTGTCAGGAAAGCACCTGGAAGCACTCCGGGTCTTCTTGGAACTAGTTCCGGCAGCACTTCCTGGTGTGGCGGAAGTGCTGCCATCCAGGATTCCCTTACTGTCCGGGCGCCCCCTGGCGGTGGCCACGTCCTCTCAGGAATGTCCCAGGTCCCTCCTTGTGGCCCCCAGATAGGCCCGGGCGGCTGCCCTCTCGTGGCCGAGGAGTAATACTGTCCATGTTGGGGACTATCCAGGCGTCCCGGCCGGGACGCCTAGAAGGTCCGGAAAGTGGCAGTAAAAGCTTCCGGGTCAGGAGGACACAACCGCCCTGGAGCAGGAGAGGACCACGGGAGAGGAGGAGAGACTTTCCAATTCGTTGGGACCCGTGGCCACCGCCAGGGGGCATCTTAAGCCTCCTAGAACCTGGTAGAACATTACTTCCGCCACACTTGGCAAGATGGCGGAGGAACCTGCCAGGGACGCCCAGAGTGCTTCCGGGGCAAAGGGCAGCACTTCCGCCACACCAGGAAGTGCTGTCGGAAGATCGTCATCAGCCACCTGGAGCACATCCGGACGGGAATAAAAGGCGCCGCCTCCCAGCAATCTGGGAGCTAGAGTCGGGAGAGGGAGCAGGACTAAGCTCCCAGGAGGAGATTGGCGGCCAAGGACTGAGAGAAAGAAGTCTAATTGTGGTGATTATTGCTTTGTGCATTGTGTGGTGTTTCGGGACTGTATTTATTTATGTTAAATAAACGTGTGAACTTTATAAAGATGTGGTCTCCGACTGGTGGTGTCCGGGCAAGTCTCACTATATATATATATATATATGCTGTATATATTCATAAACTGTTATCACAGAATCTCCATACTCATGTTTCTTTTCAGAAAATTCCTGTTTATTACCCACCTGTTAAAACTATTGATGCTACCCTTTGAAACAAATTTTCCTTTGTTTTCCTTTCCTTTGTCCTTTAAACTTTTCCTTTCACTTTCTATGCATGGCGCAAGTAAAATTGTTTTTCATGACTGACTTTATTTGCCTACCTGAGACTTTTGTCCCTCCAACAAAATCTGGAGGTAATTATCTTAGCTTAATTAATGTTTGGATTTTCCAGATACTGTGCCCACAAAGACACATTTTTTCTTAAATTGCCCCTTTGCTCCACAGTATAAAATTACATAACTGCACACTTTCATTTCAGGGTTTTTTTTTTTTTTTTTGTTTTTTATTTTGCCTTATACAATTTCTTGTACTAGGAATTTGTTTTCGCATACCCCTTGGGGTCAGAGCGCAGGGTCAGCCATTGTACAGCGCCCCTGGAGCAATTGAAGGTTAAGGGCCTTGCTCAAGGGCCCAGCAGAGTAGGATCTCTTTTGGTAGTGACGGGGATTCGAACCGGCAACCTTCGGGATACCAGCGCAGATCCTTAGCCTCAGAGCCAATGTATTTGCATACATTTTGGTCACAACATATAAAAATTCAATTTTTTCTACTTGGTCCTCCATTTGAGAGCACCATAATGTTTGGGACAAGTGGCATAACAGGTGTTTGTTATTACTCAGGTATATTTTATTGCTTTATTACTGCAGGCATAAGATACCTATGCTTGCCTCAACCTACAAACTACCTTTGGAGTCTGCAGTTTCCATTGTTCAACATGAGGACAAGAGTTGTTCCAGTGAAAGTCAAAAAAGCTATTTTAAGGCTGAAAAATAAGAATAGAACCATTACAGACATAGATAGGAATTTATTTCTGGAATATCATTAACAAGAATGAACACACTGGTGAGCTCAGTAATAAAAAAGGGACTGATAGGCCAAGGAAGATCTTCACCACTGATAACAGAAGAATCCTCACTATAGCAAAATAAAAGACTCAAATGCCTGTCTGAAAAATCAGAAACAATCTTCAGGAGGTAGATGTGTATGCATTAGAGACTACTATCCACAGAAGACTTTATGAACAGAAATACAGAGGCCAGACTGTATTCAACACTGTAGCCAAAAAAACAGGATGGCCAGATTACAATTTGTACTTAAAAATTACTTAATTACAAAAAGTACTTAAAACCAGCCTGCAAAATTCTGGAAAAACATCTTGTGGAGAGACGAGACAAAGATAAACCTGTGTCAGAGTGATGGCAAGAACAAAGTGTGGAGACGAAAATGAACTGCCCAAGATCCAAAGCATACTACCTTATTTGTTAAACAAGGTTGTGGGGGTGTTACGGCATTTATGGCTGCCATGGGTACTGGCACATTTATCTTCATTGATGATGTAACTGCTGAGGGCAGTGTCACAATTAATTCTGATGTGTACAGAAACATTAGAAACATCTTATCTGCGCAAGTTCCAGTAAAGGCCTCCAAACTCATTTGATGATGCTTCATCCTACAACAAGACGCAGATCCTAAACATACTGTTAAGGCAACACAGGAGTTTTTCAAATGTAAAAAAAATGAAAAACTCTTGAATGGCAGATCCAGTCACCCGATTTAAATACAAATGAGCATGTTTTCTATATACTGAAGAGAACACTTAAGGAGACAAGTCCCCAAAACAAGCAGGAGCTGAAGATGGATGCTTTATTGGCTTGACAGAACATCACAATAGAAGATACTCAGCACCTGGTGATGTCTATGAGTTACTGCAACAAAGGACTAAATATACCAGCTTTCATATATCTGCCATTGCTATGTGCCAAACATTAAGTTGCCCTGGTAAGGGGGAACCATGTAGAAAAAGTGTAATTTTTACATAGTGAGACAAAAATGCATGCCTTTAAATTAATGTCTGCAATTTGCACTTTAATCACATCTGAATTGTATGATTTGTAATTTTATAACTTAAAGCAGAGGGGTAAATCAAGGAAAAATGTGTCAAATGTCCCAAACAATATGCATGGCATTGTATCTAAGATGAGAGCTCATTTTCTTTACAAGGTCTTTATTGATTTCATGATTCCAAACCTTCAAGAAAAAAATAAAGAAACAACATAACATTTTGTTTTTGCTGAAGCCTTAAATTCTGATTTATTCCCATTGTTTATTGAACATTCTTACATAAGCTTCCATCTTTATCATTATACCTCCTTATTTGCTATAACTGGCATCTTAGCTCCAGTGAAATTCATTGCTATTACTAAAACTTTAGTCTATTCTTCATGGTTTAAACAGATTATTTGTTAATGAAATTAGATAAAAGTATGGTTTAAAAAACAGCATCTGACTTATCTGTATGTTTACAAGTAGTTCAGTCAGATCAATTAAATAATACAGTAAAAGTGCAAGATTTTCTAGAGTTAACTAATATTTCACACCTATCATTGCCAATGAGTGCAGACTTTGCTTTCTGTTTTTCATTATTGATATACTGGTACATACAGCACTCATTTTTATTGAAAGCAGACCTGTTTAAGAAGTTAAATATTTTAAAATCTAGCTGATTCATCTGATCCATTACCTAATTAATATAAATACTCAGATATTTCACAATTGGTAAATTACTTGCTTATTTCAATATAATGATTTGGAGAGAGTTGCTGGTAGTGGACTTCAATGCCATCCCAATTCTAATGACATTATAAACAAAAGATGACAAGTTATAGAGAAGCCTGGCCTTAATTTTGTATTAAATGTGTAATTGAATCTTCCTTCTGCTGGACCTTTCAAGAACATTTGACATTTGAGTTTGTCAGAAACTATTATATCTCCCAGAAGAAAGTGAAACTGTAGCTGATGATATTTTTGAATAGTTTTCATTTTGGCTGCTAAGATAAGGTCAGTTGCAGTGAATAATCTGCTGCTGTTCAAATACTTGCTTAACTTGATTAGACAATATTATTCACAAGTTGTGTTTTTTCTTGTACATTTAAGAAGCTCATATTCATTTCATTCTTTATTGGATCCACAAGGCAGAAACAACATCAATGCAGAAGCATTCATTGTAAAGACTGCTTTTTCTTAAATTCTTCTTGGGGTTTCCCAGCTGCAGCATTAGGTGGCCTCACATTCTGAGTCTCAGCACAAAGGGGACAGGACAGAAATATGGAAACAAATACATATTTCATAATATACAACTGTAAAATAGTTAATAAACAACACAGTATTCAATAAATAAAATGCAGAATTAATGCAAACAAAAACATATTATTTTTCAACCATGTTGAATCCCCTGGCTAATGTTTATTTTTATTTCCTTTGACCTCTTTGTTATTTCAGATGTACCATTTGTATGTGTTTTCATTGATTACGTAAATTTGGTTAATATTGTTTTGTTTATTTATTATTTAATTTCTATGCATTTTGTTTTGTTCTCCTATGTTGTGCTTTGAGGGTGGAATCCCAAGATGTAGAGCTACTGTGATGTCATCATTAAAGTATAGCCTTTAGCCTATGTGTTTGAGGCTAAGGTGCAGGTATTTTAGTGGTTCTTTGATTGTCATTTCAATACAGAGACTGTATTTTTGTAAGTATTGATTTTGAGTTCTGAATTTTTTGCTTCTGTTTTGGGTTTACGATTACTCAATTGCTAATAAATTTTGTGAGGTGTATTTCTCCTTTTTAGGCAAAGCCTTTTTCCTCTTTTTGACAATTTCTGCTGTTTAAATTCCCTTTTTAATAAGTGTTCTTTATAAACTTGTTTCTCAAGCCAAAGGTTTGTTATGTTTTTCCTTTCTGTTGAAAGGCATTTTGATACATTTTGTATTTTTAAGTGTTAAAAGCCTTTTCCTCATTTTTAAGGATGATGCTTGCCAGTAGAGTTTGAGCCAGGCTGCATAGGATGAGGCCTATTTCTAGGCAGTCCAGGAAAGGCCCTGGGGCCTCATGTATGTGTACACACAAAAATGTTGCTTACGCCCATTTCCACGGTCACATCGCGATGTATAAAAACTAAACTTGGCGTAAAGCCACGCACATTTTCACGCTAGCTAAATCCTTGGTGTACGCAAGTTCTCCTCTCGGTTTTGCAAACTGGTGGCACTCAGTGTTAAAGCAGTGCTACTGTTCCAGTGTGGTTTCTCTTTCTTTTTTAGATCCACATCCCTAATGCCGCTTTATGAAGTACACTGAAATTAACCGCATATTGTTTATTAGTTTAAGGCATCTGATTGTAATTAATCCGTAACAATATAATGGTCCAAGGAATGGCCAAACTATTCCAAATACCATAGCTGCTTTAGCGTTCTTACTCTCAAGTATTTAGATCTGAGTGTGGAATCACAGCCCTCAAGCAGCTGATTGGAAAGAGAATTATCGGGATACAGCCTCAAGCACACGCTGCCTCAGCCATGCACTATTTGAACTTCTCCCATACAGCAAACGCTTCAAAGACTTTCTTGTAGGGACCTCACCATTTGGAAACAGTTTCATCCAAAGACCTCTAAATGCACTCAATTAGTCCATCAAGTGCTCCTTATAGAACTGTTTGTACTCACTGTCAACTTGCAATACAGTTATAATATTGCACAACCTTAGCCACTTTATAAAACGCATATTTACATATGATAATATCATTTTTTAATATGAAATGCAGCAAAATATGTTTTTACATTATACAGATACAATTTTAACATCATTTAAATAATCTATATTGTTAATAATTAAACATGTGAGGACATGGTGTTGCAGCGCTAGCGACAATCTGGCACCCCGTTCAGGGCTGTATTCTTGCTCGGACTGGCGCGACACGGGATGGATAGATGGATATAATAATAATTATAATAATTAAATATGTACTACGAAGATATTTCAATGTTCCTTAAAAGTTTTGAAGAATTGGCATTCTAAGCATACAGATGGCTTAACGTCTTTTACAGAGCTGATTGTGTGGCAATTGGGTACTTGGAGAAAGAAAAGGAAGGACAGGAATTGTACGTTTGAAAGAGAAAGTACTGCTGCAATAAATTATTTCATCGAAGGTCGTGCACAGTGCAGCAAGCATCTTGCAGGAGAGAGGAACAATCTCTGGACAGGGAGCCAGTTCATCACTATCACTGTGCCACCGTGTTTCCATGTTTAATAACATTCTTTAATTCCTATCATCATGAAAATGATATCAAGTATACATCTCAGTATTTACATTATTCAGAGAGCTGTAATATCATGAATGTAATGGATTCTGTGTCCTATTGGAGGAAGAGAAAGCCTGTTTAAGAAGCACATAGTGATTCACACACATAGAGCACATACAAGAACACATACAAAACAAAGCATTTAACGTGCTACTTTAGTTATGATGGTATTTGAGAAACTAGTAAATTAAAGATTTTAAGATGAAGTTTATGATGTTCTACTTTAATGACAAAATAAACTACATGATTAAAGTGGAAATTTCGAGATTATTTAGAGCTACAACTCATCTTTTCACGGCGACTTTGATATCTGACAACTTCTTTTTTATTTCGGGCACTGTGCAACTTTGTGAACTTGAACTTTCGAGTTTCTCTGACACTCAATGTCACTCGATCAACTTCCTTTTGTTGTTTATATCACTGTTTAAACCAACAAATAGTAAGTTTTTCCTTGCATCCACTTGGTATTCGCTGAAATTCTTCTGTTTTCCCTCATGCTTTTGCCATTGTCTTTTCACAGAACGCTGAGCTTAAGGGCTATTTGTATTGATTTGCATATTCAAAGAGACGTAATTCTGGGAGGAGTTGGGGAGTGGCAGCAGGTATGTGCATGTTCACGCTGACCGGGATTTATGGAGTGGCGTACGCACAGAATCATGCTACTGGGTTTTTTTTGTGCATACGCACATTTCCGCTTTTGTCTGTACGCCATGTTTTAGTGTGAATTCTATGCACAGCCTTATGCATGAGGCCCCTGGTCTGGTTTATACGTTTTTAGTGACCTTACACATTTTCTCCATTTTTGAGTAACAGATCATAACAATATTTTGGAAGACAACAAAATATTACATAAAAAGAATATACACTTGATGCAGGATAAGACCATGGCTGAATTAAAACAACAGGTTCACATCCTTTACAAATTCAGACTTTAATTTATGGGAATGTTACTGTTGGAAAACATAGGGGACTGAGAATAAAAAGACACATTGTAGCCAGGCACCAGCTCTAGCATGTGAACGTTTATGGGCCAACTGGTGGCTGCTATCAACTACCTTTTTATGCATCAAAACCAGTAAGTCACTGTTTAAAGCCTAAAATATATTAAAAAAACTATGGTTAAAAGAGGCTGTTTGAATAAAATATGTTTACAAAATTCAAAATTTAAATGGCATTCTGCTCAGTTCCACTTAAAAAAAACCTTCCTTTAAACTTAGCTTCCTGTATTGTATCATAATACTGAAAATTAAGAGTCTAGTCTTCATGAAGACACATCATAAAGAAGAATACAAAACTCTTTGGAGATTAGCAAACACAGAGAATTATTTTATTATCTTTTCTGTGTACTCCTTGCAGTACAGTCTGCATTTTTTGTCCGAAAACACATCAATGCATTAATGAATTTAAATAATTGAGAACATTTTTCATGACATTTGTTTAGAAGTTCCTTTAATTTGTAGATGTTGCTTCAATGAGTCATTAATCCATTTACCAATTAGTGTTTTTTTCATGCACATAATTAAAAGAATGGTTCTGCAGAGGCAATTACAAAAACAATATGCTTAATACATTTTACAGTAATAATACATTTTCATATAATGTACATTTATAAGGAGACATTTCATCTGTTCTGCATTTAGGATAATTAGAAAATTGACATGTTTAGCTGAATGTCACTTATTAAAAAAAGTTTGAAAGAAAGTTGTTTTAAGCCTGAACTGTTATCTGATGTGGGACTATTTTGAGAGCTCTGTGTTTTAGGATTACTGATCTTTTGGTCTTGTCTTTCACAGAGCCCTACTAAAGGGTCATTCTCATTTTATTCACTGTTTGACATTGGACGTTGAATTTATATGTTCGTGACAGCTGCATTTTCAGAGCTCTTGCATCAGTACAAGAAAATTATATATTTAGAAAATATCAGTTGTAACAAATTCTATACTTGTAGGTTGCTTTGGGAAATGATATTGGTCATATTTTACACACATTTTACTATTTTATACAAATAGTTCATGTATTCTTCATATGAGTTGTGTGGAGATGTCTCAGGCTGAGCACATTGTAATAAATGTCTCCAGTCATCCTAAAAGGCAGACTTATGACATCACTGATATCACTAAAGATCTTAATGAAGCCTTTCAGTTTGTTTCTTCGTAATGTATAAACTAAAGTACTTTATTCATGGAGGCTGGAATAAAAATATCTTAGATGTTGGAATTTTTTAAGTGTTTTAAGCAGAATAAATTACACAAATGTAATCAACTTCATTAAAACTCAAGGGATGAAGGTAGATCATTGATAGTCTAATGATAAATGTTTCTAAGGCTTTTCAGGCTATGCAAAGGATGCAGTAAACAAGCAGGACTGAAAATAAATGTCATGGCTGAAGACAACAAGTAATCTCAGATAGTTGCAACATCGCGTACACTAGGTATTAGTGTATTAGATTGCTCACTTAAGTGCAAAGGGTGCAGAAAACATGAAGAGAACTGGAATTAAATTTGTTTGTTCAAGCACAAGCTTCTTGTTAGGTCTTTCATTGAAGTTTGGATGCTGATCAAAGTGTGAGGTCATCTTTTATGCTGTTATCATCATGTCTCCAAAAAGGCAGTGCTTAGAACACAAAACAATGACCAAATAACATCATGAAGACAATAACAAAAGATAAGCAAACAAAAATCAAAATGCATAAAATGTTAGAAACTAAATATTGACATACTCCTGAAAGTAGTGATCATCTCTCTGTTAAAATTTTCATGAGTTTAGCATTATAAATCAGCATCTTTTGCCTTTGAGGACCATGAAAAAATATCGTAGAATAAATTTTAAATTCAAGGATGATCAGCAATAAGGCAATTCTAGAGACTGCATTTTAAGTTGCAGAAAGTATACATTGAGGAATAAATTAAAAGCAAGTTTGGCACAGAGATAGGAAGCAAAATGTTTTTATGAATCTCAATCACTAATTTGTCAGCGGTTTAAATAATAATAAAGTCCTTTTCCACATAAAAATTCCCATACAGTGCAATAATTTAATAAATTGAATTGGTAAAATATATATCTGTTTTTATACTTTTACAAATACAAAACAAAAGATCAAAACTAATGTAATTAAAGAATAATACACACTTAACTAAAAGTAAGGTAAAATATTTAGACTTTTATAATCAATGAAGGTCACCAAATAACATAGCGGGTTGGGTAATGGATGGATAGATTATGATGAAACTGAATGCATTTAACGTGACATATCCACTGCAAACTGAAAAGATTAAAGAAGTTATGGATCTGAAAACTTTACTAAATTTTCCACTGTAACTGGCAAAACTAAAAATCTTTGGACACGCATTTCTGAAATATAGGATGACCGATTAAGAACTGCCTTCAGTATAGTTCAGTATAGACAGATCTATAATTAGTCCTTCATTATGTTAAACACTCCGAGAGACAAAGAAAAATTCACAACCAACAGAAGAGGTGGACTTGGAGTCAAAATTTCCACCTATAAAAAAACAATATGATCATAATAGTGAGAGAAACTGACAAGTATCTATTTTAAAGCAAATAGGATGGCCATGCAAGCTAAACACAGAAGTCAACAAAGTCTGGTCCTGAGAAATTAAAAAAAAATAACAATTGCAAACATGTTGAAATTAGTAAAATATGCTAAAAGCTTTAGTGAGAAGTCAAGCAAAATGACACCTTTTATTGGCTAGCTAAAAAAATTGCAATATGCAAGCTTTCGAGGAACTACAATGGTACAACACCCTAGTACTATTAAAAGCTTTAAAAAGCTATTGAGTAAATAAAACAAATACAACTATATTGACTATAACACAATGTAAAGAAGATATTTGTAAAATATGACACTTCCAAAGTAAAAACTCTGCAGAAGACCATGGTATCATGTTGAAAACCCTGTGAAAGACACCTAAATGGTGGCACTGGCTGTGACTACTATTGTGTGTTTTATATATTGTGAAAGACCCACCCAGCAACAGACAGACACGACTCCAGATGTCCCAAAACATGCACTGTTTAATAGAAATACTGTATACACACAATACCGTGCACAAACCACAAGGCTCAGTTCTTTTTTACTTCTCTTCAGCCGCCTCCACTCCTCTCTCATAAGCTCCGTCTTCTCCCTCCTGAATCCAGCTCCTCAAATGGAGTGAGGCAGCCCCTTTTATCCCACCCCGGATGTGCTCCAGGTGCTCCGTGATGATCTTCCGGCAGCACTTCCTAGTATAGCGGAAGTGATGTTGTCTTTGGCTCAGGAACCATCCAGGTGCCCCTGGTGGCAACCACGAACCCAAACAGGGCTGAGCTCCCCAGCTCCGTGGTCCTGATGGAATCCAGCGGGGCTGCCCTCTTACATCCAGGGGGAGGTATTGCCCCTCTCCCTGTCCTTCCGGGTTCCAGGTGTCCCGGTGGGGCAAGATACCTGGCCATCTGCCACAATATATATATAGATCTGGGTCTATCAAGATCCTGGAATAATTAGAGGGACTTCTGCAGGGGTTTTTGAGTCCCCCAAAGCTTCCAAGGGCAGTATATGTTAACCTCACAACTAGTCAGGACAACTAGTCTCTTGAGTATTACACTGTAATAAAAGGAATATGCAGACTCCTGGTGCTAGTTCACAGAGCTCTACACATATGATAGCTGAGCTTTGTGCGGTGGCCTGGAACTATGGAGGTCATTTGCAAAGTCTATGCAGAAGTAGTTCAGTGATTTGATTATAAAAGCCCCATCCACTTAGTTTTTCTTTCATCTTGAAAATGGAAGGAAAGTTGGGGCTCAACATGCAGGAGGGAGAATGGAAAATGAGAGTGGCTGAAGAGTGTGGTGTATGAAAGGCTAGCAGATGTGACATAATTTCACTTTGGGTTATGGTCTATGCACCTCAAAAGCAAGTTAAGCACTAGTGGTTAGGTAGGCCCTAAGGGCAGGCCTTTGGTCATTTCTTTTTTGTTTGTAAATTTGTTATACCTTACTAGTCCTTTTGTTTTGAATAAACACACATTTTGATGTTATTTTATCCGCCTGTGTCACTGTTTGAGTTTGGGGGTGGCTTAAGTGTGTCCACACAGCCCAAAATATACATTTCTTAGCTTGGGGTTAGTTTCTAAATAATTTAGCACACTTTGCCTACTGAACATCCCTACTATTTAAAGCTGAATCATTTGCTTAATAATGATAATCCTGAGTTTTTAAAACCAGGTGGCATACTTTTTTCACAAATTTAAAACCTAACCTGTTAAGATACTTTCAAATTACAAACGACCATATTGAAATAAGTCTAAACACAGAAATTATGTTCCTTAAGGCTATATACATTACACAACTTATGAGTTTTAGTTGTAGGGGCAGGCTGTATGTTCAGGAGAGCTGCCAACCAATGAATGAACTTAGTTAGGTAGCTAGTTAGCAAGTTAGTTAGGTTCAGTCAGGTCAATGTCTACTCATGGTTACTCTATGGATAGATGCCCTGAAAAGCTGGATGTTGGAACTGTGTCTGTCCACCATGTAGCAGGTCTTTCTCTTTCCCGTTGAACTACAGTAATCCCTCCTCGATCGCGGGGGTTGCGTTCCAGACCCCCCCCCGCGATAGGTGAAAATCCGCGAAGTAGAAACCATATGTTTGTATGGTTATTTTTATATTTTTTAAGCCCTTATAAACTCTCCCACACTGTTAACATTATTAGAGCCCTCTAGACATGAAATAACACCCTTTAGTCAAAAGTTTAAACTGTGCTCCATGACAAGACAGAGATCATCTTTTTTTCTTTCTCACAATTAAAAGAATGCAAATATATCTTCTCTTCAAAGGAGTGCCCGCATCAGGAGCAGAGAATTTCAGAGTGAGAGAGAGAGAGAGAGCGCTCGCAAAGAAAAGCAAACAATCAAAAAATCAATACGTGTGCTTTTAAGCATTCCGAAACACCGCAATAAAGCGGCATTTTTTAGAGGAGCATCAGTATCTTCTAAGCAAACAGCCTCTGTGCAAACAGCCCCTCTGCTCACATCTCCTCCGTCAGGCGCAGAGAACGTCAGAGAGAGAGAGAGGGAGCGCGAGATTAAAGCAAACAATCAAAAAATCAATATGTGTGCTTTTGTGCTTTTAAATATACCGAAGCACCACGATAAAGCTGCATTTTTTAGAGGAGCATCAGTATCTTCTAAGCAAACAGCCTCTGTGCAAACAGCCCCTCTGCTCACACCCCCTCCGTCAGGCGCAGAGAATATCAGAGAGGGTGAGATAGAGGCAGAGACAAGCAAACAATCAAGCACCGCGCGGGATGCATATCTTATATCATTGAGGAGTTTTAGTTAATATGTAATACATGCTCTGATTGGGTAGCTTCTAAGCCATCCGCCAATAGCGTCCCTTGTATGAAATCAACTGGGCAAACAAACTGAAGAAGCATGTACCATAAATTAAAAGACCCATTGTCCGCAGAAATCCGCGAACCAGCGAAAAATCCGTGATATATATTTAGATATGCTTACATTTAAAATCCGCGATAGAGTGAAGCCACGAAAGTCGAAGCGCGATATAGCGAGGGATTACTGTAGTTTGCATGATGTTCTTTTCCAGTGAAAATTCTCTCTGCATTATGTTTTCAAAGTAAGAGAGTTGAATTTTTTTGTCATGAGCCTCCAATGAAATCTTTGGTTTTGTTATGTGTCTACTAGTTCATGTTCTGTATTTTTTGTTTATGATTTTTTTATGACTTTTCTGTTTAAAGTGTTTTTTTATGTTTATAATAGTCATGTTCATAAATTTTTTAGTTTTGTCTAAAAATTGTAATTTTTTTATGCTTTGTCACGCACGCGCGAGTAGGAGACCGCGGACGGATCTGAACACACCTGAAAAGGTATTCGCCGGCAGGGAATGGCGGGGTACTAATTCTCTCCCTCTTATTTCTTACAGGAAAAAAGACTCTCCGCCGCCATAAGCCGACTTTGACCGCAGTACGGTACTTCCGCCCTTCCTCCGCCATCTTGCCCTGACGTCATCACTCCCATCCTCCCTCACGGCTCCTTCCCAGCATTCCTCCACTTCCGGCTCCTCCCTAATAAAATGGCCGCCGACGCCATGTTTGGCGTCGCGTGTATGAACTGTGTTTTGTTTATATATTTGACCATTTTATTTCTTTTATTGTGGAGCATCTACAATATACGGGGCCGGAAAACCCCAAACCTTTATGTTGCCTGTTGCTGAGTCTTTTACAGCTTCTATGTGGATGTATGTGTTCTGTTTGGTTTCTTGTGTTTTGTGGTGATTCCAAAAGAGGCGGGGCCACTTTTCCATCTCCATCAAGGAACTGCCCCAAGCCCTATAAAGAATGTGCAGAGAGACGGTCCAATGGGATACATTGTTAAAGCTTGGTGTTGATAAGTTCTCTCTTGTATTTTGCATTTACTTTTTTTATGATTACCTCTTCTTTTGACTACTCTCTTTGGATTACAGTATTAGGGCTTTGCTTTTGGAATTACCCTTTGGACATACCTTTTATGCTCTTTTGCACTCTGAGCAATTCATTGTAACAGAGCTTTTGTTAATAAATCTTTTTTTAAAGATTCCTTACTTGCCTATATGTGCTCAACCAGACGTTTATAGTTTCCCTCTTCTTGCAGGTATTTTTTTCTGATATTTTGTGGACATTACTGATTATTTTGCTTGCTGCAGCTGAAGACAGCATATTGCTTTGGGGCCTGGCTGAAGTCAAGGTTGCTTTTCAGTCATTTAAATTGACATGGTCTGGTGACGTGTGACACCCTGTGTAGTGGCAAGGTTGGCACCAGACCACACAGTGGGCATCTTCTAGTGCAGGACCGTCAGGACCAGATTTGTGACAAGTCAGACAAGGAGAGACAGACACAAAAAGGTGATATTTCCAAAACAAGAGTGGGTTTATTTACAGGTGCAAGAAAACAACAAAAATAATGTCCCAGTCAAAAATAGTGAACAATATATACAGTGAAGCCTCCAGTCCCCAAAAATGGAAACTAAAGACAAAAATGTATATACACAAAAATTGGTAGTCTTCGTAAATGAAGAAAAGAAGTTCAGGAAGAAACTACACATGTGACAAAGTACGAAGAATGCCAAAAATTTTTAAAAGAAAGAAACAAAAAAAAGTGTATATATATAAAAGAACAAAAGACAAAGTGCACCAAAATCTATATAAATATAAATACCTCCATGTCCAAGAAGAGCTGAAAGTTAGCTGCCGTTCCACGCAGACCAAACGGCATCAACGTGAACTGATACAGTCATCCAGGTGCTTTAAAAGCAGTGAGTGGTTTTGCTTCCTCAGTATGAGGAACCTGCCAGTAGCCCTTGCACAGATCAATAGTGGTTAAATATTTTGTAGGACCAACTCATCCACCCTAGGCATGGGGTAAGTATCAAAAGCTGAAATGGCATTAAAGTTACTGTAATCCACACAGAAGCGCATCTGTTCATTCTTCTTAGGTACAAGAAATACACCAATCGCTCACAGATGGTTCAATGATCCCAAGTTGTTTCATCTAGTTCAGCTCCTCACAGAACATCTCCTGCAGGCATGTACAGTATACAGTATGCCATCGAACCGCACCTGGAGAGGTAAGGCGTATATCATGTTGGATTAACTTAGTTTTACAAGGCAAAGAACCGAACAAACCCTCAGGAATTATATCCAACACTTCTTTTCTCTTTGTTTCTAACACATGTTCCAAAGAGGGCAAAGTTCCTGCTTCCTTGCCAGAGGGTACCTCTTCCTCTTCCATGACACTATGAATCAAACTATGATTTGAAGGATTAGCATTTTCATACCAGGGTTTCAACATATTGATGTGAAAAGTCTATCTTGGCTTCCTGGGATGATCAGGCATTTCACTTTCATATGTGACAGGCCCTTTTTATGCAGTCACTGTATAAGGCCCCTGCCACTTGGCTAGCAAACTGCTTCCTAATGTGGGCAATAACAAATGTACCTTTTGTCCATTTGTGAGGTCTAGGTCTTTGACTGCCTTGTCATGCCATAAATTCTGTTTGGCTTGTGCGCTGTCCATACTTTCCTTTACCCGTTCAGACAGGTTGGCAAATTTTTTCTGTAACTTCAGGACAAAAGTTAGGACATTCTGTGACTCAGTTCTGTCTTTCTCCCTCTAGGGCTTATTTTAGTACTGTTAGAGGTCCTTGTGCATGACGACCATATAAAAGCTCAAATGGGGAGAACCCAGTGGATGTTTGTGGAACCTACTGGTAAGCAAACAATAGAATTGGCAGCCATTGGTCCCAATCTGACCGGGTTTTACTCACAAACTTCCACAGCATTTGTTCCAGGGTGGCATTGTATCGCTCTACCAGCCGATCTGTCTGTGGGTGATAGGGTGTGGTCCTTAACCCCCTGATGCCTAGAAAGCTATTCACCTGCTTCATGTTTGGATGTTAAATTGGATCTCTGATCTAAAAGCAACTCTCTAGGGATTCCTACTCTGGAGAACAGCTGTATGAGTGCTCTGACTATATTGCTGGCATTGGTCTTTTTCCATGGAAAGGCCTCTGGGAACCTGGTTGCTTAGTCACATACTACTAAAATATACTTATTTCCAGCACGGCTACGTCCAAGAGGACGCAGGTAAAAGGCTCTTCTGCCAATGGTAATGGTATGAGTGGAACCTTATCCTCCCTCTTCACCGATCCAAACTTCTGACATTCTGCACAGGTTTTAATGTAGTTGGCCACATCCTTAATCTATCCCGACCAATAGAAATGATGAGACAGCTGGTCTGAAGTTTTCACCTGCCCTAAGTGACCAGACCAAGGAATGCTATGGCTTAGATGCAGCACTTTTTCTCACAGACTAAAATGCAACACCAGCCTCAGCCCATATTCATCTTGTTGATAGAGAATGTTATCCTTGAGGACAAACT
>JANRMT010027041.1:119365121-119395771 GCA_026402145.1 Polypterus bichir lapradei | reverse complement strand
AGATACTCAAAGGCAGTATGGGTTCGCCTTGCTTCTGAGGAACACCCTAGAGCTTCTCTCGCCTCCACCAACTACGGGCTTTACGGACTGTGCTTTTACTCTCCATTTCCCCAAATGGCAGCAAGTCCCAACCATCCTGGGCACTTTCCCTTCGCTGCTTGGGCCCTCATGACCACCAGAGTCTCCGCCTGCAGAGTACCCTGTAGGAGGTCTTCAATCCCAGGTACAACCAACCTGAGCAGCACTGGGTAAGGCATATTGTCTACGACACCTATTAGCAACTCATAGCCCAAACCTTGCTTCTCCAGGTTCACATTGACTAGAGCAGTGTTTCCCAACCTTGGTCCTGGGGGTACACTGTGGCTGCAGGTTTTTGTTCCAACCAGATTCCTAATCAGTGACAACACCTGATAACATTGATCTCATTTAATTAGCTGGTGTTATTTTTATTTTATTCTACATTCAGAAGAGCACAGCAGCACGATTTTCACATTTATAAGGCATTTAAAATATTTCTGATTTTGCTATAGATTTAAATGCTTAACTGTCTTTTGTTGATTTCCTTATATTTTGCCCTTTCTCTGTGCAGTTTATCCCTTTCGTGTATCTTATTAATGACAATTAAAAATGAGCAGAGCAGACACGCTGGTAAACAACACTGAATAATCAAAGGCTGCAACTACTTTAGCATCAGACCCACTAATTAGTAAATAAAGGATTAATTAAACAGTTAGAACACCTAGAAAAGTAGAATGAAAATCAAGATGAAAATATTGTTAAAATGAAAAAAATACATTATTCCTATATAACTGCTTGGTACATTTTAATATACAGTATATATATATATATTTATTTTTTACCAAACTTAGTTTTCTAATTTCTGTATTGTTCCCCAAACAAAGAACTAGAGAAATAACACATCACTTAATTAGCACAGGAGTTCAATTAAAAACAGAAGCTGGTTGGCACAAAAGCCTGCAGCCACAGTGTGCCTCCAGGACTGAGGTTGGGAAACATTGGACTAGAGGATAGGCAACCTCGTCACCATGGATGCACCTGTATTTCCTCTTGGGTGCGCTAGCTCCCTGGTTGGAATGAGTTCTTTTGCAATTGCAGCGTCTTAAGTAACCCGAAACTATACAGATATAATATTAAAAGGTGATACCTCTCCCATAGTGATACGGCGTTAAGAAATCACATAAGAGAAAATAACTTAGCTTTCTTTAATGACGATTTACGCAGCATTTCAAGACTTCTATCAAGGTGGGATCTCGATGTATACAGTCTGCCATTTTCGTCACTGCGCTGGAAGGGTTCTCAGGACCGGATGACAATATCCCCCATCCATCCATTGGCTTAGAGGTGTTTGCCTGCTCTCCAAGTCTTTTAAACTGTTTTCTCCATGAGCAGGCCCTTACTTAGGTAAATCATGCCATTCCAAACAAGGCAAGGAGAGGATTCAATTTCATCTCTAACATACCAAAATAGTACAATGCCTATTTTCGTAGTTGTCCCTTTCTAATGTTTGCCTAGCAATTCTAAATGATGAGCCCCTATGTGCTAAATTTGGCCTGTACATGTGTGTGGATTTATAAAATCATTTTTGTACAGAGCACAGTGACATTAAACTTATATTCTGATTACAACACCTCAATGCAATGCTCTGCTCTGACTCCACCACTCTGCCGGCCGAATAATCTCTCCTCACCAGAGACTGGCTGCTTCCAGCATTGTACTGTTTACCTGCCCTAGTAATGCTTACTACCTTCTCTCTGTTCTCAAAAGGTGTATTCTTCTCAGGTAGGGGGCAAGGGATAAAACAAAGTTTTGTCTCTTTATGTCTGTTTGGACAAAATCTAATCATGTGGCCTTTCTGTCTGCAGCCATGGCAAACCCAACCTTCCCTGTTTCCTGACTTCACAGGTGGGCAAACCATACTAGTAGAACCATGACCCATATCAACCCAAGACATACCTGTGGGCTTGAATGTTGGTCTTGCCTCAAATTGACTTCTTTCTCAGGCTCCAAACTCTGCAAGTTTGTCTGTTTCCTTGGAAGTCTTCGGACACTGTTCCTCAACCCAGGTCCTCAATTTGGAATCGAAAACCTGTAAAATTTGCTCCAACACAATAAAGTCAATTATTTGTTCTACTGAATGCTTATTTGGCTGTAACCAAATTGTGCATAACTCATTTAGTAGTGTCAGAGGTTCTCTTGGGGACTGACCTTCCCCAGTATGGCAGTATGACTGGTAAGGGGAGAGAGTTAGCAGATATGATGGAGAGAAGGAAGATTGATATATTGTGCGTGGAAGAGACTAAATGGAAGGGGAGTAAGGCCAGGTGGATCGGAGGTGGATTGAAATTGTTCTATCATGGTGTGGATGGGAGGAAAAATGGGATAGGAGTTATTCTGAAGGAACAGTATGTCAAGAGTGTTTTGGAGGTGAAAAGAGTGTCAGGCAGAGTAATGAGTATGAAGCTGGAAATTGGAGGTGTGATGATGAATGTTGTTAGTGCATATGCACCGCAGGTTTGGTGTGCAATGGGTGAGAAAGAAGATTTTTGGAGTGAGTTGGATGAAGTGTTGAACAGTGTACCCAAGGGACAGAAAGTGGTGATTGGAGCGGATTTCAATGGCCATGTTGGTGAAGAGAACAGTGGAGATAAGGAGGTGATGGGTAGGTATGGTGTCAAGGAGAGGAATGAAGAAGGTCAGAGGATAGTGGATTTTGCCAAAATGATGGACATGGCTGTGGTGAATACGTATTTTAAGAAACAGATGGAACATAGGGTTACGTACAAGAGTGGTGGAAGATGCACACAGGTAGATTACATCCTATGCAGAACAGTTGATCTGAATGAGATTGAAGACTACAAAGTGGTGGCAGGGGAAAGTGTAGTTAAGCAGCATAGGATGGTGGTCTGTAGGATGATGTTGGAGATCAAGTAGAGGAAGAGAGTGGGTGCAGAGCCAAGGATCAAATGGTGGAAAAAGGAAGACTGCAAGCTTGAGTTTAGGGAGGAGGTGAGACAGGCACTGGGTGGCAGTGAAGAGTTACCAGACAGCTGGGAAACTACAGCAAATGTAGTAAGGGTGACAGCAAGAAGGGTGCTTGGCGTGACATCTGGAAGGAGGAAAAGGAAACCTGGTGGTGGAATGAGGAAATACAGGAGAGTATACAGAGGAAGAGGATGGCAAAGAAGTGGGATAGTCAGAGAGATGCAGAAAGTAGACAAGAGTACAAGGAGATAAGGCGCAAGGTGAAGAGAGAGGTGGCGAAGGCTAAAAAAGGTGTATAATAAGTTGTATGAGAGGTTGGACACTAAGGAAGGAGAAAAGAACCTGTACCGATTGGCTAGACAGAGGGACCGAGCTGGGAAAGATGTGCAGCAGGTTAGGTGATAAAGGATAAAGAAGGACATATACTCACAAGCAAGGAGAGTGTGTTGAGCTGATGGAAAGAGTACTTTGAGAGGCTGATGAATGAAGAGAACGAGAGTGAGAAGAGGTTGGATGATGTGGAGATAGTAAATCAGGAAGTGCAACTGATTAGCAAGGAGGAAGTAAGGACAGCTATGAAGATGATGAAAAATGGAAAGGCCGTTGGTCCAGATGACATACCTGTGGAAGCATGAGGGTGTTTAGGAGAGATGGCAGTGGAGTTTTTAACAAGATTGTTTAATGGAATCTTGGAAAGTGAGAGGATGCCCGAGGTGTGGAGAAGAAGTGCACTGGTGCTGATATTTAAGAATAAGGGGGATGTGCAGGACTGCAGTAACTACATGGGGATAAAATTGATGAGCCACAGCATGAAGTTATGGGAAAGAGTAGTGGAAGCTAGATTAAGAAGTGAGGTGATGATTAGTGAGCAGCAGTATGGTTTCATACCAAGAAAGAGCACCACAGATCAAATGTTTGCTCTGAGGATGTTGACGGAGAAGTTTAGAGAAGGCCAAAAGGAGTTGTATTGCATCTTTGTGGACCTGGAGAAAGCATATGACAGGGTGCCTCAAGAGGAGCTGTGGTATTGTATGAGGAAGTCGGGAGTGGCAAAGAAGTACGTAAGAATTGTACAGGATATGTACGAGGGAAGTGTGACAGTGGTGAGGTTTGCAGGGAGTAGAGTTGGTGAAGGTGGATGAGATTAAATACTTTGGGATCAACAGTACAGAGTAATGGAGATTGTGGAAGAAAGGTGAAAAAGAGAGTGCAGGCAGGGTGGAATGGGTGGTGAAGAGTGTCAGGAGTAATTTGTGACAGACGGGTATCAGCAAGAGTCAAAGGGAAGGTCTACAGGATGGTAGTGAGACCAGCTATGTTATATGGGTTGGAGACAGTGGCACTGACCAGTAAGCAGGAGACAGAGCCTGAGGTAGCAGAGTTAAAGATGCTAAGATTTGCACTGGGTGTGACGAGGATGGATAGGATTAGAAATGAGTACATTAGAGGGTCAGCTCAAGTTGGACAGTTGGGAGACAAAGTCAGTGAGGCGAGATTGCATTGCTTTGGACATGTGCAGAGGAGAGATGCTGGGTATATTGGGAGAAGGATGATAAGGATAGAGCTGCTAGGGAAGAGGAAAAGAGGAAGGCCTAAGCAAAGGTTTATGGATGTGGTGAGAGAGGACATGCAGGTGATGGGTGTAACAGAACAAGATGCAGAGGACAGAAAGATATGGAAGAAGAAGATCCGCTGTGGCAACCCCTAACGGGAGCAGCCAAAAGAAGAAGAAGTTCTATATTCTCTGGCTCCTGGAACCCCACGTTCTTACAGGCGACTCTCTACTTCTTTCAGTGGGTTTGTCTGGACTTCAGGGCCAGGACTGTTGAACCAAGTTCACATGTTCTTGCAACTGGAAGAAATGGTGCTGCAAGGTCTTGATGCGCTGCTCCATCAGTTGATCTTTGTCTTCTTGCACGGCGATGAACTGGCGTAAGAGCTTCTCTACCATCTGGACATCCCCATTAATATTGGGATCCTCAACTGCCTGGGCTGCTCCGGAGTCCACTCCCTGGGAACGACTTGAAGTGTCGACTCCCAGCACCTTCTTAGGAGCCATACTGCCAAAACTGTCTTTGTCTGTGCTCCAAAAACAAAAATATAGTCTGCACTCTCGCAACACCTGACCAGTCCCACCACTGCCACCAAAATGTGACACCCCGTGTAGTGGCAAGGTTGGCACCAGACTATACAGTGGGCATCTTGAAGTTCAGGACCAACCGGGACCAGATTTGTGACAAGTCAGAAATGAAGACACACAAAAAGGTGATATTTTCAAAACAAGAGTGGGTTTATTTACAAGTGCAACAAAACAACAGAAATAATGTCCCAGTCAAAAATAGTGAGCAATAGATGCAGTATTGTTTCCAGTCCCTGAAACTGAAAAAATAAAGACAAAAATTTATATACACAAAAACTGTTAGTCTTTCTAAATGAAGAAAAGAAGTTCAGGATGAAACTATACACGTAACAAAGTACAAAGAATAATAATAATAATAAGTTACATTTATTGAGCGCTTTTCACAAACCCAAGGTCGCATTACATATAGATTAAAAAAAAAAATTACACAGATGACAAGAGTTTGTAGAAGAGGAAATTTTTCAGTTGAGATTTAAAAGTGCAGAAAGAGGGGCAATCTCAGAGAGACTGAGAAAGAGAGTTCCAGAGTTGAGGGGCTATAGCACAGAAGGATCTGCCTCTCAAGGTGGAAAGTCTGATGCGTGGGACAGTAAGGAGATTACTGCTTGAGGACCTGAGAGAGTGACAAGGAGTGTAAGGAGCTAGTAGCTGAGTGAGGTAGAGGGGGACAAGTTTATGTAGGGCTTTGAAGGTGAGAAGCAGAATCTTGAATTTAATCTTTGATGGAACCAGTTACCAGTGAAGCTGTGAGAGAACAGGGGAGATGTGAGCAAAATGCTTTGTGTGGATGAGGACTCTAGCTGCAGAATTCTGAATATACTGTAGCTTTTGTATAGATTTTGCAGGGAGGCCAATAAAGAGGGAATTACAGTAATCAATATGAGACATTATGAAACAATGAACCAGAGTTTGAGCATCATTTAAGGACTGCAATGGACGGAGGAGGGCAATGTTACAGAGATGATAGAATGAAATTTTGGAAAGAGACCTAATGTGTAGATCAAAGTTAAGTGATGAATCAAACAAAACATCAAGATTTCTGACAACAGGAGCAGGTTTGACAAGTGTACCATCAACAGAAATAGAGAAATTGGAATGCCTTAGAATGTTGGGATTTTGGACCTACCAGTAACACTTCAATTTTATTGTTATTACATTTGAGAAAGTTATTTTCCATCCATAGCTTAAGATCAGTGATGCCGTCTGTGAGTGTGCTGGGAGGTGAATCTGTAGGGGAGTCTGTACTAAAATATAAGTCTATATCGTCTGTATAACAGTGGAAGTTAAGGCCATGTCTGTGAATAATATGACCCAATGGAAGGATATAAAATAGAAAAAGTAATGGCCCAAGGACTGAACCCTGAGGACACCATGTGACACAGGTGAGGTGGAGGATTTATATCGGCCGAGTGTAACAAACTGTTGCCTATTAGAAAGATATTATATGAGCCATTGAAGGGATAAGTCAGAGATGTTAACAGCAGAGAGACGTGACAGGAGGATTTCATGATTAACAGTGTCAAATGCTGCACTTAAGTCAAGAAGGAGGAGAATATTAAGGGAACCGCAATCTGCAGACCAGAGAAGAGCTGTCTCAGTGCAGTGCTGTGTATGAAAGCCAGACTGAAAAGGCTCATAGAGTGTATTATCTAGAAGAAAAGCATGGAGTTGTGTAGCCCACGCGTTTATTCACCTTAGCCAAAAAAGGGAGATTAGAGCTAGGCCTGTAACTGGAGAGAAAGGAAGGATCCAGGTCAGTTTTTTTAAGGTTTGGGATAACTGCAGAAGTTTTGAGGGCAGTAGGGACAGAACCTGAAATGAAACATGCATTTACCAATGAGGCAACAGGAATAATAATTATGGATGAGCATGTCTTAAGCAGAGAAGTGGGGGCAGTATCAAGCAGACAGGAGTAGGAATTAGACTTATTAATAAGTTCAGAGATGGCAAGAGAGTCAACAGGTGAGAAACAAGTGAGTCTTGATGATGGAGATGGCAAACCAGAACGAGTGAGTGATTGAGGTGTGGTAGGGAAACTGTGATAGATTTGATCAATTTTGGTATTAAAGAAATGTAAGAAAGCCTGACACTGATCAGCTGTATTGGGGCATGCTAGAGGAGGGGGTTGGAGGAGTTTATTAACAGTTCTAAAAAGAGTTCTAGGCCTAGTCTTAGCACCATTTATGAGAGAGGAATAATAGTTGGAGCGAGCAGTGTTAAGGGCATCCCAAAATTTAAGTATGTGCTCAGTGTAAAGCTGTGAATGAACTATGAAGCCCGTTTTCTTATGAAGCCGTTCAAGATGCCGGCTAGTGGCTTTCATAGCTCTCAGCTCATCAGTGTACCAGGGACAGGAGCAGAAGGCTGGAATATGCCTACTCCTTAAGGGAGCAAAGTTATCTAACAGTTGGGAAACACAGCAGTTATAAAGGGAAGCCATGTTTTCAGGAGAGGGAAGACTATGCAATTCAGAAAGAGATGAAGACAGAAGGGAAGCAGCAAACAAATCAGAATTAACAGACCTAATGTTGTGATAGGAGACAGACTTTTTCTTGACAGATGTAGTGGTAATAATGCTAAAGTTACTTTCAATAAGCTTATGATCAGACATACCAGAGAGTGAACCTGAGACAAAGACATTATTCAAGCCATTTGAACAAAGAAAGACAAGAATATAACCCTGAGTATGAATGGGGAAATCCACATGCTTTGTCAAGTCAAAACAATCAAAAGTTGTGATAAATTCAGCTGTTAGACAGCAGTTGATATCAACATGAATATTAAAATCACCATGTAAAATTACAGCAGGGCAAAGAGATGAGATTAAAAAAATGTACAAGAAAAAAAAGTGTATATACAAGAACAAAAATCAAAGTGCACCAAAACACAAAGTCTATATAAATATAAATACCTCCATTAAAATAAAGCTAAACTAGGAGATATAGATTTGCAAGAAATTTACAAAATAAGGCACATGCCGCTGTTTAGTAAACTAATTGAAAGAGCTATACTAACCATGCTAACCACACCACCGAGTCTAAAGACAACCCTTAAGAGGCAGGAAATGCCTGTTATAATCGGCACAAATCTTTACCCAATCCCACGACACGTTGCTCCCTTTTACCAATCGCGACAGACACCGGTGCTTTCTGCACAGGTGCTCCTTTCAACCTTTGCAAAGCACAAGCACGAACAGGACCACGTCCTGACACGACTCCCTCAGAAGAGCCGATACACACTACAAAAGTAAGTTTCTTTTCTTTGGGAAATCTCTCCTCACACTAATGTATGCATTCACATTCTTAACTAAAATGCTTTGCACCTCTCTTTGCCAATGGCAGGAGAAAGGCTTTTACGATGGGGTATGCGCAGTGTCCTCCAGCAGGCCTGACCTGGAGGTGCACCCGACCCATCGCTGGAGTCCTGCTGTGTGAACCTGCAGAAGTCAAAGTTAAAATGACTGTGAAAGTTCACCCTGCACTTAATGACTTAAACAGTTAAGTGCTTTAACGTTTATTTTCAAAAGTCGACTTTACCCTGTTCTTTGGACTTTTTACTTTAAAGTGGTAATGCCAGCTAGGCGGATTACCATATGGAAGTTACGTAATGTGACATCAGCTTTAGAGTGAGTTGGTAAACAACCACTTCTTAATCATTTAACAGTCGGGTAAATTTACAATGAAGTTTGTAAGAATATGTTAAGATTCTATGTTCTTCGTTTTGTCAAATATTATAACAAAGATAATTTCTTTAGTGTACTTGGCACACATTATTTGTATAAAATAACAAGATGTTATTTTCAGAGTTAAAAACATGAAAAAACACTATGAGCTCTTCCCTTAAATACTACAAATGATAAATGTTTATCCTGTGAAGTTTTCTTTTCCTTACCGTAAATACATTCCTCCCATTGGATGTTTAACAGTGAGTGGTTATTCTTCTATTTTGTGAACTTCCTGTATGCTCCATTCAATTGTCCTCCACCTTAATTATGTTTGATTGCTGATGTGTGTATTGTCTGATATGTTTTTAGATAAATTGATGGTTGTAAATTGAATAAGATAAATAGGGTAATACATTTTTGTCAGCTGAGCCAGTGTTTCTTTTTTTTTAAGAAAAGCTGAGCTGACAACGTATTGTATGTACAGAGAGTTAGCTGCCTTATGCTGATATGGCAACATCCAATTCCCACAGCAAACATTTGTTAAATTGACCAACACACACTTTTTCTCACAAAAACATATGCATAGCAGTGTATTGAGTCAAAATCATTCATTAGCACTGAAAAAAAGAAAAATAAATAATTCCAAAAATATAATGTATATAAAATGTTGAGGACATCCAAAAATGCAGCAAGCAATTAAGTTAAAAATAACATTCATTGTACCATGTTTTATGGCATTAGTTAGATTTCTTATTTCTCCCTCTGTGTTCTGCTTGGCCTTAATGCAGCATACTGTGGATCATACTATCTGATGCACTCCAACCTCATGCAAATCAACTTGGGTAGATTTATCAGGGGTGTTTTTAAAATAGTTGAAATCATAATTAACAATAAGATTTATGTTGGCTTGTGATGTGACTTATCTAAAAACTGTAAGATTACTTATGGGATATCACAGAGTTCTGTTTTAGGATCTCTGTTCTTATTGTACATGCTAACCACTGATAATGTAATTACTAAACATCATAGTTTGTATGATAATGCACTGTTGTGTATGCATTTCACCAGAAGACCAAAATTCTGTTAACAGGTTAATCAGGTGCATGTCAGACATTATGCACTGTATACATCAAAGTTTTTTAAGTCTAACCAGGATCTGACAGATACTGTATATTATTTCAGAGAGCTCAAAATTTAAAGTAATTTATTAGTGTCTTTTTCTTTAATTTACATTGATTTGGTATGACCTCATTGATGGATTTCACATATCAGCAGTTATGAACTTCATTATATAAATGAGGAACTATGAACTTTAGAGAAGGATATTCATCAGCTCCTCCTCCACCAATCCCACATGAGGGAACAGAGGGCAGCTCTTCAGGCAATGTAAGATGCGTCATGCATCAACATCTCAGCTTCTTCTTCCATATCTGAGGCGATGACATTGACACTAAATGCTTCTTAGTGGTGGAACTCTGTCCAACTAAGAAGCATGTTCCAGAATGAATGCCAATGCCATGGAAGGTATATATTTAACTAGCAGTCAGACTTGAAAGCATGGCGCTTGTGGCACTGTCACAGCAGAGACCACAGGCTTCTTACAGCGACTTCTCCTATAGTCTAAAGATTCAAACAGAAATTGGGCTAGTGATCGAGTATCATCTTTAGTCTTCCCCCATGTTTCCCTTCACCAAGACCTGTGAAACACTCCTCATGCTTACATCCACAATCTAAATTAAACTGAAGCACATAACTTTATGTCCTTATGGTGCCCTGCAACCACCATATAATGTACCTTGCACATAAAAAAAGCAAAAAACAGATAAAAACATAATGACACAAGTCCCGTTCCCTTCTTCCTTGTTCTGGATGAATGATGGGACCACAACTTTCAGAGTTCAAAAAAACAAAAACCCCAGTCCTTTTCCCTTTTTCAGGTTATGCAAAGGACCCAATGACATCTTAAAGGAAAAAAAAAAAAGCTCCCTATATTATCCCCACTTCACAATACTTTAGAAGATAAATCATATAACAACTAGCCATGATATGTTTCTCATAGTTTTCACAGAGATAATGAATGGGACCCCATTTACTTTTTATGTATTTCTTTTATCTCAGTCCACAAGTTACCAAGCCGGTACACAAGGGTGGTTACATGTTATATTTAGTCATGTTGAAGGGACACCACTGATGTGATGTTGATCCAGGACTTTGGCATTGCAGATCACTACTGTGTTTTCTTTGAATTAACATAATTAGATCTATAAAGGAATTAATTTAAGATGTGCTAATTTGATGTAATAACCACTTCCATATTTTCTACTATTATTAAAATTTAATTGTTGTATTTTTTTAGCTTTGATAGTCACAGAAAAAACAATTCATATACGTATTACTAGCTCGCTTGATTACTGCCTTTCTCTTTTCTCATTTCCCATAAAGACATTACATCCTCCACAACTGGTACAAAAGGAAGCTGTTTCCTGAAGAGGCATTAGCTCTCTTGGAAATGTGTTCTTTTAAAATTGTGGCATATTAAATAATTAAGCAATATCATAATATACCAGAAACGTCGATATCCCTCCCATCGTGATTACGGCGGTACAAGAATCACATGAGAAACGATATCTTTTAGCTTACATTTACTGACGATTAACGCGGTTATAGACGGAGAGGCGCATGGTACAGACTAAAATCCAGGTGGGAATCTGGATCAACACAGTCAGCCATTTTCTCATCACCACGCTGGGAGGTTTTTCTTCGAGCTTTGTCGATTCCGCCTCTAAAGGTCTGGCTGTTGTCCAAGCTTTTATAATGTCTTACTTCATTTGCTGGTCTTCTCTGTTTCCAAACAAGGGCTGAATTCCTCCTCCACAAAATACAGAAATATCATAGTGCTTATATGCCGGTTCTCATTCTCCCAATAAGGAAAGAAGATTTGTGCTGATAGAGGACAGAAATACCCTAACCTGTGTTTAAGCTGACTATACAAGCCTCCAGTTGTCTTTGGCTATCTAATCCAATGCTTGGCTAGCAATTCTAACTGCTGAGCCCCTGTGTGCCACAGTTAAAATGCTCATGTGAATAAAACTCATAACAATATTGTCCAGATATAGTGACATAAATAAAAATGTAGTATTACAGAAGCATAAACAGAGATTTTCTGTAGTGAAAGCTTTTATATTGTGGATTCCCTACCCCATCCCCTATCATGTTGAACATCCCAGTTTTAAGCCTCACACAGAAAGATCACACAATTATCTATTAGGTCCATGGAGGTGGTGTCATTGGCATACTTGATCATAAACTTGGAGCTATGTTTGGTTACACTTGCATAAAATAGATACTGTCTGTAACATTAAAATGGTTCAGTGAATGGATGGACGTCTGGATGGGCACAATCTGTATAATTTAGTTTATTTAGTACTACTGTAGATGTGTTGCCAATGTACCAAGATCAAGATCAATGTAAATTGTACTATATAGGAATTTCAGTTGGTCTTTGGTGTTACAAATGAATAATAAAAAAAAATTGGAATAAAATGATATATACAAAAAAATAAAAGTGGATTACAAAAACAATTTTTTTAAAATTATTTTTACCATTAATTTGGTGGTATATTTTGCATGTTTGTTTGCATGGGTGCCAGTATTTTATGTTTCTGGATTTCAAGGGGACACTATTTTGTGTGTCTAGTTGCTATTTTGCATGTTATATAAGAAGGCCATTCAAGATTCAAGAGTATTTATTGTCATTTCATCCATATACAGTAGTACAGCATACAGTGAAATGAAACAACATTCCTCCAGGACTATGGTGCTACATAGAACACAGGACATTGAAGAATCCATGACACATAACATAAAGACACATAATATATAACAAGGTGCATGTGAGTCAGATGTGCAAACATATGCAACCATGTGCAACATTGCAGAGCAGAACATATCAGATATCAGATCAGTCCATGACTGTTCAGGAATCTGACTGCTTGGGGGAAAAAACTGTTACACATTCTGGTGGTAAGGGCCCGAATGCTTCAGTACCTTTTTTCCAATGGCAGGAGTGTAAACAGTGAGTGTGAAGGGTGTGTTGGGTCATTCAAAATGTTGTTGGCTTTGCAGTGTATGGTGTAAATGTACATGATGATCTTTTCAGCTGTCTTCACTATCTGTTGTAGGGTTTTACGATCCTTGACTGTGCAATTTCCAAACCAGACAGTGATGCAGTTGCTCAGGTTGCTCTCTGTGGTTCCTCTGTAGAATGTTGTTAGAATAGCTGGTGGGCTTTTCTCAGCCTATGCAGAAAGTAGAGCCGCTGCTAGGATTTCTTGGCTAAAGAGCTGGTGTTGTAGGACCAGGTGAGGTTCTCTGCCAGGTGGACACCCAGGAATTTGGTGTTATTGACGACCTCCACAGTTAAGCCATCAATGTTCATTGCCAGATGGTCACTCTTAGTCTTCCTAAAGTCAACAATCATCTCCTTTGTTTTGTCTACATTCAGAGACAGGTTATTTGCTTTACACCAGTCTGTTAACCACTGCACCTCCTCTCTGTATGCTGACTCATTGTTGTTGCTGATGAGACCAACCACAGTCGTGTCATCTGCGAATTTTATAATGTGATTAGAGTTGTGCGTTGCTGCACAGTCATGAGTCAGCAGTGTGAACAATAATGGACTGAGCACACAGCCTTGAGGGGCTCCAGTGTTCAGTGTGGTGGTTCTGGAGATGTTGTTTTCAATCCTGACTGGCTGAGGTCTCTCAGTCAGGAAGTCCAGAATCCAATTACAGAGGGAGGTGTTCAGTCCCAGCAGGCTCAGCTTTTCCGTCAGCTGCTAAGGAATAATCGTTTTGAATGCTGAGCTGAAGTTGATAAACAGCATTTGAACGTATGTGTCCTTATTGTCCAGATGAGCGAGAGCCAGATGGAGAGTGGTGGCTATTGCATCATCTGTTGAACGGTTCTGGTGATAAGCAAACTGCACGGGGTCCAGTGAGGGGGGCAGCAGGGTTTTGATGTGCCTCTTGACAAGCTTCTCAAAGCACTTCATAATAATGGGTGTGAGTGCAACAGGACGGTAGTCATTGAGGTTGGACACTTGTGACTTTTTTGGCACGGGAAATATGGTGGTGGTTTTTAAGCATGTTGGGACAATGGTGGTGCTCAGGGAGATGTTGAAGATGTCAGTAAAAACGTCTACCAGCTGGTCTGCACATTCCCTTAGTACTCTGCCAAGAATATTGTCTGGTCCTGTAGCCTTCCGTGGGTTGACTCTTCGTAGAGTATTTCTCACATCGGCCACAGTCAGATTTAATGCTTGGTCGCTAGGAGGAGAGGTGGTCTTCCTCATCACCACATTGTTCTGTGCTTCAAGCCGTGCATAGAATTTATTCAGCACATCTGAAAGGGAGGCGTCACTGTCACAGCTGGGTGGTGTTGTCCTGTAATTAATGATAGCCTGGATGCCTTTCTACATGCTCCGTGCATCTTTGTCATATATAAAAAGTCCCTGGATTCTCTGGGCATGTGCACACTTTGCCGATCTGATGGCGCGGGATAGTTTGGCCCTCGCTGTTCTCAGGGCGATTTCGTCACCTTTCTTGAAGGCAGAGTCCCGGGTCTTGAGTAGCACACGCACTTCCTTTGTAATCCACGGTTTCTGGTTGGGGCGTGTGTTATGTACTTGGAGACAGTAATGTCATCAATGCACTTATAGATGTAGCTGGTCACTGATGACGTGTACTCCTCCAATTAACATCAAGGTGCATCTAAACCTTGTTAAATAAAGACAAAATCAAACAAAAAATGTTGCATTTGAGAAATATACTTTTTAGTTTTCTGATTTCAGATCTAGTTTTGTTTTTGAGTTTAAATTTGGCTTTCTCTTTTTAGAATGATGTTCGATTGCTTGATTGTAATTTTTACCAGCTTTGGCTTTGTCTAACTTCCCATCTGTAACATCTCTAAAATCTGTGCTACTTGATAAATAAATTCAGTCTATTTGGAATTTTATTTTTGCTTCCGCCACAAAATGCCAATTTATGCATTGTATACTGTATGTGGAAACAATGTATGACCTTGAACTACTTGATATCCACAAAAAGCCTAACTGCTAAGCGTACAAATTACCTCTTACTGATTTTACTCTGCATTGTTGACATCCACCACTTGTCATACTGCACAAGTGAAATTATTTTGCAAAGAATAAACGGGATCATTAAGTATTCATGTAGGATGACGTCTGCATGTTCATTGCTCCAAAGATGTTTGATCATCCCTAATGATTGTGCCTACTGCCTTAATCATGTGTGGCAATTTAATTATATCTCAAGCATACATGTTTTCAAAAACACTAACAAAATGACAAAACATTTTGCATGACAGATGGAAACTACAGAAGTTAATATTCATATAATTCTGTACACATAAGAAAAACAAATTTCTTAAACATAGTGAAAGCATAGTAATTACATCTTAAATGAAACAGAAGTGACTAACTCGATCAGTTTTCCATTTGTCTTGGCAAGTTAGACAACTGATTTTTCCTTTTGAAATCCATGACTAACTTTTTGCATTATATTAACATTTTCCTCATAAAATATTACTAGAACACATTACCATCTGATAAAATACAATATTTCAGTCTTACACATTTCTGGGGTAAAACGTCAGGTTTTTAAAAAATATATATTCATTCAAAAACATCATCAAACGTGTGCGCTGTTGGTAAACACAGGAACTCATTTGTATACAAAATTTACATTATCAAGGAAAAAACACATTCTTGTGTGGTGTCTGTGTTAAGAGAGACAATGTAAAGAGATTTCTTGCTGTCTCTGATTCATAACAAAACTGTACAACTGTACAACTATGAACTTAGTTTTGATTTAATGCAACATTTCAGTCGGCAGATGTAGCTGGCTAGCATCATATGCAATTTTAAAATACATAAACAAAATCTCTACTGGATTTTGACCTTGCTCCAGATATTCAAAGATAATGTTTAGCATTACTAACAGGAAATCTTTAACACCCTTCAAGCTATCTTATTAAAACAGAGTTCTCATTTGTCTTTATATGAGTCATGTATTCCTTAATCTAATTATTAATCTTTGTCAAGGCCATTTCTCTTCTCGGTTGTCCCCAAAATGAAAAAGATTTTCAGATTTAAGAGTTCTTTTAATTAGGTGTCACATACAATTGGATGAATTTCTATCTACTTTTTTGGAATGACAAATTTCTTATTGAAATTCATATGCCTGGAAACAGGTTTCTTTGATGTATCGCTTTATCACTGATTCATCACAATCTTACAGATAAACAGATGACATCTGAATTAATAATCGTGTTCTTGACGTGGCCACAAATGCAGCAGCAGCATGGGACCTTTTAGTTGATTGGAATCCTTGTGTATTTCTTGGCAAAAGAGAACAGTGTGTGTGTGCGTGTGTTTAGGGATGGGTAATCCTCCATAAGTTTGTTTTAAGCAGGAAATTGATTTTATTCCTAAATATACAATGTATATCCTTTTGTACTATAGCAGTATGACTTTAATTACAGTGCTCAGTCTGTTCTCCATCATCACATTAATTTTCTCATTTTCTTATTTTATATCAATTAAAAAATTACTTCACATTTACTCTAAGTTTAAACTAAGCCATAATTAAAATTTCATTCAGATAGACATGGGGTTCAAAGCTAAATCTGCAATCACAAATGCTGTATGGTCATTTAATTAATTTTACAATTATAGTGATGAAGACAAGAGCAAAGACCATTTCATACTTTGCATTATATAACTTATTAAGTTTATTACATAAAAAAAATCACCCGAAAAATCCTGGACCATTAAGAAGTGTGCAAACTGACGACATCAAGAATTGTCTTTGTGCCAAATTGGAATCATCCCAGCATAAAGCAAAGTCATCCAGACGATCTGGATCTGCAAAATTAGATCTGGACCACCCTGTATAATCTTTGTGTTTTTATGCCCACATACGTACATTGTATCTAAGCTCTCTGTAAAAGAAGCTGTTAATCCTCAAGGTTTCATCACATACATCACATTAACACTAAATTCAATATACAATACGCATCTCTGCTATACCAAAAACTGAAAATGATTTTTGGTTAAAGTATACTAGTTGTTTTGTGGAAATGATTACTATTAAACCTACTGCATAAAATAACTTTGCATTCATTAATCAGATACTTTTTTTTTTTGTTTTTGTTTTGACTGACTCACATTTTTAAAGCCTGCCTTCATTAAAGAACCAGGTGACACACATCTTTAGCACTGTGATGGTGCAGGTTAGCTTCACGCACCCACTCTACTTTGGGAGCCTTTTGAACTTGACACTATCGATAGTCATAATCGGATGAGCTGGCGGATAAGGACACAACATGATGCAAGGGATAGGTGCAAAAGTGCTTTTATTAAATCAATTTAAAACCTTGCTCAAAAGTGCAGCATTTCCAAAAGTGAAATCAATTGGTTAAAATCCAGATTAAAAATGAGAAATGGAAAACTAGAAGAACACAGCCATCAGGTCCTTAATGTGCAGTCAGAAAAGCCCAGTACAACTCCGTCACCGTCTCCCCGTTAATCATACTCAACTGGCAGAGATGGCAACAGCTGCAGTCTTCACTCCCCAACCCCCATCTTAGCTGCCTTACACGGCTCTGGCCATACCGCTCGATGTCAGATGTCCTCCCGTCTTCTTTTACGCTTCCACAGTTGTACCTCTGATCCCTAGGGAGGACTCCACCTTGCTCACATCCATTCCACCTGGAACACCACTCCATCGCTCCTTCGCGGCACTATTGATCACACTGCCTTTCTCTCACTGTCTGACCTGTCTCCTCTCCACCCAATGCTCTTTCCTCACCATGTTCCTGTTATCTGTCTACCCCCATCTTTTTTTTTCTTTGACCTGTGCAGGCTCTTTTTAAATCTGTTGCCTAATTAAGTATAGGTGCAATGATCCGATTTCTCCACGGCATCATTGAGACACCAGGCTAACCATGGAGCAAAACGCACTTACACAATCTCGCATCTGCTTTGAGCCTGCACCTACTTAAACCTGCTCCTACACTGGTCGCGATTTATTGTTTACTATTGAAGGCCAAAAATAACACAATAGATACCTAATGTGGGTCAGAATTTTTAGCATATTTAGAGGTCATGGAGCTCAAAGTGTAGAATTTATTATGACCCTATTATTTTATCTGAAAATACAACTGATTCCAATAGCCTTGAAAAAGGACACTGCAACATAACAATGCTACTTTAGATTTTAAAGCTTCCCAGTGTTTATTTTGGAGTCCATGCACAAATAAATAAACTAAGTTTGGCTTTTTTTTTAATTAGAATGTACAATGCTGTTATATAAGTTACATGGGAGTCACTTAGTGTTTTTCAGTTTCATTCTGTATTATTTACTAATGAGCATCTTAATGAGGCTGAAACTGAAGTTGCAGCCTTTCAATTCAGTGTTGGGAAACTGATGGGAACAAAAACTTGTAGCTACTAGCATACTACATTTAGCCCAATTCCATTTGTGCTCAGACACAATTGGCAACAATGACTTAGTGCACATTTGCTAGAATGTATCTGGCCCAAATCCTGATTAGAAATGGCTGGCTACTTTCTGGCCTACCATAACACCTCACATTTGGGCTGAGTGCAAAAATAAGCAGTGTGCCGATTTGCTGTGCAATAATAACATGTCTCATTCAGGCCTAGATGGCTTAAGAATGGACAGTTCCTGATACTTTGCACCACAATTTCTGTTTGTTGCATTTGAGCCAAGCATCAACTATAAGCACACCAGCTGACTTGTTAGCAGTTCATTTAGCACGTTGCATCTGCTCTGAGCCCACATTAGAGGAGATACTGCTAGCCAGCCAGTAAAATACACTTGGACTGCAAATTTCCTTGAGTCAGATCCTAATCAGTTGGCCCAGATGTGGCTGTACAGTGAACCCTCGTTTATCACGGTTAATCCGTTCCAGACTCTACCGTGATAAATGAATTTTCACGAAGTAGGAATCTTTATTTATAAATCGAATATTTTCGCAGTTAGAGTAAAGAAAACTTGTTTACGACCTTCTAAATACGTTTTTTAACATTATTAGAGCCCTCTAGACAAGAAATAACACCCTTTAGTCACCATTACACTCGTATTACCCAATATATTAGACAAAATAAGAGAAAATAAGATGTATTAGACGTTACAAATATCATATTACTAGGCGCACTCACCTTTTAAGGCGACTGACTTTTATCCTCAATTTTTGTGCGCTCCACGTGTACATCAGGCATGTAAGTGTAGGGAATGAGAACATCAAAGTGCCCATTCATAAAATCTCCCGAAAACCTAAGTTTTTTTTTATCCCCTCAAGTGCCTGTCCAAAGTCGTACAATGTCAGCCCGAATCTGTACCGCTAAAACGGAGTTTCATGCACTAAATAAGCTATAGATGAGAATAAGCAAGCACCATCTCCCCTGATATTTACTACGCGGTGAGGCATTTGTACTCCATCAACATTATTTCCAGAGACATAATTTTGTCTATTTTTCCAGTGCATCGCGCACAAAAGCAAGGGAACGATGAGAGCACCAGAACTCTGCTCACATCGCGTGGCTTCGTACCTCAAGCTGCAAGTAGTAAGTCTGTAATAAGCGGAATACCGCTACGCTTTGCACTCACGGGACGAAAGGACAATCCCGAACGCTTTTATATAGTAGATTATTGTACTGTACATTTAATTGCACACAACCACTAACCTATGAAGGCACAACCTCAGTAGGAAAGTCTTCAGAGGTGGTGCGGTATCTTCAGCAGGTGCGTTGTTGTCTTCAGTGAAGAAGTACTAGGAGTAGGCAGTGGGTGTCTGGGTGCGCGGCTGAAGAACATCTTGATAGGCAGTTGCTGGCGCTGTCTTTTCATATGCGTGATGAGGCTTTTGTAGGGTATTGCCATCTTTAATCATATCCAAGAGTTTCACCTTCCCCTGGATAGTAAGCATCTTCCTCCGGCGCTTAGTTTTATTGTCAGAAGGCTTAGAAAAAGCAGCACGTTTAGGAGCCATCGTAGGGCTTAGATAAAAGTTCTCAGAAAGCGCATGCGTAGTGACGTAAGCGTGTATGAGAAAAAAATCGCGATAGAGTGAAGCCGCGAAAGTCGAAGCGTGATATAGCGAGGGATCACTGTAGTACTAAAGCCAAGTTGCCAGCAGCTGATCACTCCCCCAAATTTTCCAACACCACACCAGAATCTGCCTGCCAATATTTTATACTTCAGAATTGCACCACATCCATACAATGACGAATTGTGTAAAGTCCTTTAAATAACATATAAAATACAATGATATAAAAATATTCGGCACAATATTAGTTTTGCGTGCGGTTCTCATTTAATACTATGTTGCTCTTATAATAAAACATTCCTACGATATCATTCGTGTTCTTCAGGCACTTTGGACTGATAGGCTGCAAAACGCACAAAGGGACTCTGGGAACTGAAGTGCCAAGCTTTGACTGATTCATACATTACCCAAGATGCCCAGCGTATTCTTCGTCTTGAAATGATTATGGCAGGAAAAGTTTGAAGTTTGTATCTGGAACTAATGTTGCAAAATTTTTTTTTTTTTTTTTAAGAATGGTCCATGGATTTTCTGGGTGTAAACCCCGAGTTACTGAACAGTCATTAAGGGGATTTTATACAAAGTGTCAAGTTCAGCGGCCTAGTGGAAGGAGACTGGCGATGATCCTGCAACAAGTGTTTCGATTCAGTGCTAAGTATGAAATGTACTAATTAGGGTTATTGTTTGTGGCAGATGCCTGGGGGGGGGGCGACCCAGACGCCTTGGAGGACCGGAAGAGGGCGTAAGCCCACCTCAGACCATGTGGGGGCGACCACCCTGGTTGCTATGGGGACCACGGGTACAGAGCTTTGAAGCTCGACCCTGTAGGGGCCCGTGGTCACCGCCAGGGGGTGCCCCGATGCCTTGGGAGCCCTGAACCTCAGCACTTCCGCCACACCCAGAAGTGGTGGGGGGAAGACGTGCAGGGACACCCGGAGTGCTTCCGGGTATGCAGCTGGCACTTCTGCCACACTGGGGAGTGTCGGTGGAAGATTGCCGGGAAGCACCTGGAGCACATTCGGGTGCATATAAAAGGGGCCGCCTACCTTCAGACAATGACTTGAGTCAGGTGGAAGAAGGTCGAGGTCTGGGAAGAGAGATGAGCAGGCGGCCTGAAGAGAAGGCATTGTGTTGTGGCCAGGACTTTTGGGGTTCGAGCACTTGAATTGTAAATATGGAGCACTTTGTGAATAAACATGTGTGGGGTGATTACAATGTGTCTGCCTGTCTGTGTCCGGGTCATAGTCCATATGTTTCACCACCAAAGCACAAAGTAAGCAAACCATCTGGGCAGGTTTTCGGGGGATCATTTATGTCAATATATGACAGGCAATCATCCCTATTATTTTTAGGCACTAGTATACAGTATATTTTACATGATTTGGCAGCCAAGATTGTGCATAAAAACGTGGCTCATGGTATATAAAAAAACAGTCATATGTTGGCTATTTTTTAAGTCACGTTTAATTGCATGTGCATGAATTTAACAGATGGAATAATATATGTGTATTTATTATTTTGTTAACAGCTAACAACTGATATAAATAAAGAGTGAACTGGAATATATCTTTTATATAAAAATAAGAATATACAGATATTTATAATTGCTGTTAAGAAAACAGGCAAAAACTTATAGAAGTGATAGGAAAAATTGCTACAAGGGAATAACTTAAAGGATATTCTACAAACCGTGCACTCAAAGAAAATGGGAGGAGGGTACAAACCCAAGATGCCAAAATTATTCTCCAAGGAGTACTAGGGTGTTGTACTGTGTTAGCCATTATGAATGTAGAGAAAAGCCAAGCAAAATGACACCTTTTATTGGCTAACTAAAGATTACAATATGCAAGCTTTAGAGACAATTCAGGCCCCTTCTTCAGGCAAGATCATCTTGTTACTTGGCGTGTCTTATTTTTTTTTTTAAATTGCAGCTTATATGTATATGTGTTTTACATCTTATTTTTTAAAAGTAATTGTACTTGCTTTTTAATTTCAGTTTTCAGTCTCTGAAAATTTAATAAAAAGAGCTACAGATGTCGTGGCGAAAAATTCATCATCAAAAGGCTTTTTACCTAAAAATAAAGGCTATTAGGACTCGAGATAGACAGAAAGAGTTTTAAGGCTTTATTGCAATAAATCAACCACACGGACTCAACCCAATTCGGCCGAATGAGATTGAGCACCGATCATTACAACAATTGAAGTTTTTATAACAATTTCTTATCATTTTGGCCGAGTTCGATTAGCTCATTCTGCACCTGGTTTTACTGTCCATTATTCCTCTTGGTGTCTGCTCGGCTTATTTTGATTGGTCTAAGACTGGGTGGATGGCTTCCTCCCAGTAACTCCTCTGACTGCCCTCTACTCCTGTCCGGCTGGACCTTGAGTTTCCATGGGAACCCTTATTATCTCCTTACTTTTCCTATCACTGGCCCCCTTGTGTAATTTGTTATTTTTTTATGCTGTTCCCATTTTCTCTAACTGGCCAAGGCTTCAATTCCATATATGGGTTTCCTCTCATCGTTTTCTCTCTTAAGCCTTCCAAACTTTTTACAATAGTGACCTGAAGCTTAAGCTTAAATTAAAAAGAAGTATAGTATGTGCTTTCATTTGATCATTGCTTGGCATGCTTGATTTGTCTTAAATTCTACACTAAAGTTAATTGCTAATATATTCTTATAGTATTTTTGCTAATGCCTGAATTTACTAAGATTTTCTCTTCATGCATTATGTCAGCGTGACCCTGCTTACAGCAAAAGCCTTTCTGCTGATTCAGCAACCCAGCTGGTTTTCGATACGCCTTTCAGAGCCATCTCTATCTCTTCCTAGCCTTGAATCACAGGTGTTCTCAAACTCTTATCCTGTCCAAAGCTAGTCTCAGTGTATCAATTAGCTGTTCTTTTCTTACTTTGGAAATTTTAATGTAAGCCTAAAAAATAATGCAATATAACTGATATTTTAGTTAACTATTTGCTAGACCTATCATATTTGCTTAACATTCTAATTTATGCTTACTCTTAATATTTTAGAAGCTTTTAACTACTTTTTATGGCTCTATATGTTAATTTGCTATCCTCTTATGCTAGTAAAAATTTTTCCTTCTACACAGATCCTCTGGAAGGACATTCACAAGTGATACTCTCCACAGGTGATGATGCATTCTTAGCTTGGTATTCTTTGGAAGGTGGTGATCACAGGAACAATTAAAATTAATTAAAAAAAGGTAAAAATTAGATGTTTAACGTGAAGAAAAATTGTTGGTATGTGTTACTAAACATTCATTATTAAGCATTGCAATAAAAGTTACAATAAACTAGGAAATAATATGAGAAAGAAAAACTATATTATGTAGGTTGGCAGTATTGTGGCTCAGATGGCCAAATTTTACAATACAGGCATCATAGCTCGTATGTATTTGCTCATGACTTTACACAAGCTAACCTAAAAATGTTAGTCAACCAAATTAATTGATATTATGACCCACATAACCTGAAACTGTTAAGAGTTGAATCATTTATAATTTGTTTCCTGGCATTTCATTCTTTGGCTTTTAGCAATTTCAACTGTACCTTTCTAGTTCTAAATGTCTGCTAAAGCAACTTTTATTTATTTAACAGCCTTAAATGACCTGTTGTTGCCTGTTTTCTACCATTCATATATTTAATTATTTTGTAAAAATGTAATTTTTTTTGTAAGAATGAAATAAAATTAATAAAACGAAACCAGCCCTGAAATGTGATCTTTTCTTCAATAAAATGCGCCTTACTGCCTGTGCAAGATCTGCAGTGTCAGGGGACCTTTTGAACTCTCACACATACACGAAAACAATGGCATGCAAGAATAAGCAGCTGATACAGGTACAGGGTTGGGGTGTCATTGGAATGTGCCGACTACCTAATACTTCTTTTTCTTCTTCTTTTGGCTGCTCCCATTAGAGGTTGCCACAGCAGCCTCTTCTTTTTCCATATCTTCCGGTCCTCTGCATCCTGCTCCATTACACCCACCACCTACATGTCCTCTTTCACCACCTCTATAAATCTCCTCTTAGATTTTCCTCTTGCCTGGCAGCTCCATCCTTAACATCCTTCTCACAATATACCCAGCATCTCTCCTCTCTTCTCATATCCAAACCAATGCAATCTCACCTCTCTGACTTTGTCTCCCAACGGTCCAGCATGAACTGACCCCCTGAAGTACTCATTTATACTCCACTTGTCTATCCTTATCGCACCAAATGCAAGCCTTAACATCTTTATTTCTGCCACATCAAGCTCTGTCTCCTGCCACCCATATATCATAGCTGGTCTCACTACTGTCTTCCCTTTGATTCTTGTTGTCTGTTACAAATCACTCCTGACTCTCTCCTCCATCCACTCCACCATGCCTACACTCTCTTCTTCACCTCACTTCTACACTCCCCATTACTCTGTATTGTTGATCCCAAGTATTTAAACTGATCTACTCCCTGCATCCTCACCATTCCTCTGACCTCCCTCTCATTCACACACATGTATTCTGTCTTGTTTCTACTGACCTTCATTCCCTTCCCCTCTAGAGCATATCTCCACCTCCCCAGGGTCTCCTTGACCTGCACTGTACTCTCTCTACAGATCACAATGTCATTCGCAAAAATTATAGTCTACAGGGACTCCTGTCTAATCTTATCTGTCAATCTGTCCATCATCATTGCAAATAAAAAGGGCTCACAGCTGATCCCTGATGTAATCCCACCTTTACTTTGAATGCATCCGTCACTCCTACCGCAGACCTCACCACTGTCACACTTTGTACATATCCTGCATCACTCTTACATACTTCTCTGTCACTCTCAACTTCCTCGTACAATACAACAACTCCTCTCTAGGCACTGTCATATGCCTTCTCTAAGTCCACAAAGACATAATGCAACTCCTTCTGGCCTTCTCTATACTATTGCATCTGTAGCTCTCTTTCCCAGCATGAAACCATACTGCTACTCGCTAATCACCACCTCCCTTATTAACCTGGCTTTCCCATAACTTAATGCTGTGACTCATCTATTTTATCCATCTGTAGTTACTACAGCTCAGCACATCCCCATTATTCTTAAAAATCAGTACCAGCACACTTCTTCTCCATTCCTCGGGCATCCTCTCACTTTCCAAGATTGCATTAAACAATCTGCTTAAAAACTCCACTGCCATCTCTTCTAAACACCCCCATTCTACCACAGGCATGTCATGTGGACCATCAGCCTTTCCATTCTTCATCCTCTTCATAGCTGTCCTTACTTCTTCCTTGCTGATCCACTTCATTTCCTGATTCACTATTTCCCCATCATCCAACCGTCTCTCATTCTCTCATACTCTTCATTAATCAAACTCTCAAAGTACTCTTTCCAGCTATTCAAAACACTCTCCTTGCTTGTAAGTACATTTCCATCTTTATCTTTTATTACCCTAACCTGCTACACATCTTTTCCAGCTCGGTCCCTCTGTGTAGCCAATCGGTACACGTCCTATTCTCCTTCCTTAGCATCCAGTATCTCATACAACTCATCTTATGTCTTTTCTTTAGCCTTCACTACCTCTCTTCACCTTACGCCTTACCTCCTTGTACTCCTGTCTACTTTCTGCATCTCTCTAACTATCCCACTTCTTCTTTGCCAACCTCTTCCTCTGTATACCTTCCTGTACTTCCCCATTCCATCACCAGGTTTTTTTGTCCTCCTTCCTCTGTCCAGATGTCATACCAAGAACCTTCTAGCTGTCACCTTTACTACTTCTGCTGTAATTGCCCAGCTATCTGGTAACTCTCCACTGTCACCCAGCCAATGTCTTATCTCCTTTCTAAACTCAGCCTTACAGTCTTCCTTTTTCAGCCTCCACCATTTGATCCTTGGCCCTTACTCTCCTCCTCTTCTTGACATCCAACATCATCCTATATGCCACCATCCAATGCTGCCGAACTATGCTTTCCCCTGTTACCACTTTGCAGTCTTCAATCTCCTTCAGACTGACCCACCTGCATAGGATATAATCTACCTGTGTGCATCTTCCTCCACTCTTGTACTTCAATCTGTGTTCCTCCCTCTTCTTAAAATACATATTCACCAAAGCCATGTCCATTCTTTTCGCAGAATCCACTACCATCTAACCTTCTGCATTCCTCTCCTTGACATCATACCTACCCAGTTACTCCTCATCTCCTCTGTTCCCTTCACCAAAATGGCCATTGAAATGCGCTTCAATCACCGCTCTCTGTCTCTTAGGTATACTCTCCACCACTTCATCCAACTCACTCCAGAAATCTTCTTTCTCATACCTCGCACACCCAACTTGTGGGGCATATGCACTAACAACATTTATCATCACACTTTCAATTTCTAGCTTCATAATCATCATTCTGTCCAACACTTTTTTCACCTTCAAACACTCTTGACATACTGTTCCTTCAGGATAACACCTACCCCATTTCTCCTCCCATCCACACCATGGTAGAACAATTTGAACCAGCCTTGAATATGCCTGGCCTTACTCCCCTTCCGTCTGGACTCTTGCATGCACAATATATCAACAGTCCTTCTCTTCATCATATCAGCTAACTCTCTCCCTTTACCATGTATAGTGCCAACATTCAAAGTTCCTACCCTCATTTACACTCTTTTTACCTTCCTCTTCCACCCCTGCCTCTGGACATGACTTCTTCTTCTTCTTCAGCCATCAGTAGCCCAATTTCTGCCAACACCCTGTTGGCTAACACTACTAGTAATGACCATTGTTAACCCAGGCATTGACTGATCTGGTATTGAAATCTGTATTGTTGTCTACATATTTGATCTGGCAAAATTTTATACCGGATGCCTTTCCTGACGTAACCCTCCCCATTTATCCAGGTTGAGACCGGCACAAAGAAACACACTGGTTTGTGCATCCCCTGTGGCTGGGTTGCCAACTACCTACAGTAATTCTGAATATGCATATTCTGACTGTGGCCTTATTTGAATATGTTATAGTATTACCATTGCTTATTTATTTTCTGTTTTTACTATTTATTTTGTATTACCTTTAGAAATTGTACAACTAACAGTGTTTGACTAGCAAATGATGAGATTTGTATAAACTGCATAACAGATGTTTACATTTCCTATTCTACCACACCTTTGTAAAACAAAATTTTGCAAAAGATTTTTGACCGTCCATATCATCCATCCATCCATCCATTACTGAAAGGTTATTTTGGATATTTAACTTTTTTTTTTCTTTTTAAAGATCTGGTTTTTTCTCTTCTCTTAAAACTTTGTACAACATTTGCTAGATGTTTAGTATTTGAATTGTACATCAGTAGTACTGAATCAGTTGTATAATAATAATAATAATACATTTTATTTATACAAGGCGCCTTTCAGAGAACTCAAGGACACCGAACAAACAATAAATAAATAAATAAAAGACACAATTATAAACAACTTAAAACATCAGAAAATCTAAAAATTAAAACCAAACAAAACCACTATAATCAGGAGGAAGAAGAAAAATCCATTTTAAACAAATGTGTTTTAAGTTTGCATTTGAAAGATGAATATGATTTGATATTTCGGAGATCCGCAGGTAATGAGTTCCAGTGCTTGGGAGCAGAACGGCTGAAAGCTCTGCTCCCCATGGTGGTTAGACGGGCGGGAGGAACGCTCAGATGGGTAGAGGAAGAGGATCTAAGGCTACGGGATGGAATGGCAACATGTAGAAGGTCAGACAGATATGGAGGTGTGAGGTTATGGATGGCCTTAAATGTTAGTAGCAGAATCTTAAAATCAATACGAAACTTGATCGGGAGCCAATGAAGCTGCTGCAAGACCGGAGTAATATGGTGAAAAGATGGGATTCCAGTGATGATACGTGCTGCAGAATTCTGGACTAACTGAAGCTTATGAAGAGATTTATTAGGGAGACCAAAGAGGAGTGAATTGCAGTAGTCCAGCCGAGAAGTGACAAGACTATGAACAAGAATGGCAGTGGTATGAGGAGTGAGGGAGGGGCGAATGCGATTAATATTACGTAAGTGGAAGTAAGCAGACCGGGTGATGTTATTAATGTGACATTGGAAGGATAGAGTACTGTCAAGGATGACACCCAGACTCTTGACCTGAGATGATGGGGAAACAACAGAGTTATCAATAATAAAAGAAAGATTATTGGTTTTGGATAATGATGATTTTGAACCAATGAGGAGAACCTCAGTTTTGTCACTGTTTAATTTAAGAAAATTTGAAGAGAACCAGGATTTAATTTCAGAAATGCAGTCAATAAGTGAGGGTGGTGGAAAAGAGGAGGTGGGTTTACCAGCCAGGTAGAGCTGGGTGTCATCAGCATAACAGTGAAAATTAATGTTATATTTGCGAAAAATATTGCCAAGGGGAAGAAGGTAAATAATAAAAAGAAGAGGCCCCAGGACAGAGCCTTGGGGCACACCAGAAGTAACAGCAGTGGGTTGGGATGTGAAGGTTTTAAGCTGTATGAACTGAGTGCGGTCTGAGAGGTAAGATCTAAACCAATCAAGTGGAGTGTGAGTAATGCCAATCAAAGATAATCTATTAAGGAGAGTGGTATGACAAATAGTATCAAAGGCCACACTCAGATCGAGAAGGATGAGAATAGTGATTAGACCAGAATCAGCAGCCATAAGGAGGTCATTAGTAATTTTAACAAGTGCCGTTTCTGTACTATGAAGGGGGCGAAAACCAGACTGGAACTTCTCATATAGATTATTGTGAGACAAGTGGGTGTGAAGTTGGATAGCTACTATTTTTTCAAGAATTTTGGAGATAAAGGGCAAGTTAGAAATGGGGCGAAAATTATTGAAATTAGTAGGATCACAACCAGGTTTTTTTAGTATTGGGGTTATAGCAGCAGTTTTGAAAGATGAGGGAATGATACCAGTAGTAAGAGAAGAGTGAATGATGGCAGAAATAAGAGGGACTAGAGAGGGGAGGCAGGCTTTAACCAAAACTGTAGGCAGGGGGTCCAGCTGACAAGTAGATGACTTGGATTTGCAGATGAGATCTGAAATTTCAGAGGAAGTGGGAAGCTGGAAAGAAGAGAAAGAGTGAATAGGCGAGTGTAGTTCAGAAGAAACACAGGAAGGATCTGGACCAAGGTGCTGATGTATCTTTTGGATTTTCTCATTGAAAAAAGACATAAGAGAATTACAGAAGGCAGTTGAGTAAAGGTGAGATGGTAAAGAGTCTGGAGGTTGTGTAACATTATTAAGTAAAGAAAACAAAGACTTGGTGTTACCTGTATTACAAGTAATTAACTGAGTGTAATAATTAGATTTGGTTTGAGCTATACAATCCTTGTAATAAAGTAGGTGATTTTTATACATCTCTTTGTGGACAGACTGTAAAGGTTCTAAATGAAATAGGTAACCATTGTTAGTCTACCATGGTCTAGGGGTGTCCAACTCCAATCCTAAAGAGCCACAGTAGCTACAGGTTTTCATTCTAACTATTTTCTTAATTAGTGGCTAGTTTTTGCTACTAATTAAATTCATTTAATCTATTTGCTATTTAAAACTCAGATGCTTTAAATCAGGGCTGAGCAACATCAGACCTAGAGGGCTGCAGTGGCTTCAAGTTTTTATTTCAAGCCAGTTGTTTCATGAGAAGTCATTCATTGCTAATACACTTATTGCTCATATGACATTTTTCTGCTTCATTTTAGTTGTCTCGCTTGTTAAGATTTTGAGCCCTTAATTGCTTATTTTAGTCTTAAACAGCTGTATTCATTTTTAACTGCTCTTTATTAGCAATAAGATGCAAATGACAAAGGAACCAGCAGTTTTACATCTAGCTGTCTCCATTTCCACCCGTGTGTGTTCATAAGGAAACTGAAGAGAAAGTGAAGAACTGAAAATTACTTGTCCATTTTAGGCTTCAAATCACTTGGATAATACTTGGATCATTAGAAAGAAAAAAAATCTATGATTTAAAAATTAACTGATGTGGTAGAGTTAAAACACTAAGAAGCCATGAATTTAAATGATATGTTATTTGTGAGGATTGGTTTCTAATTAAGCAACTGTTGGAATAAAAACCTGAAGCTACTGAGGTTCTCTAGGATCAGAGTTGGTCACATCTGTTATAGACTGTACCATATTATCAATTTAGATGGTACCATGGCATATTTTTCTTTGATACATTTCAAAATTCCATGGTATAGGCATATCGTGGTAAAACTACCTATTTGTGCCATACTATGGGGGTATCATAGTATATTTGTTTGTTTTAAAATTCATTGTTGCATATATCATGCATTACCATAGGCTTTTTTTATCGTGAAAGCTCCACAAAGTCCCCACTTCCAATTTTCTGCTAACTGCTGGTGTTATATATTTACAACTAGCAGAATACCCGTGCTTCGCAGTGGATAAATAGTGTGTTAAAGAAGTTATGAAAAAGAAAAGGAAAAATTTTTAAAATAATGTAACATGATTGTTAATGTAATTGTTTTGTCATTGATATGAGTGTTGTTGTCATCTCTCTCTCTCTCTATCTATATATATATATATATGTATATATATATACATAGCAAAATACCCGCGTTTGGCAGCAGAGAACTAAAAAGAAAAGGAAACATTTTAATAATAACATAACATGATTGACAATATAATTGTTTTGTCATTGTCATGAGTGTTGCTGGCATATATATATATATA
>JANRMT010027041.1:119320610-119360121 GCA_026402145.1 Polypterus bichir lapradei | reverse complement strand
AAAAATGCTTTTAAACTGCATTTGAATTCAAAACAGAAACAAAAATATCATCCCTGGTTAAAATTGGGCAGACTTAAAAATAAAGTGGTAGTTTAAGTACTTTAAGTACATTTTCAGAATGGTATTGTCTTTAAATAATAACCAAAATTTCAACAGAAAGTGCAGTTTTTCTTCTTAAAAAAATAAGTCAGAAACATAAAAGGTAATTTGACCAACTTAATCTTTAAACTCTGAGTAACCTTAGCCAAAATTATTTTGTACATTAGGCTAAAATAGTGTGATCATTGAACATTTTGTAATTAGATGTAATTAGAATTACTAACGGTCACGGAAGTCCAATGATCCCCAGTAAGAGCCACAAAGTCCGCTTTCTGTAATGCATCTAATTTTGCTTGCTTTTCAGTGTGCACAAAACCATGCTTTTATCAAGGCTTCGCTCGGGTAGTTTTTTGAAATGAAATTTTCCTCCGATCAGTCGTAGGAACGCGCTTCATTCCGACTCTAACATTTTTGTAGCTGTGATGTGTGCATCAGTGTAATCGATGTACCAGGAAATCATGCATTGACAAAATTTCCCCTTTGCTTGGAATTGAAAGTGTGATTAAATGCGTTATTTTTTGTTATGGAGTACATGCATCGAAGCTTCTCAGCTGTGCTTGTGCTAAGAATAGGAAAGATTTTAAAAATAACGTAACATGATTCTGCGTTAACCGCATATTTTTTCATACGTCTCAAACCAAGGAGATGCGAGGTTAAAATGAACCGAGAAGCGCGCGCACATACTCAGTACATCCCCTCTTGGGAATCAAACCTCAGATGTAGGCGATAGAGGCGAAGCCTCTACAATTGCGCCACGGTGTGTGGCTTGTCTATTTGAGAGTATGTAGATCGGGATATATATATATATTCGCAGCGAAGATGTAGTGTGTTAAAGAAGCTATGAAAAAGAAAAGGGAACATTTTAAAAATAACGTAACATGATTGTCAATATACAGTAATTGTTTTGTGAGTGTTATTGAGTGTTGCTGTCATCAAGGATTCGATTATCATTATTTGTTTCAATCAGGGTCGTATTTGTACGATGTGTTGTGTTCAAGTTACATTCCGTGTTTGTCAATCGTTGTAAAGATAAGAGGTTTCATTTATCAATTCGTTTCTTACTGCATCAATAAACAGCTCGTCTTCCTCTTTATCTGAGACCTGACACACTGCATGCACTGGTTTTTTTTTACACTGTCTTCCTTTAGCGGGACATTCACTTTTTGCACCGTGTGCTTTGTTTCTGCAGTAGCTGCACTTATGAATATGCTTGTATGTATCAGACGCTTCATATTTTTTTGCTGCCTTCTCAATTGTGTAATTCGGTTTTTGTTCAGCGGTCTTTGGAACTGTTGGTTTTTGTCTGTGCACTGCGTCAGTTCACGTGAGCTGCTTGGTGTTCATGCATCGAAGGTTCCCAGCTGTGCTGGTGCCATCTCGTGTTATGTCCACGGCTTTTTTTAATGTTACCTAAGTCCCGGCACTTAAAAGTTTCTCTCGCAGTTTCGCTGAGTTTGTGCCAAACACCACCCTGACCATCTCATCTTCCTCTGCATAAGCACAGTCCTTCACCCGTGAATATTTAGTGGCAGTGTTTCTATTGGATTGCCGCTGACGGACGGCCTTATATGGGCAGGCACTAAATTACAAACGCCAGCGGCAGCCTGTCTATGAACTTAATTTAAAGTTTAGGTTTACACCTTGCTTTGTTTCCGTTGTAGCACCACTCATGAATATGGTAGTATATGTCACTCGCTCGCTTCTTATTGTTTCGCTGCCTTCTCAATTATATAATGCATGTTTTCTTCAGCGGTTTTTGGAGCGCTTCCTGGTTTTCTACGTACTGTGTGATTACGTGTGAGGCGTGATGATGTCACACGAAACCCCGCCCCCATGGCTTTCACGCTCATCTCCATTAAAGTAAATGGAGAAAAACAGCTTCCAGTTATGACCATTACGCATAGAATTTCGAAATGAAACCTGCCCAACTTTTGTAAGTGAGCTGTAAGGAATAAGCCTGCCAAATTTCAGCCTTCTACCTACACGGGAAGTTGGAGAATTAGTGATGAGTCAGTCAGTCAGTCAGTCAGTGAGGGCTTTGCCTTTTATTAGTATAGATACAGAAGCCCTTTGTTTTGTTTCTGTAATTTTAACAGACTTTTTCAGAATATTATTAATTGATGCTTGATTATCTCAATCCAGCTGAAAATACACTGGATCCTAAAGTAAGACTTCTGTGTAGATCTGACGCCATTACTTTCTTGTTCTTAATTTTAATTGACTGTAACTGCAGTGTTACTATTTCTCATTATTTAGATGAAATGACTATTTTGACATGATTTATTTTGTAAATTACACATTTTTTCACCTTCCTTCTTTTCATGTATGTTGTAGAAAAGAAGTTAATGGTGTACACTTGTGACAAGTTTTACTGCTAAACATGTGCGTAGTATTATGCACTTCTTATTTATTTTTTTATTACAAAGTAAGCCACTAAATCTGTTTTTTATACAGTTGTTTTACAAATAATTAATAAAACAGTTTGTAGATATGGGATTGGATTGAAGTAAATCTTAATGCAGTAAAGGGATGGATCACCAGAAGGAATCATGGTGATTCTGACTTGAAGCATACAAGAGGCTGAAGAATCTTGTATGGTGAAGGTGGCATTTTTGCCTCTCACAACTGACCTGAGCCAGAGTTGTGTGCAGTGTTTGTTATGGGTTTCCGATCAGGCGCTACAGAACTGGCTCAGTTCTGGTGTCAAGTATATGCTGGGCGGATTGTGGAAATCTGCCTCGGTGCAGGATAAGTGTATTTGGCTTGCTGTGGGACATGGAGTTGCCTGGACTGACATCGAGAATTACTGCTCTAGCAAACAAATGTATTATAGTTAACACTTGACTGGAATTCTAGTCGTTCAGGCAACAAAAAATGGTCAGAATCACAGACCAGCGTGATTTTGGGAAGGGCTCTTTGTATATTAAGTAATTTGTAATATGTAAATAAAAGAAAGTCTGATAGGCTACCTAGCAGGTATTTCACAAACCTGTATTCATGGTTATTTATCGTATGGAGACGATTACAGATCTAAATAAAAAAAGAATCTTTCTGGTACCTTCATGTGGATGGGCCTTTTGGGAATATGGAAAATTCTCTGAAGAACCATTCTGGCACCTTTATTTTTAAAAGTGAGTGTACTGTTTATATCTATATAATAAATATAGGAAACAATTAAAATTCTATTTTCAGTATTATATTACTATTAGATTGAATTATACATTATAAATTAAAGACCAGTATTTGGCTAAGCTGCTTACTGTACATTGAATGAGTTGGTATTACTTTTAGGAAAATGTAAAATATTGATCAACAATTTTTAAAAGTGGTCTGTTATTTATAGATGTTTTATAAAATATTGCAAAGTGTATGGTGTTAGAATTTTTTACATTTGGAATATAATATGAAAATGTAAACAAATAAAGTTGATCAGCACTTTAAGATAATACAAGGATTCTACATTTGTTTGTATTATGTTCATTATTTTTACAGACATTCCGTGTTATGAATCAGTTCCAGTGTGAATCCATACAAGTACAAGTTATTCATACGCTGTTCTTGCACATTGAAATAATCGTTTTAAACAATTTTTAACCATTAAAAGTACTCCAATTTTTAATGTTTTCAATGTACTTTGCAGATGTTTTTATATTGTTCAAATTAGTTATTCCTAACTCTTGATGTGTTATTATAAATAAGAATTTTATTTATGCAGTAGTGTTTTTGAAGTTGTTTATGAAGAATCTTCAACTTTATGATACACATAGAAAAAAATAACTCAGTACAAATCCAACTATATATTTCTTTTGCACAAAACTATCATATTATTAAAATGTTTATTTGCAGAGTAGAGTGTTTACTAACCAGAACTGCTAAACTTAAATACACTTTTGTGCATTATTGCGGAAGTTAAGTACTTTTGACTCCTTTACTGTAAGTGTGCTGCACAGCCATACACAACATGCAACTGATTACATTAATATGCTATCTCATGCTTTTATGTCACCACTACTACAAGTAACAGATGCAACATTTGTTTCTGAATATGCTTCTGACACATATTGCTAATGAAATGCTTAGTACAGCTCAGTACAGATTGGTCAGTAGAGTAGAGTGGCATCTATCTATCTATCTATCTATCTATAGTGAAAAGGCGCTATATAGGCACCCGACCTGACACAGACTGGACACAGAGGCACACGTAAAATAAATAAACTATTTATTTTTCTTCGCCTTTGGGCGCACGTCTTCCCCATGTCCCACAGGCAGTACACAGTCCCAAGCACAAACACACAAAGTAAAACACACTCTTCTTCCTCCAGCACTCCTCCCAGGCAACTTTGTCCTCCTCCTCCCGATTCTGCCCCCTGAGTAGTGGTCGCTGGCTCCTTTTATCAGGCACCCGGAAGTGCCCCAGGTGCTTGATTGGCGACACACGGCTGCATTTCCGGGTGTGGCAAAACAACTGCCCAGAAGGGCCCAGCAGCTCCTGCTGCAGCACCCCCTGGCGGCGCCTGCGGAACCCAACAGGGCTGCTCCAAACTCCAACCCCAATGAAGCCCTGCGGGAGTCCGAGGCACCACTGTAACCCAGGGAGGCTGCCATCTAGTGTCCAGGAGGAGGTATTGGGTCTCCCATCCTTGCTCCCCCGGAACATATGCTGCAGGGGCGTCCCGGCGGGAATGGGCCCTGGCCGCCTGCCACACTATCTATCTATCTATCTATCTATCTAATCATGTTTATTGCAGTGTGACCTGTCACCTTTTTTCACATTTTTCACATCTGTTGGATAATTAGCAGCTTAGCTGTGCTGAGTTGTGCTAAGCAAATAAACACATTTTAGTAAGTGGTGTAAATGTAATCCAGGAAAATTACGTATGAATACAATTAGTATTTGAAATGAACGTTAAAGGGGGTCTTTTGAGAAAACCAACCCGTCATCCATTGTGGTATGTAAAACATTTGAACACAGATGAGGAGGGCTGCATTCACTCTTTTCATACTTCTGCATTTTCTTCTGGGAGTTATTAATGAGTAAACTCTCTTCTGATTGTCAATGTCAGAATCGCAAAAGAAGAGCTTATGCGGTATTCCATTGTGTTAAAATTCTAAACATAAATATCCTTGCTTGAGTTTTGACAGCTTTCCCACTGATGAAACAGAAAGGATTCTAGATTCAAGCAGTCAAGAGAGATTCTTCTTCCTCTTTCAGCTGCTCCCATTAGGTGTCACCACAGTGGATCATCTTCTTCCATATCTTTCTGTCCTCTGTATCTTGTTCTGTTACACCCATCACCTGCATCTCCTCTCTCACCACATCCATAAACCTTCTCTTAGGCCTTCCTCTTTTCCTCCTGCCTGGCAGCTCAATCCTTAGCATCCTTTTCCCAATATACCCATCATCTCTTCTCTGCACATGTCCAAACCAATGCAATCTCGTCTCTCTGACTTGGTCTCCAAAGTTTTTCTGTGTTTTATTGATTTCTTAACACATGTTAGTATTATTGTTTTTTTTTTTTACATTTGCATGTGTCTGGTGTGACATAACATGTACAGTATTTGACCATTAAAATATGTTGGATTGATGTTCAGTATGTGTTTTTATGACGTGGACACTATGGAAGGAACCCAGAAAAGAAGTACTTGAAACTCTCTCAGGAAACAAAAAGCTCACTGTTGTTTACCTCACTACTTTTATTATCTTTCTCGTTAAGGTCGATTGTTTTGGGAAAACACACCCCTATGCAAGAATATATATAGAAAGGGACCTGTTATCTGTTAACTCTAGCAAAATGGCTCTGAAACACTTCTAACAATGGTGGAATTAAGGATACAATAAGAGAGTGTATTTATTTCCTTTATCTAAGACATACTTTAAATTGGTGTTTCTTGAGATAATTAATAATACTCATTTTAATTTTTTTACTGATGGCTTTGTATATTGGAATTAAATTAACATTTCTAAAGCTATTTCACTGTTAAATGCCATCCATGTACATTTGTCTGTTTCAAGAGTTTATAATTATGGTTGTCTTGGTAGTAATTATTTTTCATATGGTATAAATTCTTGGTTTTAGGCTGTAAAATGTGAAGTAGTCCACTCTTTCCCCTTATAATAATATTTTTATCTATTAAATATGTAGCAGATGGCTTGTCATTATTATCCATTATCTTAATTTTATGGAGCATGCTTCATAGTGAGCACTAATGCAGAGCTTCACCAGCTAGCTATCACTTGAATGTCATGCTATTCTCTAGGCTCAAACCACCAAACACATAACAGGAATTTGTTTTTAGTTAACACTGAATATATTAACTATAATGTAAAAGTAATGTATAATTACAGACCTGTAGCTTAGTGGCACAGTGCTTAAATAGATAGACACTTCAATTGTCCCCAACAGGAAATTAAAATATTTAGTACTGATCCCAATGAATCTGGGGAATTTAGTTGTAATGAGAGGCTCTTGTGTCTGTGTTTGTCTAGTTGTTTAATTTGTTATAACAAGCAAAATATTTGCACATTCCGTTGTATTTATATGAGTGTGAGCCTCCCAACTTAGTAAATGAAAATAAAATCCAAAATGCATCATAACCTTGGCCATTATACAGTATATGTCTTGTTAATATCAGTGGAATCAGTCTGGACAAGAAGATAATGGATGGTAGAAGGTTGATAAAGTGATAAAGCAGGTGATTCCTAGCATAAATTCCTTCTTGTAGGAGATCTGTATAAAAAAAAAACATTGGGTTTAATGATAAGAATTAAAACAACCTGCCACCAACAACCTGGTACTCAACACCACCAAAGGAAATGGTAATGGACTTTCGCAAACAGCAGTTACATTTTCTTCCAGTTTTAATTAATGATTCTATACTCAATGTGTCAAAATCAAACATATGTGATTTTTTTCTATATAGGAAAATATTTAAGTTTATATATATATATATATATATATATATATATATATTCGGGGAAGGTGCCGAAGTGGTGCGTCCCAGGGTGCCGCGGTGGGCCCTGGGTATGGAGTAGGACCCACTCCGGGGATGTACTGCCCTCTCGGGATGTATTGCTCCGACAGACGGGTCTTCGCTGGCAGTGGGGCACTGTAACAGGTGGCTGGAGGTGGAGCCCAGCCGGGATGCCCAAGGGGACCGGAGGAGGGCTGGTGCCTCCTCCTGACCACGTGGGGGCAACCGCCTTGGTTTTGTTGGTGGCCTCGGGTAAGGGGCTTGGAAGCCCAACCCTGTAGGGGCCCGTGGCCACCGCCAGGCGGCGCCCCGGTGCCTGAAGAAACCTGGAGCCCAGCACTTCCGCCACACCAGGAAGTGCAGGGGGGAAGAGGAGCAGGAACACCCAGAGGACTTCCGGCTACACAGTTGGTGCTTCCGCCACACGGGGGTGTGTCAGCGGAAGCTCCTCAGGAAGCACCTGGAGCCCATCCGGGCGTACATAAAAGGGGCCGCCTCCCTCCAGTCGACAGCAAGAGTCGGGTGGAAGTGGACGGAGCTCGGAGGAGAGGAGTGGAGGCGGTCTGAGGACTGAGCAAGGCATTGTCGTGCGGCCAGGACTTGAAGGGGTGATTGGTGCTGCGGCACTGGGTTTGTGTACTTTACCACTTGTAAATAGTGTAAATAAACACGTGTGTGGCAAAATAACATGTCTACCTGTCTGTGTCCGGGCTGGAGTGATTTAAGTGAAAAATGAAAACATTCTTCCAGATGTGAGTCCAAAGTCTAAAAAGATGATGTTATCCAGGTAGGCAGCACTATATATATTGCAGGGTCATTGTACTTTATCTCCCCCGAAGCTGGAAAGTGACTGGTGTATCATTTAATCCAAATTAGAGGACATGGCACTGCCTGCCTCCACTAAGGTTGTCTAATGGATGCAGGGATGCGGCCTCTGATGTTTAAACATCCAAGATCCATGTGTAGCCCTTAAAGACATGGGTCTTTGAGGCATATGTTGTCTGATACTTATTAAAGCAGATACATCTCTGCTAACTCCTACAGGCTACAAAATGCCTTGCAGTTTCTCTCGAGCCTCTCTCCACCATAGAGGACTAGGAGTCCTGTAGAATATTTTCACTTGATATCCTTAAGCACCCTAAAAGAATATTGCACACTTCCTTTTAGATTGCTGCTCACTTTCAGCATGCACATGAGGATATTCTCCTGGGATATGCTATATTTTGTTTCAGCTAGGGAGACATCCCTGATTCAAGTTTGTTTTTGCTTTATATAATATTTTTATTGTTTTTTATTATTTTGTGTATTATGTCATTAACATTAACATTTGGTTTTGGCTTTTATGACAAAATCTATTTTTGTCTACCTTTTTCTGCTATCTTTGTTTAGCAACCTTTTTGAGTCATCTTTAATAAATTAAATACTAAGCAACTTTTTTTTTTTTCTTGGCTTAGTGGTTTAACAGCTTTCTTCTTTTCCATTTTTGGACATTTTGAGACTTTTCCTGTTTAAAAGCCTTAGCACCATTTTTGGGCCTGAGAAGGTCAGAAGCCTGCTAGTTAAATTTGGAGCTTGGCTTCCTTAGTGTTTCATTATAGCCCAATCAGTCTGACCTTCTGACTCCCCAGGGAAGATTCGGGCCACTATAAGGAACTGATATCCAATTTCCAAAAAAAAAAAATTCTTAGATTGTCAAAAAATCAATAAAATAATCAAAAATGTCCTTCTAGGGAAAGAAACTGTAAAATATTTGGCTAGAAAGGACAATTCCCTAAAGAGAATCTTTATAAATGAGATGGTTTACCCAGAAATTCCCACAAAAAAGGTACCTATTAGGTAATCCTAGGTGAACAAGTCCTAATACACAAATACAAATATCAAAAACCAGGAACAGAAGCAAAAATTCCAATGAACCAAAAAATTTATATGGATAATTGTACTCAAAAATGAATCACTGAAGGATCTTTTGCTTTTTCTTTGCATTTATGGTGGTCCGTATTCCCTTTGAAGCTGCATTGCCACCACACTAAAGGATCTACTCTCACTTCAGAAGATAAAGGCGAAGGGCAGTTCTTCATAGGTGACATAAGAGTGGCTCCACCTCTTGAGTATTCCACCCACAAAGAACACAGAACATAGTGGAACAAATCATTAAACTCTGATATGTAAAAAAGAGAAAGTACATAATAAATAATAAGCAAAACCAAGAGAAACAACAACGAAACATAAAAAATAATGATTCAAAGATAAACAAAATAAAACAGATAATTACAAGACAGGGAATAAAATTCTGGCTATAATGTAACACAGTAGGTAATGATGCCTGCTGTTTTGGTCCTGAACTGTGTGGTTTTTGTTTTTTTGCAGCCTCCCCTTATTTTTTATAATTTTGTGTGGCAGGATGATAATGGTGAGGCACACCAGGGACGGTACCAGAAACTTCAAATTGGGTAGGTTGAGTGACAACCTTGGGGGAAAGCCAAAATTCAAATACTTGGAAAATGAATCACCAGCTACAGAACTTAAATTAAAGCACATTATCCATGTGGTGCATAATAACATATAACTTACAGAAGCAATGCATTTCTTGGAAAGGCTTACATCATTTAAAGAAAACTTAAGAAGGAATATAAAATAGTTAGTTTTAGATATTCTCTCTAACTCAAGTCTTCAACTAAAAAAATCAACAGAAATAGTAACAAGCATTGACTAGGCCAATATTGTACAAGCAATGTCAATGTCAATTTGTTTTTACAGCACAGTGAAAAGAAATATTAAAATATTTAAATTTCCTAAAAATAGCTCCTATAGGATGAAGATAAATAGAAAATAAAATAGGAGACAAAATGGATCCCTGAGGAGCACCACATTTAACAGGAGCAGTAGACAAGAAACAGGAATTGAAAGACACTGAAAAGTGCCTACCAGTAAGATATGACCTGAACCAGTTAAGAGCAGCCCTTTACGCCCCACCAGATGTTCAAGCTGCAACAGCAAGAAAGTTTTAGGAGGACAAGGACTGCAGCCCCACCTGAGTCACTAATGAGAGGAAGAATAGCACGGAATTCATGGGCCCAGTGGGGGCCTCTCCCTGAAAAAAATCATTTACAATGGAACCCTGATTTAAAATTCCCATATTTGGCATTTTCACACATTTAATGTTTTTGGATGCTGTTGTTAATATAAAAAGCACTTAGCTGAAAAGTCCAAACCTGTCACGGCTTGGGTAGCTAAAAGTGACTGTATCCTGATTTTCTTTATCCTGATTTTTGTCTTATATGTGTTTTTTTTGCACTGCCCAGATAAATTTTATGACACATCTATTCTGAATGTGCTCTACATGTACAGTACAAAATGAATAACAATTTTGTCAAACAGATGCAAACTGAGAGTTGTCTGTTGCTACTCTGCCTCACATCATTCCAGTGCAGGGCATGTGCAAAATCATCGGCTCATGATGACAAGAAAAAGAATACAGAAACAAAAGATTTGTGGCCTTAAAGGACAGGAGACAGGACTGTTGAGAGTGATGTGGATGGTTTAAATAAAAAAAAACTGTTGTTACGAGAGCAGTGCAAATACATTCTATAAAGTTTTGATATCATGACTTTTTTTCCAAATCATAATTCTCTAAAACATCACATCGACACTTTTTTTTCTGTTGGCCCCAACAAAAACATTGCAAGAGTGTTTTCTTGTATTTTAAACTCATTTGTCTTTTCATTGAAGTCAGAAACTATTCAAGCAAATGTTTAGAGTCTAAATACAACCTGCACTGTGCTTAGCCAATGTTTTCTATCTGGAGGAAAGCTGCTGTGGCATTAACATATAATAATGAATATTATCTTTTTCTTATCATGGTGGATGTCTTCATTGCCTGCTAGCTAACTTATGCAGATTTTCTCACATTTGCTCGACTGTTGCCTGTAATGTCACATGGCACAACATGACACGACACAACACAAAACACCATTTTGTCACTTTCTTGTTTAGCCTAAAAAAGCATTTTTTTTGCAAAAATTAAATATATTTGTTGTGGCTAACATAAAGGAGGTCTTGTGAGGGGAGCTCATATTTTTTATAATGGATATAATACATAAAGTTAAGTATCTCAACTTAAGTAACAGTCCACAATAAAATTAACTAAAAACAGTTACAAAATAGTAAAAATCAACATCAGTAGCCAAGGATAACTGTTACAAGTTGTAGTGTTGTGTTTTTAGTTTTCTGCTTTCTTTATTAATCTATTGCCTCAAAATTATTATAGATTTAACCTCTTAATAGTACAGAAGTGCAAACTGACTTTTAAAAACTAGGTCATTGTTGAACTGGGTTGCAGGGTGGGGTGTTTACATTAGACTGGAGGGCACTAGATTTCTGCCACTTGCAAATTACAAAGATTGAATTTCAGACTGCAGGAGAGGATGCATCAGCAAACAGGAATGGTGGATGTACTGTAATGTAGATGAATAACCTCAGGGACTGTTCATGATTTCTTTGTATATCTGAGTGCACGGTGCACACAAACTGCTTTATTCCCTTTTGGTGAGTTGTGCTTGAAGACAGTGCTAAAGTAATTTTAGATTTAAATTAGATTTTTCTCTCAAAAACGAAAATAGGTAGAACTCATCACAACTAATAAAGGAGCCAATTAGACAGGCAACAAAGTGAGAAATTACTCTACCAAAGTGAAAAAGGAAAAATTCCAAAGTGTAATTGCAAAATGTGTCCTGCGAAATAGATGCAGCCAAGTTTTCTTTATAAGTCTCTGAATGTTTTCTGTAATATAGTGGCAACAACAGCTTAGTGGAACAAAAAGTTCAGCAGCGGCAAAAACTGAGATGATAACTACATTATAGATCAAGAGGATCACATTTATTGGCCAGTCTGTGTGCATTTTTGGGAGGAGTCTGCATTTCCAAAAGAACTTTGTATCTCTTGCTATGCTGTGTTCAGAGTGGTTACTGTATACTTCATAAATCATTGCAAGAAATAAAACAGTGTTATACTCTCTATTGTGAGTCACTGTTCTGCACCCGAGAGAAGTCGCTGAGTCCAAAGGCTTCAAGAAAATCAACTTTATTCCAATCAAAACAGGAACAGTCAGAGTATTTATTCAAATGGGAGCTACCACTTCAGTGCACACAGGCACAGCAAATGAGCAGGGACTGGGCCAGGTTAGTGGCCAGGTTATAATGTTGCCCACATCACCCATCGGGCGACAGGCGTGTTATGAGGAGAGGCTGTGACTTGCATTTGCCTCGGTGGCACTGCAAACCTGTGGTTGTCTTGGCAATGGACGAGCAACCCTCGACAGATGCATCAGTCATGATTCAGTGTGCAGCACCATTGGTGAGGGTCTCAAAAGAGCTAAAAAATCTCACACTATATTGTAATTTTTCACAAGGTTTGTCAAGAGAGTTGTTTGAATAGTATGGATTCTAATGAAACTGCCAATCATTCATTCATTTCTTTTGTGTTAAAGACCGCATGGGAATTAGAATTATGCTCAGGAATGAAGCTAATAGAAATGAACTGAGTTGGGTAGTGAACGCAGTACATTTTATTTGTTAAAACTTAACAGTTACATAGTAGACCTTGGTTATATTCTTCTTTGCTGTTATAAAGTGTGACTTATATATCTGCAATATCTGACCTTTGTGGTAATTCCCTGTACCAGTATTTTCAAAAACGAGTTAATCTTGTTGCTCAAAATAAAGAAGTAGCCTGCTGACAGTCAGCTTATGTACTAAAGTTACTCAAGAACACAACATCCTCCTACCACTTGCCTGAGACTCAGAGATGTGTGTTAGCTGAATAAGCCCTGTATGAGAAGTGAGTGCAATACCTTGGGAGTTGTCCGAATAAGCCTCGGATGAAAAGCCACTGGTATTGGGCGAAAAGCTGCCATTGATAAGTAAATGGACATTCACCATAAACTTAGTTTACTTGATGAACTGAAATCTTCTGCCACCATCATGACTGGGGTACATGTGCAGGTGTTAATAGGTTAAGGTCCCAAACAGCAATGAAAACAAAGAGCTTCCTGTGAAACTGAAAGTCACTACTTTTGGTTTGACATATAAGATTATAGAGTAGATTATAATGTTAAAGCGAATAAACTAATCTATTTCTTGCACTTCTCACTATTTTATTTTAATTTATTGTTTGCACTACTCACTATTTTACTCCCAGGGACCAAGTGCATCAGCAAGTGAGGAGAATGCTCCAATAGAATTAATGCAGTAGCGTGATACAGTATAAAGTGCAGGCTGTATACCCCAAGTGTTCTTAAAGGTGAAAGTAACCGAGAATTAAACATTATATTGTGGTATCTGCTCAAGTAAGAGAAGACATATGTTTTGAGGAGAGGTGTCCTCAAAAGCCTTTCTGCACCAAAACAAAGACATTTAACATTACAGCTACAGTATATGCCACATTATACATTCTTAGACAGTAATATGTAATATAATAAGGGCTGTTTAGGTAGATGAATATTCTGATAAATGCTAAGACATAAATAAAGTTTTAACTGTGTGATAATATTCAGTGGAGTAGAATGAAAATTATTGCATGTATAATGTTTGGAAGTAGTTGGAAGGATAATATATTTATGCATAATTAAGTTTAACAGAATAAGCAAAACAACTACCTGGGCCATTTTCTAATTAATGCAAAGACACAGTATGCATATCTATTCAATTCCTCTTTAAAGAGGCTCCAGTCTAATCTGTTGTAGTCCTAAGGTGGTGGGTTTTATCAAAACAAAAACAATAACGTATAACATGGAAGTGGCTTTAGAAGACAAAATATATAACTTCATTTGAAATAAATGATTAAAACCCTAAAGCCTCTTTGGGCCTTTCTAGTACAACGTTAGTCTTTCCCGTATAGCAGTGAATCTGGCTTCTTTGTACATTTAGTTTTACTCTTATTAGATCTCTATCTGTAAATACCTTCCACTTTCTTTTCTATGTCTCTGGACTCTCCTTTTCTTTCCAGTTAAGCGAATGTCAATCCTGATTTTCCCAAGCCTGTCTACCAAGTGACAGGTGGGATTTTTAAATTGTGGTCTATTTAAAAGACCAGGGCAACCTACACTACCCTGTTACCACCTAGTGGACTGGGAAGCTTATGCGGCTAGGCTTGCAGTTTCTTTGTTTCTTCTGCCAATTTCTCTGTCCCTTTTGGAGTATATGATATTATATCACCCAGTAGTACATTGCCAGAATCAGTCAGGCCATGTTATGGCTTAACCCCTGTCTCATGCTGAAAATAATTACATGCATCTCCAGTCCTCATCCTGTTCATACTGTATTAAATTTAATCTCCTGCATTATTTTATGAAGTAATATGGCTGCATTTTGTACCTAATTCATAGTATCCAGCTACTATCCTTTTGGGACATAGTGAGGAATTTTCCTGATTGGATAAGCAAAATGTTGTGATTTTTGTTGTTATTTACAATATGTGATATAATTACGACACAAGACAATGTTAAAGTGTTGGGGTATATGCCCCGTATATTGCTGCTGCAATTCTTTTGGTCAAAGTAATGGAAAAAAATCATTCAACATTCGACAACTGGTTTGTTTTTACAATGGCTTTTTATATGATAAGAAAATGGTGGCAGGAAATGAATCATGACAGAAGTGATGTCATCTGGTGGGGACCGGAAGTGACATCATCTTGAGGTGCCGGGAGTGACGTCATCTGGATGCGACCGGAAGTGACGTCATCATGAGGAGCCGGAAGTAACATCATCTGAATTGGACTGGAATTGACGTCAACATGAACAGCCAGAAGTGACGTTGTAGAGGAAGTGGATGAGTCGCCATTTTCATAATTCTGGATTGGTGCAGGTATTGTTGTCTTATTTATCATCTTTATTTCTGAAAGGTCAGAGAGAGAGGCATCGTTACCACAGTACAACCCCCCATCTGTTAGTTCTTCACTCACCTGAGGACATGTTGACTGCCTCCTAAGCGCACGTGTGTGACAAATACTACATTCTCCTTAGACACTCCAGTCTTTGTCTTGCCCTTACAAGTTTGTAGCATGCAAATGTAGAAAGAAACATTAAATGGTTAATGACTAGATTTTGCAAATCTGAAAAGTTCACTTAAAATTATTATTCCTTGCACTTTTAAATTGTATCATCCAGTATTACAGAAAATTGATGTAATTAATGGGAGGATTTGAATGCCACAAAGCCAGGAGAATTTTGATTTTCCTTGTTATTTGAAATGTTGTTTAAACAATGGTAGACTTTTAGGGCTTTCTGATACTTTGTTCTGAAGGCAAGTATTATAAAAGCTGCTCTACCTAAGAGACCATCATAGATCTTCGCTGATTACACTAAAGAAGAGTACAAAGCATTTTGTAGCATTTTAAATCTCTCAAAAATAGGTTTATTCTTAACTGATCCCTTCAAAAGACTTGCGTATTGATGAAAATGGCTCTTATTGAGAATGGCATTTCAGTGACTGTGACTGCTGATCACCATGAAGATGGATTGAGATGCTTTAAGGTAGCACGTTCATAGTGCCAGAAGAGAGGGGATTCAGTTAGTTTTAGGAGTAAACACACAAATATTTTCAAATTTGATCATTTAGAAGAATATTAGAATGATTAACTGATTAATCAGATTAGCTAGAAATTATGGCTTATGAATTAGACTGATATCTCTATGCTTATTGTGAAAGTGTGTGTTGCCCATAATAACTAAAATTGACAGAATCTTTCAATTTATTACACCAATATATTGCCTTTGTAGATAAGCAGTAAAACCTTGCACACTAATACCTTTTTACTAACAAAGACTCCAATGAAGCCACTCTGAATGTGTTTACTCACTAAATATGTACAATGTGATGCCCATTTTTGTGATGATTTAGCACTGAAACTGACAGTAGAAGAAATAGGATTGAAGCAAAGTAATAGCAATCACTTGATATTTTCTTTAACAGAATGTGCATTTATTGTGGCTGTGAACATCTTGATTAAATAAAAGATAAATAAAAACTGCGATATAAGTTACCTCTGAGGCAGAGAGGGGTGGGCAAAAGAGTGAAGCAGCTTGGTGATACCACCAAAGTGCTCACTAATTGCTGTGTCAGTAAATGCTGATCTTGACCCTCTATTTTTACCAGCTTCTGCAGTTTCCTGCCACTTCGGACAGTGGAGCAGGTGTATGAGATATATACGTCTTTGTGGTTAGTAAGACAGTGGTGTGCCTTGAGATGATTTTGATTACCAAAAGTGTGCCACTACAGAAAAAAGTTTGGGAATAATAATAAATCTCCTTAGTCAATGGGTGATCCTCTCGGTCAGCATCTTAATTGAGTTTCAGTCTTATTAAACAGGTGACAAATTCTCCATTAGTTATGGTGATTGTAGTTGAGAGAGCCATGATATTGTACAATATATGGCATAACCTAAGGGTTTATTTTGGGCCGCTGTTATTTTCATTCGGTATACTCTCATTAGGCCAAATTATCTCAAAAAACAAGGTGAACTAATACAGCTATGCAGATTAAATATAGCTTTATTTATCTATAGCACCTAATGACCCTGATGCTCTGGATCTCTGACCCAATGAAGTAATTTCCTCAAGCCAAATAAGAAAAAAACTGAAATTTTAGATGTTATCAAAAATGGAAATGATAATAGTATTGGAAATAAACCTGATCCCTTAGAATTTAGAGTGACGGTGGAGGTTCCAGATCTCTGGTCCTAGCACCTGGTGCTAAGACTTTAACAAGTTTGATTGGCTGTTGCAGACCATTGTCTTACAGACCTGTATTTAACATCCCTAACCCTGCTTAGCCTATCAATAAAACCCTTAACACTAGAATTACCAGAGCCTACGAAAAAACTCGTAGATCCGTCCCACCTTAAATCGCTTCTTAAAACCGCTCTCACCTCTCCGCCAGCCTCCTTTGTCCTGTAAATGTGCCGATAAAAACAAACTGCAAGCAGCCGGCTATTCCATCCCCCCACCGACTCAGAACGTGCACGAACTTCTCCGAGCTCATGCCTCGATTATCTGGGAGTAAAGTGGAGTTTTAGAGTGGAAATAATGGATTGTTATTTGGAACACACGCATTTCATGTGTGTTCCGTTTCTACAGTAATCTGTGTAAACACAATGTTAAAACAGAAACATTTTCATATTTTAGTAATAAATGTCACAAAATGTAGACATAAACTATAAAATGTGCGAAGCCTGACAGCCAAAGAGCAAATACACTTTCATAAAAGGTTCAGGATTTAATTACAACAGCTTCCATGGTGTACTGGTAAGATTTCATCACTTAGAACCCAACAGACTTGCTGTACCTCTAGAGATCCGAGTTCGAATCTCCACTAGGGAGAAAGTTTATTTATTTTTAACCTTCGCCGTTCTGCCTGCCTGATCTCCCTGTCTATCTATATAGTAATAACAGTAATTTTATTATTATATAGGAGCTTCCCTGTCTGCCTATCATATAGTGCCTTTCCTTCCTACCTATCTATATATCTATCCCCTTAGCTGTTTTTTATATATCTATTATACAGTGCCTTCCCTGTTTATTTATATATCTAGTGCCTTCTCTGCCTGTCTGTCTGTCTGATTGCATATAGCGCTGAACTTACTGCTCTGTACTATTCTGTCTTCTGCATGTCCTGGAGTACAAAAGAAACACCACCATACAGCAACATGTGCGAACTGGCAAGATCGTGGAAAAAACACGAGGTCACTGATTACAAACCGCAAGATGAATGAAAGAGACAATATATGTAAAAACATCATCGCACTAATGCAATATTATTTGAAAACGAACAGCGTCAGATCGGGCGCATTTTCAAACCCGATCTGACGCTGTTTGTTTTTAAATAATATTGCATGTACTGTGTGTTGAAACTGCTGCACTGAATAAGCAGACTCCTTCTGTAACAGCGTCAGCGTGTATTCAAACCCGATCTGACGCTCTTCTTTTTCAAATAATATTGCATGTATTGAACTATTTTAGAATAAAAACATACATTTGATTTCAGTCAGTCTGTAAGAGCCAGTGCAAATGCATGATAATTATAAAGGTTAGCTTTTTTTTAATTCAGTTCCATTCTCTCAGTCACGTCCACGACCCGCCCCCCCCACACTGCTTTTTTTCACATAAAGACGCGCTATAACTCAAATGTGATTTTTTTGAAGACGCGCTATAGCTCGAATGTGATTTATTTGGAGACGCGCTATATTCAAATGTTATTTGTATAGGGAAGAAAGTACAATGTCAAGTGCTCATTCAGTGTAATAGGAACCATAGCACAGAGAGATGTGTACACTGCAACAGGTACACATGTCGTGAATGTAGGAAGGGTCTGTGGGAATTGTTAATATTTGAATGTGATGATTTTATATAGCACGGATCGGAAATCAGCAGTTCTTAGCATTGCACCACGCAAGCTGTCGTATCAACCGCCTACTGTAACTTGCTTTATTTTTTCTTCACGTATAGTTTAGAATAAAAGTGCACTTGTTTTGTTATTCTTGTACACCAACATATGTTCCTGTGTTTGAGCGACACGGGCATGCTCAAAAAAATAGACGTGTAATGCCACGAAAAGTGCACGCAGGCTCTTCAGTTCACAAGCATTGGTACGAGAATGCAGTCACAAATAAGCTGCAGAGCTATAGCGCATCTTTATGTGAAAACAGCATTCTCAATTTGGGGGGGGGGTGTAGGGAAGGATCCTGAACACGACAGAGAGAATGAAAAGTGAATAAAAAAAAATAACCTTTACATGTATCATAAATTACACCGCCTGTTACACACTGAAATCAAATGTATGTTTTTATTATAAAATAGTAAGAATAACAGCAGTTTACGTCTCAAAACTGAATCACGCGGAATTGAACTCATGACCTTCTGAATACTAGTCAGCAGATGACACCATTATACTACCATGGCAGTAGAGATACGTATATGTCAATGTGGCATGCTAAGGTGGCTTTTTTCTGCAGTTATATTTTTGAATAAAAGTATACTTGTTCTGTTATATTTGTACCTTTTGTAAATGTGTTTGATATTTGGACTTCAGGCTTCATACATTATATAGTTTATGCTTACATTTTGTCATTTACTACTACAATATGAAAAACGTTTCTGTTTTAAAAATGTGTTTACACGGATTACTGTAGAAACGGAACACACGTGAAATGCGTGTATTCCAAATAATGATCTATTATTTCCACTCTAAAACTCCACTTCACTCCCAGATAATCAAGGCATGAGCTGGGAGAAGTTTGTGCACGTTCTAAGTCGTTGGGGGGATGGAATAGTCGGCTACTTGCAGCTTTTCTTTTATCAGCACATTTAGATTAACAAAAGACGCTGGCGGAGAGGTGAGAACGGTTTTAAGAAGCGATTTAAGGTGGGACGGACCTACGAGTTTTTTCGTAGGCTCTGGTAATTCTAGTGTTAAGGTGACACCCCTGCAGCTTGAACCTATGAGACCCAAAAGATATAAGAATTTAGACTAAACTTATTAAAAAGCATTTAGTGTATTTGTTAAAGCAAAAAAAAAAAATACAAAATTAAAAAGATTCATTGCCAGATATAAGTAACATAAAAATGGTATTCTCAGGGCAATTTAGCAGTGATGACAGACATTTAGTATTTGTTATCTGAGTCTCTCCAGTTCACCTCTGCCCCAATCTAGTTGTTAGGTCAAGCTTGCGTTAGTGGACCAGGGTGGCCTTGTTTCATGACAACAGCAGCAGCAAAAATCCCAGCCAGATAAAGAAAATCTTAACACATCTCACAAGTTTGAGCATTGTTAAACTGTAATTGATGTTAATATACTACTAAATGTGTATAAAGCTTTAAATAATCTTGCTTCTTCCTATATGTTGAAGTGCCTAACCCCTGCATTCCAAGTCATAACCTTTGATTTATTAATGATGGTCTGTTTATTATTTCAAAAGCCAAGCCTTAAAGAAGTGGTAAAACAGCCCTCTGCTGTTATACACCAAAAACCTGGAATACTTCACCAATATAGATACAACAGGCCAACAATGTGGATCATTTTAAATAATTCCTAAAAACCCACTGTTTTAATTTGGCTTTCTGATAACTACAGTTTGGTTCTACCCTTAATAAGTCAGACATGCTTAGAATTATCATACTCTTCAATGAATCTGCAATCTTTTTTACTCTTTAATTTTCCCTGTTTTCTTTTCCGGTTCTTTCTGTGCCACCAGACTTTGTGTAGTCATCTGTAATGTTTGAATTAAAGTTGATACCCTTACCTGGCACAAGACCCACTGTGTTGAAGCTTCTAAGACAAAGAAAAAAATAAAGACCATTTGTGTTAGGTAGAATGCCCAGTGGGGACTAGGTAGTCTTTTGGCATTGAACCCCTACAAATTTTGCTTTTTCTCCAGCTGAACTGGATTTTTTTTTATTTGTTCTGTCCCCCTGGCAAACTCACCTTATTTTCAGACTGACATTTAGAGACTAAAAAAACCTATATGTAAGGATTCTATTTCTCCTAGTTATATATCTGTCTTGTGTGTGTATTATTTATTTTTGTATACTTTTTATGCATTATGTTTCTTATCTAACTTTGTTTTTCTTTGCATGTAATTACTTCTTTGACATCTTGTAAAGCACTTTGAGCTACATTGTTGATATTAAAATGTGCTATAGAAAAATTATATGTTGGTGGTACTTGGAGCGCAGATGAAAATATGGACAGAGTTTCTTTGCAGCCTTTGTCAATTTTTGTAAAACGTTCAGCTCAGTTGATCGAGCTGCTCTATGGAGACTGAGACTTTGTAGGATTCCACCCCCCAGGTTGTTTGATATCATGGCTGGCCTGTACACTGATAGGTGAGTGTTGTGCAGAGTGGAGGGAGAACCTCGGTGTTTTTCTAGTTGATTCTAGGGTTTGTCAGGGATTTGTTTTTGCTTAGGGGCTTGTCAGAGGCTTGTTCTTGCATACTCTGTTCAATGCTTGCATGGACTAGGTCTTGGGCACCATCGTGGGGTCCAATGGTTGTGGAGCAATCGTTGGTGTAGAAAGATTCACTAATCTTGACTTTGCCAATGATGCTGTAAATTTTTGCGGAATCAATGGGGGTTCTGATTGTAGCTCTCAGAAGACTGAGTAAGGAGTCTGAGTGTCTGGGCTTGCAAGTGTCCTAGATAAAATCCAAGTTACAGGCCTTTAATGACCTCTTGGGCACAGCCATCAGCAGTGTATCTGTCTGTGGAGAGAATGTTGACCTCATAGAAAGGTTTACTTACTTCAGCAGTGACACTCAAGTCTCTGTTGACTCTTCTTATAAACTCAGTAGACAGATTGGAAGAGCATAGGGTGTTATGAGGTCGCTGTAAAGGGGTGTGTGGCACTCCTGATATCTTGATCTAAGGATGAAGGTCCAAGTCTTTACAGTCCTGGTGCTTCCTGTTATGCTGTATGGTTGTGAAACAAAGATTCTATCCAGTGACCTGAAATGAAGACTGGACTCCTTTGTTACCGTGTCTTTTCAGAGAATCCTTGAGTATCACTGGTTTTACTTTGTGTTAAATGAGTGGTTGCTCACAGAGTCCTAAATGAGGCACATTACTTGCATTGTGAGGGAGTGTAAGTTACAGCACTACGGCCACGTGGTGCAATTCCCCAAGGGTGATCTGGTTTACAGGATCCTCATTGTTGAGGACCCGAGCAGCTGGACAAGGCCAAGGAAACGTCCACATAACACCTGGCTGTGGAAGATAGAAGGTCATTTCCAGGGAGTGTGTGCCTAGGGGGCTGCCAACCAGGATCCTGAGCTGTTTTGTCATGTGGTGGGTGCAGTAATGCGCTGTACCAGTGCATGCTTCCCAACATGACCTGACCTTACCTGGTGGGGCTTGATGTCATGTTGGAATTTGTGAAAAATTTCATTCCAGACAACAGGCACAGTAATGCTTTACCTCAATATCTATTTTGGCCAATAAAATCCTAGCATTAGCTACTATTCCTGGGTACACAGTCTTTTAATTCTTGTGTAGCAGGACATTCCCAAAATATTTACAGGTGTGTTTTTCCTTGCAACATAAACCATCGCAATGTCTGTATTTCTGACTCATGCTGAAGATACCGCAAAAACTGCACAAATCCACACATCAATTTGTATGGTGAAAGTAATGTCAATTGTTGACATTGATATTTTGGTGAGTAGTCACTGACTTTCTATGTAAGGCAACATTTAAATCCCACTAAATATCTCAACATGTTTGCCAGTCAAGTGCATTCCTTCATGCTAAGAATATGCCATTATGCAAAAGAGCTTTTTAGCAGGGTATTGCAACAAGTAACACAGCTAGTACAATCCTGGAAGAGTCTTAGGAGCATGGCTAAAATTTAATCAAATGAAATTAAATGATCTATTCACCCCCCAGCTAATAAAAAAAATAAACTATGGGATACATTGGAGTCACCTGTGGCAAATAAGAAACCAGTTTTGTTTTAATGTTGTAAGTGTGCATACCCTGTATTATAATCAGTATTTTCATATTTAACCAGTAATATTTCAAATCACATAGAGGGTAGTTTGCTTGCAGGACAATACCTTTTTAAAGATATCTGGCTGCAAGTATTTAAAACAATATTACATTTAGAATTCAAGAATTCAAAGTTCATACAATTTGTGCATTTATTTATGATTCAAAATACACCCCTATTTCACAAACAGGTATTTCAACAACTAAACTGTTTACACTCATCAAATCTATTTTAAAAGGAGATTTATAGGGACTGGCATCCAGCCCAGGGTTGCTTTCTAATGCTGCACACCTAATAGCTGCCATAAAGAAGCGGGACTTTACAACTGTTAACTACATATTGCATTTAGAAAATGAGTGGATAGACACATACACAGACAAAGGCATTTATCATTGATGGTTTCAATGCTTTTCTTTTCTGGTGTACTGTTCTCCTATGGTATTGAACATTTTGCTACTGGTCGCTTCTGCTGACAAGAAGGCAAAACACATTGAAGGCATACTGAGCCATTATGGGATAAGATTCTTCATGGTCTTACCACTATTGCTATTATGATAATTATACTGTCAATACTGCCAGAAAAACCTAAGCCAGGCCCCAACCGTACATCTTTTGGCAGAGCCTATCATGCTCATATCAGGTAGGCAGTTCTCTACACCAAAATTACTAAAAGACAAGGGTACCATAGAATAAAAACTCAAATCCAAACAAACATCCATTTTAGAATGTTGATTTTAAAGGAAAAAGTTTGGTATATTTCAAGTCAAATTTATTTCTTCACAGTCATGGTTTATATTAATTTGCCACATAAAATTACAGTATATTCTACTCTGAAGCTTTTTTATAAATTTTACAAAATACCTAATTTATTTTGCCATTTTAAAACATGAAGGTTAAGTGGCCGAAACCAAATGTGAACTCGAAATTTTAAAACTTTCCAAAATATATCCACTTTTAAACTGGAAAAGTTTTGATTAAAAAAATCCTTTTCTGAGGCTTGCTTTAGACAACATTAAACTGGAAGTAATACATTTTATTATAGATTCCTGATACTATTTTCATTAGGTAAGGATATGGTTCCTGTTTGCTTGTCTTCTTACAGCCCTCATCACAGGTTGAGTTTCTATATTGTTATGTCAAAAACCTATAAAATGTATGCTTATTTTTCAGATATCCATGTGAAAAATGTATAAAACAATAAAAAAAGAAATCAAAACCCTAAAAGACTTTTTGTCCAAATTCACCCCTAATTGGTCAAATTTATGTAGCTTCAGGCTTCATGTTATCCTACTTTTGTCTCTGCAGTTCTGTTTCTTTAACAATTATATTCTGCCATGGCTTGTAACAATGCTCTGCACAAAAGTCTTCAGAGTTCCTGTATAATGGTAGAATTGCCTGTATGCTCTGAAATCACCTGATTTGAGTATGTATCTGCCGTTATTCAAAAAGCGTGCCAGCGCCAATGGCACATGCATGCTCAAATCAATAATTTATTATGGTATATGTACTCAAATAATAGTTTTTTTAATACAGGAGAAAGTAGGGTGAAATGACACCTTTTATTGGCTAACTAAATAGATTACAAATGCAAGCCTTTGAGGCAACTAAGGCCCCTTCATCAGGCAAGTTTTTTTTTAATAGGCATTGGTTGCACAGATACAAAATTCAATACAGATACAGTGGTTTAACAACAGAAGCTTTCTCAAATATTGATAATTGTTTTCTCTAAATAGTACCCACTTTACACCTATTACATTCTGTGTTGTTATTTTACATAACTTCTGGATCAGGATTCATGCAGAAGTGGTAGTGTGGTGCATGTTTGTGAAATGTGCACAGAGCCTTCCCTTTCTATACGGACATCATACACTGTGCATGGGGACCACTATTGAAGGAGCGATTGTAGCGGTGCAGACCTCTTCAATTCATGAATTCTGTGATTTAGGAGCTCCGCTAAATAGTTAATTAGTTTGCATGTTTTTATCATTTGTTTTACTTGACTTGAGTCAGATAACCATACCACATCCCAAATCTTATCCATAACATAACCGGGTGCATCAAGTAACAACAGTGAAATATAATGTACAGTGGTAACTTCCTCAATGGAGCAGAGCTCTGGAGGTCCACAAATAGAACTCATTGGTTATAGCTGTTTGAGGAATCGTCAAATTAACATTATTAACAGTCACCATTTGTAATAATTTTCCATTAATGGGCAGAAAGATGACTTCAAGTCAACACCAGTCAGGAGCACAGAAAAGAAAAAAACAAATTAAGAAGCAGTTTGTGAAGTGTTTTTTAATCTAAATTTGTCTAACTACACTACACTAAAGCAAGAAGAAAACAATACAGTAACAATAGCATTATGTGTAATAGTTCTGATATTAAGTGTTTAAGAGATATTATCTGATGTTACAGTGCCTAGCTAACAAATGGTTGTGGATTATTTATTACCATCATAAAGACCTTTGGACCTATGCATGCTATCAAAGGCTGTTAACGTTAGTAGACACATGAAGTGCTCTGAGTTTTGTTGCATTGAGGACATATTTGTAAATGTCTTACCTACCATTTAGTTATTGGAAGAATTATTGAAAAGTGCCATAGAAGAAATTTTGACTTACATTAAGAGCAAATAGCACAGATTAACTTTCATTTTATTGGTAGTTAACATTACTACTGCATTAATGCCTTACCGCTATCTGCTGTCATTGGGAGGACTTAATGATGTTTAGGTTAAATCAAAAGTGTAGGTAAAATATTCACATATTCAGTTTTCAAATATCTAAATATTAATTTTCTTTTTGACCCTATATTTACTGCATTAAGTAAGTTTATTACGCACATACAGTAGTGGTATTAGTTTTTATTTTATTATTACTGTAGTAGTAGTATTAATTGTTATAATTGTATTTTCAGTTAATAAGGTTAATAGTAGTAATATTTTATATATTATTATTATTATTAGTAGTAGTAGTATTAGTAGTTGTAATAGTAGAGGTGATGGTATTAAAATTGTTTTATTTGTTGTATCACATGTCACAAGTGATATGGTTGGCTATATCAAGTAACAAAGAGTAATAAGCACATCAATACCCTGGACAATTATTATTATTGTTATTACTAATAATTAGGTCTTCATTTATAAAGGAACCAAATCAATGAGTATATCATTGCCATTAAACACCATAAGTCCAAATTGATAGATTGTCCTCCACATTGCAGCAATCCTTCCAGTTACAATTGCATCTGCTGAATTCATTTTTTCAAAACTTAAGCTCATCAAGACATACTTCCAGTCATCTATGGCACAAAAATGTATAAACAGCTAGGCTATCATTAACATCAGACTTCAAACAGAAGAAGATTCCACTTGTAGCACACCCCCTTGCTTCTTCAAAATACCCGCGAAGCTTTTAGCTTGCATGGAGGGTGCCACCAGATTTAAGTAACAAGGAAGCTGCTACGCTTTTAAAATGAGGGATGGATAGAATCAGGCCAACACCTAAGCACTACCGTATTTCCACTCTGCCACCCAAATATTAACAACACCCAGGAAAATGCCCCTTAAGGTTAAACACACCAAACACACAAATATATAAAATGCTAATCCTTATCTGCTAGAAAACACAAAAAGTACTAAACGAACCCCACACAACAATATTTACAGTACTGGAAAAAAGTCCTTACTGTAATTGATGGAAGTGATTTTGAAAATGGAAACTATGGTTAAATGATGGCAAGAAGTTCGGAATGCTCCTATTCAATAAACTGCTTCCCAGAACATGGATAGTGGAATACTGTCCTACCACCGGAGTTCAGAAGAATAGTCTTCGGAGGCGCACCTCTTCTCCATTGAAGGACTGGGGGAAGAAAAAGAACCCACCACCGTCCTTAAATCTGGTGGCCAAGCACCATCTTTCTCCGCTACGAATGTCCAGTAATTGAAAGGTTTAGGAGCTGATGCGGATGATGTTGATTGGAAAATGGCAAAATCAAAAAGTCCCACCACATCCTTCTCTTCTGGCTTTATTGGTACAGTGCATACAAACCACAAACTACAAATCCCACAAGCCCCTCCACATCAGTGCAAACCTGCTTAAAGACACAATTTACAAACAGAAATCGGTGCACCCAGTGTTGCCATTTACATTTAACAATCACTCAACAGGACATACATAGAAATAAAGCCCCTTATGTTGCCCTGCTACACACTTAGCATTCGAGTTTAAACATGAACTGTTTATAATGCATTGCATTTTTTATAAAATACCTATGTTTTAAAAAAGCCTAGTTACCTACACCTTGATACTAAGTTCACGCATAATAAAAAAATACTAAGAAAATTAATAGGGCATGTGATAGTGTCAAATCACAATGAAACAGACTGAAGCAGCACAAACTAATTATCATATTGCTTTTTGCTGAGGATATGAGAATAAAAAACAACTGAGGACAATATTTTTGAATGAGTAAACATAAATAGTAAACTTCACTGTTTCTTCCTGGTAGAAAGTAGTACTAGGGTGTTGTACTGTGTTAGCCATTATGAATGTAGAGAAAAGCCAAGCAAAATGACACCTTTTATTGGCTAACTAAAAAGATTACAATATGCAAGCTTTCGAGGCAACTCAGGCCCCTTCTTCAGGCAAGATGTAATACAGAAACTGAAGTTTCCTGTGTTTATATCCACACACTAGGACAAGAAACAACAATGGTAAATCTTTAAATGAAAAATCTTAAATGTAAAAAATGAATAGGTTCATTCAGGCTAAGATTAATTAAACAGGAGAGAGAGGAACAATGTATGGTCAAGATCTTTAGATAAGATAACTGTCCAACAAAGTCCTTTAAAGTTTGTGATGAGTTTTTTAAAACAATATGCCATGTTTAATGTGGAATCTGTGTAAATTCATTCTCTGGCGGAGTGTTTGTCCAGTTTCTCCCACATAGAGTGCAGTGTCAGGACATTTCATGCAGAGAATTAGGTAGACAACATTAGATGATCTGCAGGAAAATGATCCCTTTATGTGATGTTCTTATGTGAATTCTTCAGGAAACTCAGACTAAAAGAATTTTTCCACAAGAAAGAAAACGGTAACATACAGGAACCAAAAACAAGCAGTTACAACAACCCCTCCAGTAAATCCACATGGACACCTGAAGCTGGCAGAAACCCCACCCTGGATAATTATATAGACTGCTTCCGACAGAGAGTGAAAACAGGGATCTTAAACAGGCAGCAAAATCGGATAGAAAACATTACTGGGGAAGAGCGGAGAGCCATACATTCACTAAGGGAAAATACAGAAATCATTATCAAACCAGCAGATAAAGGGGGTGCTTTAGTCATCATGAACACATCAGATTATATACAGGAGGCACAAAGACAATTGTTCAATATTATGCATTATTACAAACTGCAAGAAGACCCAACAGATCTCTACAAAAAGGAACTAAAAAAGATAGTAAGTAGCTTTCCTCTGGACATCAGGGATCATGTAAACAGTTTAATTCCTGAGAGCACCAAAATGGGTTACTTCTACGTGCTTCCTAAAATCCACAAAGAAGGGAACCCAGGAAGGCCTATCATCTCAGGAATTGGCTCCCTTACAGAAAAGGTCTCAGGTTGGGTGGAACACATTCTTAAACCCCTCGCCCGCAACACAACCAGCTACATCCAGGACACCACTGACTTCTTAAAAAAACTGTCTGCTTTAGGCACCTTACCTGAGGGAACCTTACTGGCCACAATGGATGTTGAGGCCCTGTACACAAACATCCCCCATGATGATGGCATATTGGCATGTAAAACGTACCTCAGACAACATGATTTACCCACAAAGTCAGTAATAGAAATGATAAAATTCACTCTGACACATAATCTATTCTCTTTTGGACAAGATTGCTAGTTGCAATAAATGGGGACTGCAATGGGCTGTCGGTTTGCACCTCACTATGCAAACCTATTTATGGCAAAATTGGAGAAAGATTTCATGTCAATGTGCATCTTAAAACCAATGTTATATCTCCGCTACATAGATGACATCTTCATAATCTGGACTGCCAGTGAGAAGGACCTCCTCCATTTTCATAATGAATATAATTCTTTTCACCCCAACATAAAGCTGAAGCTGAATTACTCAAAAACAGAAGTCAACTTCCTTGACACCACCGTTCAACTGAAAAACAACACCCTTGTAACTTCTGTTTTTCACAAACCAACAGACAGACGGACCTACCTAAGAAGTGACAGCTTCCACCCAAAGCATATAAGGCGCTCCATTATTTTTAGCCAAGCAATACGGTACAATTGTATTTGCTCAGACCTGACAGACTGGGATCAACAACTGCAGGAGCTCAGACAAGATTTCATTAGACAAGGTTATACCCCCAAAACAACAGACACTCAAATAAGAAGAACTACTGCCATACCCAGAGATAACCTTCTGGAATATAAAAACAAAGACAACAAGAACCGCATCCCCCTTGTTGTCACCTACAACCCACATCTTGAAACACTTCGAAAAATTATAAAAGATCTTCAGCCAATGCTAAGCAATGACCAAACACTGAAAAATGTATTTCCTGAACCTCCCCTCCTAGCATACAGACAACCGCCAAAACTGCAGCATTTAATTGTCCAAAACTCCCTAAATGAACCAACAGAAAATGGCACATCTCCCTGCCTACAGAAAAGATGTAAAACGTGTGCCCACATCTACAATACAGACCGTATAGTTATACCAAACTGCCAACTTGAACATCACATAAAGGGATCATTTTCCTGCAGATCATCTAATGTTGTCTACCTAATTCTCTGCATGAAATGTCCTGACACTGCACTCTCTGTGGGAGAAACTGGACAAACACTCCGCCAGAGAATGAATTTACACAGATTCCACATTAAACATGGCAACACAGATGTTCCTGTAGCGGCCCACTTCAACAGCCATGGACACTGTGAGAGGGACTTTAAAGTCACAGTGCTTATGGGTAACTTCAAAACACAGCAAGAGAGAGAAGAATGGGAAGTTAAACTCATGTTAAAATTGAATACATTACAACATGGGTTGAATAGAGACAAAAGTTTTATAGCCAGGTATGAGGACTGTTTGCATCTCTCAGACTGACACAGATAACCTGTCTATAGACCCATATTGTTTTGAAAAACTCATCACAAACTTCAAAGGACTTTGTTGGACAGTTATCTTATCTAAAGATCTTGACCATACATTGTTCCTCTCTCTCCTGTTTAATTAATCTTAGCCTGAATGAATCTATTAATTTTTTACATTTAAGATTTTTCATTTAAAGATTTACCATTGTTGTTTCTTGTCCTAGTGTGTGGATATAAACACAGGAAACTTCAGTTTCTGTATTACATCTTGCCTGAAGAAGGGGCCTGAGTTGCCTTGAAAGCTTGCATATTGTAATCTTTTTAGTTAGCCAATAAAAGGTGTCATTTTGCTTGGCTTTTCTCTACATTCCTGGTAGAAACATACTCAAGCCCATAATAAGTTGTGATTTGTAGCCATTTTAACTCAAACTTTAGTTATTTTTATCACACATTGTGAAGACTGAGTGACATTTTTTAGAGATTCTATAGTTTTCTACAAAAGAGAAACAGCAATTCACATTCAATTATTTCAACAACAATGCTTGGAGATGACTTTTAAAGTGAAACCATGAACCCAGATTGAAAGGTTTAGATTGGATTAGATTAGATAAACTTTATTAATTCCATGGGGAAACATAAAAAAACAAGACAGCTTCACAGGACAAATAATATAGCCAATCAATCAATAAAATTAAATGCATATTGTGTACATACTTTAAAATGAATTTAAAGAGTACATCAAGAGAAAGCATTGAATTACCTGGCAGCAGTGAACAGAAAATACCACTTCTTAGCATACAGTGGAGGAATGAACCTGTGGCTAAATGTGCTCCAAGACAGTGCATCCTGAAGAGGATGGAAGGGATTTTTCATGACTGTGTCCAATTTTGCCAACATCCTCTTTTTCACAACTGCTTCAATAGCTTCCAGTGTGTCTAGGCTTCTCCCTGTGATGGAGAAGGCTTTCCTGGTAAGTCTATTCTGACACTGCACTTTTTTTGAGTTCAGGTTGCTTCTCTAGGAGATTGCAGCATAGAACAACACACTAGATACTATGGACTGATAGAACATTTCCAAAGGTTAGCTGCATACATCAAAAGACCTGAGTCTCCTTAGAAAGTACAGTCTACTCTGGCCCTTCTTGCACAGTGCCACCGTGTTGTCTGACCAGTCCAGTTTGTTGTTTATGTAAACCCCCAGGTACTTGTAGCTCTGGATCATTTCCACATCTCCCTGGATGGTAACAGGTCTCAGAGTCTCCTTGGCATACCAGAGGTTCACCACAAGCTCTTTTGTCTTGCTGATGTCGAGTTGCAGGTTGTTGTCCTTGTATCACAAGACAAAGTCCTTCACAACCTTCCTGTACTCCTACTCCTCTCCATTTCTAATGTGGCCTATGATGGAAAAGTTATCTGAAACTTTCTACAGATGGCAAGCACTGGTATTCTGCTGGAAGTCTTTTGAGTAAAGCATAAACAGGAAAAGATACAACCCAGCCACAGGGGATGCACAAACTATTGTGTTTTTTTGGGCCAGACCCAAGCCCGGATAAATGGGGGAGGTTATGTCAGAAAGGGTATCCGGTGTAAAATTTTGCCAAATCAATATGAGGACAAAAATACACATTTCCATACCAGATCAGCCCCAGGTTAACAACGACCGCCACCAGCACTATTAGCCAACAGGGAATTGGGAATTGGCAGAAACTGGGCTACTGTTGGCCAAAGAAGAAGAAGAAGGAGAAGAAGAGAGGGAGACGTGTCTGGAGGCAGAAGGAGAGGAGGAAAATATAGAGGGTGGAACTGAGGGTAGGAACTTTGAATGTTAGCAGTATGACTTGTAAGGGGAGAGAGTTAGCAGATATAATGAAGAGATGAAAGGTTGATATATTGTGCATGCAAGAGACTAAATGGAAGGGGAGTAAGGCCAGGTGGATCGGAGGTGGATTCAAATTGTTCTTTCATGGTGTGGATGGGTGGAGAAATGGGGTAGGAGTTATTCTGAAGGAACAGTGTGTCAAGAGTGTTTTGGAGGTGAAAAGAGTGTCAGACAGAGAAATGATTATGAAACTGTATATTGGAGGTATGATGATGAATGTTGTTAATGTATATGCCCTGCAAGTTGGGGGTGCGATGGATGAGAAAGAAGATTTCTGGAGTGAGTTGGATGAAGTGATGAGCAGTGTACCCAAGGGACAGAAAGTGGTGATTGGAGTGGATTTCAATGGACATGTTGGTGAAGGGAACAGAGGAGACGAGGAGGTGATGGGTAGGTATGGTGTCAAGGAGAGGAATAAAGAAGGTCAGAGGATAGTGGATTTTGCCAAAAGGATGGATATGGCTGTGGTGAATACATATTTTAAGAAGAGGGAGGAACATAGGGTGATGTACAAGAGTGGAGGAAGATGCACATAGGTGGATTACATCCTATGCAGAATAATCAATCTGAAGGAGATTGAAGACTGCAAAGTGGTGCCAGGGGAAAGTGTAGTTAAGCAGCATAGGATGGTGGTCTGTAGGATGACATTGGAGATCAAGAAGAGGAAGAGAGTGAGGGCAGAGCTAAGGATCAAATGATGGAAGTTGATAAAGGAAGACTGCAAGGTTGAGTTTAGGGAGGAGGTGAGACAGGCACTGGGTGGCAGTGAAGAATTACCACACAGTTGGGCAACTACAGCAGATGTAGTAAGGGTGACAGCAAGAAGAGTGCTTGGCGTGACATCTGGACAGAGGAAGGAAGAAAAGGAAACCTAGTGATGGACTGGGGAAGTACAGGAGAGTATACAGAGGAAGAGATTGGCGAAGAATAAGTGGGATAGTCAGAGAGATGCAGAAAGTAGACAAGAGTACAAGAAGATAAGTAGCAAGGTGAAGAGAGGGATGGCAGAGGCTAAAGAAAAGGCATATGATGAGTTATATGAGAGGTTGGGCACTAAGGAAGGAGAAAAGGACCTGTGCCGATTGGCTAGAGAGAGGGACCATGCTGAGAAAGATGTGCAGCAGGTTAAGGTGATAAAGGATAAAGATGGAAACATACCCACAAGTGAGGAGAGTGTGTTGAGCAGATGGAAAGAGTACTTTGAGAGATTGATGAATGAAGAGAATGAGAGAGAGAGAAGGATGGATCATGTGGAGATAGTGAATCAGGAAGTGCAACAAATTAGCAAGGAGGAAGTAAGAACAGCTATGAAGAGGATGAAAAATGGAAAGGCCGTTGGTCCAGATGACATACCTGTGGAAGCATGGAGGTATTTAGGAGAGATGGCAGTGGAATTTCTAACCACCATATTGTTTAAAGGAATGTTGGAAAGTGAGAGGACGCCTGAGGAGTGGAGAAGCAGTGTACTGGTGCAAATTTTTAAGAATAAGGGGGATGTGCAGGACTGTAGTAACTACAAGGGGATAAAACTGATTAGCCACAGCATGAAGTTATGGGAAAGAGTAGTGTAAGCTAGGTTAAGAAGTGAGATGATGATTAGAGAGCAGCAGTATGGTTTCATGCCAAGAATGAGCACCACAGATGCAATGTTTGCTCTGAGGATGTTGATGGGGAAGTATAGAGAAGGCCAGAAGAAGTTGTATTGCATCTTTGTGGACATGGAGAAAGCATATGACAGGGTGCCTCGAGAGGAGCTGTGGTATTGTATGGGGAAGTCGGGAGTGGCAGAGAAGTACATAAGAATTGTACACGATATGTACGAGGAAAGTGTGACAGTGGTGAGGTCTGCAGTAGGCGTGGCGGATTCATTCAAGGTGGAGGTTGGCCCTTTCTTATTTGCAATTGTGATGGGCAGGTTGATATATGAAATTAGACAGGAGTCCCCATGGACTATGATGTTTGCTGATAACATTGTGATCTGTAGCAATAGTAGGGAGCTGGTTGAGGAGACCCTGGAGAGGTGGAGATATGTTCTAGAGAGAAGAGGAATGAAGGTCAGTAGGAACAAGACAGAATACATGTGCGTAAATGAGAGGGAGGTCAGTGGAATGGTGAGAATGCAGGGAGAAGAGTTGGTGAAGGTGGATGAGTTTAAATACTTAGGATCAACAGTACAGAGTAACGGGGAGTGTGGAAGACAGGTGAAAAAGAGAGTGCAGGCAGGGTGGAATGGATGGAGAAGAGTGTCAGGAGTAATTTGTGACAGACGGGTATTAGCAAGAGTGAAAGGGAAGGTCTACAGGATGGTAGTGAGACCAGCTGTTATATGGGTTGGAGACAGTGGCACTGACCAGAAAGCAGGAGACAGAGCCGGAGGTAGCAGAGTTAAAAATGCTAAGATTTGCACTGGGTGTGACGAGGATGGATAGGATTAGAAATGAGTAAATTAGAGGATCAGATTAAGTTAGATGGGTCGGAGACAAAGTCAGAGAGGTGAGATTGCGTTGGTTTTGTCATGTGCAGAGGAGAGATGCTGAGTATGTTGGGAAAAGGATGTTAAGGATGGAGCTGCCAGGTAAGAGGAAAAGAGGAAGGTGGTTTATGGATGCGGTGAGAGAGGACATGCAGGTGATGGGTGTGACAGAAGAGACAGACAGAAGAGTACAGAAAGATATGAAAGAAGATGATCTGCTGTGGCAACCCCTAACGGGAGCAGCCAAAAAAAGAAGAATAAACAGGAAGAGATACAGGGCAGTGACCCAAGGTGCTCCAATATTACACAAAACCATTTCTGACACACAGTCCCTCAGCCTCACAAACTGCTGCCTGTTGGTCAGGTAGTCCATGATCTAGGTGGTTGTCAGGGCATCGAGATTCAAAGCCTTGAGCTTTTCACCCCATCGATAAATGGTGTTAAAGGTACTAGAAAAATCAAAGAATGTTAATCTGACTGTGGTGTTGGCTGTGTCCAAGTGGGAATACGCTGTATGGAGCACGTAGATGACGGCATCCTCCAACAAAAACAACAACAGCATTTATTTATATACTGTAGCACATTTTCATACAAATGGTGTTAGCTAAAAGTGCTTTAAAAGATGAAGAAAGACAAGTTTATAAAAAAACAAAGATAAGATTAGATAATACCAAGTAGCAAAGAGTAAAGTAGGGTCAGATGGATGGGAGGACAGAAAAAAAAAACTCCAGATAGACTGGAGAAAAAAAAAACAATCTGCAGGGGGTTCATAGGCCACAAGACCGCCCAGCCCCCATTGGGCATGCTACCTAACATAAATGATCTAAATCAGTCATCATGGTTTTCAGGCTTCACATGGAAGAATTTGATGATGATGATCATTTGGACATCTGGGGTACTGCCTTCAATCCATCAATGTAAGGACTGCAAGGTGCCTTGATCAGGTGGTGGTGATGTAGTTCACCACCACAGAAAAACTGGGAAAAGAACAGCAGAGAAAAGCAGGGATTTATACGGATTGTGGAGCCATGAAGAAAATTATTATTCAATGCATATATAGTTTATCAGGGTTACACTAAAATGTAGCTATGAGAAAAGCATGTTAAAGTAATAAATAGGTTTTTAGCAGTTTTTTTAAAAAATGGTCCACCGTATTAGCCTGGAAAATTTCTGTCAGTAAACTATTCCAGATATTAGGTGCATAACAGCAGAAGGCTGCCTCATCACTTCTTTTAAGTTTAGCTCTTGGAATTATAAGCAGACCCTTATTTGAAGATCTGAGGTTATGATTTAGAATGTAGGGTGACAGGCATTCCTTAATATAGGATGTAGCAAGATTATTTAAGGCTTTGTAAACCATAAGCATTATTTTAAAGTCAATTCTTAATGGCATATGTAACCAATGTAATGACATCAAAACTGGAGAGATGTACTCAGATTTTTTTTTCCTATTTAGGTTCTGGCAGCTACATTTTGCACTAGTTGCAACAGATTGATGTCTTTTTTGAGTAGTCCTGAGAGGAGTGTGGTACAGTACCTGTAATCTAGTCGACTAAAAACAAAGTGTAAACTAATTTTTCAGAATCTTGCAAAGTTATATGGATCTAACTTTTGCTATATTCCTTAAGAGAAAAAATGCTGTCCTGGCAAACTGATTAATATGCATTTACAACATAGGTCAATAATAACCCTAAATTCTTTAACTCTTCTTGACTTTTAAGCCTAATGGATCAAGGTTATTTCTAATACAGTCACTATATCCATTTTTGCCAACAACAAAGATTTCTGTTTTTTCTTTATTTAGTTTGAGAAAATTACTACTCGTCCACTCAGAAACACAAGTAAGACATTGGGTCAGTGAACCAAGAGAGTCGGGGTCAGCAGGCGCTATAGATAAATACAGTTTTGTGCCATCAGCATAGCTGTGGTAGCTCACGTTATGCCTTGAGATAATCTGGCCTAAAGGAATCATGCAGATCATAAAGAGCAGTGGACTCAGGATAGATCCTGGTGGAAAACCATGTAGAATATCATCTGTCTTCGAAGTATAATTACCACAACTAACAAAGAAATTTCTACCTGTTAAGTAAGACACAAACCAATTTAAGACATTGCCAGAGAGGCCATCCCACTGACTATGGCGATTTATAAGAACATTGTGATCAATGGCATCAAATGCTGAACTCCGATCTAAGAGGATGAGAACAGATAAATGGTCTCTGTCCGCATTTACCCACAAGTCATTTACTACTTTAATCAGTGAAGTTTTTTGTACTGTGATTTGTTCTAAAACCTCAGTGAAACTTGTCAAGATTAGCATGTTTATTCAGGTGATCATTTAGCTGCATGATGACTGCATTTTCTAGAATTTTACTTAAGAAAGGCAGGTTAGAAATAGGTCTAAAATTGTAAAAATCAGAAGAGTCAAGATTTTCTTGTGCAGGGGTGATCAGTCTTAAGACAGTCTGGGAAGACTCCCGTTTCTAATGATGAATTTACTATATCAAGCACACTAACAATTAGCACATTGAACACTTTTTTTGAAAAAGCTTGTCGGTATTGGGTCAAGGACGCAGGTAGAGGATTTCAGTTAAGATAATATTCTATTTAGATTGGGTAGATCTATCCTGGCAAAAGAATTTAATTAGCTTAAAATGAAATACTGGGATTTAATTGGATCAGCTTTGGGGGGATGTACTATATTATTTCTAATATTAATTTTGTGTTGAAAAAAATATAGCAAAAGCTTACTATTTACATTATTATCACTATTGTAGTAAGCTCTACAAAAAGACTAGTTGTTTAGAATTACAGCAAACTTTGAAGCTGCATATGTATCAAAATAGCGTTTTTTAACAATACGCTTCTCATTAGTTGTAGCTATCAGTATTTCTACATTAAATAATAAGAAAAATGGTCTGACAAACTGGTATCTAGAGATCTGCTTCACGTCAACTTTTAATCCTTTGTGTGGGCTGGCTAACATGTTAGCTCAGATCAAAAGAGTGCAAGAGGTTCAAGAATTCTTTTGCTTTCGGGTCACACTGTTTATCAGTATGAAAATTAAAGTCGCCAACAATTTGGAACCTGTCATAGTTAGTTATTATAATTGACAATAAGTCTGAGAATTCCTCAATGCCCTATCCTAGTGCCACTCAAAGATTGTTGGTGCTCTTCTCATAATATCTCGTACATGAGCACAGAGAAAACAAGAAACAAAAGATTTCTTTTTAGACCAAGATATATTGAGGTTTCATACAATAGAATCGCCCATAATAAATACATAACCTGGGGCTGTTGGTATGGTGGGGGAGCAGAGAGGGTCGAAATAGCTCTGGATGGAGATTCTTGCCTGGGCCGATGGAGGTGATCTAGCCATAAACCCCAATTTGCATGGGTGAAACAGGCCAATTCCCTCATTGTTGTCGTCATCGCCCTGAAGGGGTGCAGGGGTAAAACTCACTTGGCCCTGAAAGCGAGTGGCATGGCAAGGAGTTGAAGTTGCTGAAACACGATGAGTTGCGACAATTTTAGCCATCGGAGAGGACTCTTTCAGCAGGCGAGCCTTCAGTTCCCTCAGATGTGTCCATCTGGTCAGGACTTGCTGAATCTGGTTTTCAAGGACCTGGAGTTCTTGGACAAAGTGCTGCATCTCACCATCAGTTATTGTCTACTTCCGTTTTTGCTTCATGTCCTAGGAAAGAAAGAGAGAGAGACAGAGATTAGCCCTAACCTGTCTGATAGGCAAACTGCAGGCAATCCAGATATTCTGGAACCAGGGATGTATAATAATAATAAAAATACATTATTTTAGGACCAGCCTCTTAAAGGTCTTCTTGATGTATGAAGTAACAGCCACTGGTTTGAAGTATATAGGATCACTGGAATGCCTTTTCTTTGGCACTGGGACCATACAGGATGTTTTCCACAGCTGGGGAACCTTGTGCAAATTCATGGAAAGAGAGAACAGGTGCTGAAGGACACTGCAGAGCTGGCTGGCATATTTTCAGCACCTGGGGGCTGATTCAATCCGGCCCTGAAGCCTTGCTTCCTTCATGGTGTTTTGTAGTAACTTATGCTCAAGTTTTTCTCTGTAGTGAACTTTCCCCTTATTAAGCTGCATCTTCAGGCCTGACTGCACCGCATGATTTCCTTCTTATCTCCAGAACTCTACATATTCATTAGGGTTTTCACATTTTTTGTAATCCATGGCTTGTTGGTGGGAAAACAGCGCATTGTCTTTGTGGGGGACTGTGTTTTCAACACAAAACTTGGTGTAGTCTGTGATACAGTAGTAGATCCTTCAATGGCCATGATGTGTGACTCACAAAGCACATCCAAGTCAGAGGGATCCTTTAGAGCCTCTGTAGTCTCCGTTGCCTATTCTTGCACGGTTTTGGTGGTGGCTGGAAGCTGCTGGACAATGGGTATATTTATATATCTTTAACACTGGCATATAACATGTTCAGGTCCTGTTTTCTCTTGTTGTACAGCCCACAAACTGGTAAAAATTGGTGAGGGTGGAAGAAAGTAAAACATGGTTAAAGTCCCCAGAAATTCTGATGAAAGCACTGGGATGGTCAGTAGTGAGTTTGCTTATTAGAGAATATACTGTGTCTGTTGTGATTGCTGAGTCTTCCCCAACATGTAAACTGCCAGCAAAGTGACATGTGAAAATTCTCTCTGCGCATAATAAAGTTGTAAGCTCATTGTGAGCAGCTCGAAATTCAGGTTGCACCATTTTTCATTCACAAAAATGTCAAATTCATCTCCATTCTTCTTGCCACTTTTGTTCCTGCTTTTTTTTGCCCGCATGATTGTAAATCTATCCAGTGCAACCGCAGAGTGCAGTACTTCAGCTCTAAGCCATGGCTCTATGAAGTACATGAGACTGCTAAGTTTGTATTCCCTTTGACTCCTGATCAGCACTGAGAGCTCATTCATTTTATTTGCCAGTGTTCTTATATTTTACATGATAATGGAAGGCAGGTACAGTTTGTACCTTCTTCTTTTGTTGCAGAGTTGGGCTCCTGCCATCTTTCCTTGGTGTCTACTCAGTAACTCTGCAGGCAGCCGATAATTAACTCTGGTGCTCTGGGAGACAAAAGGTGCAAGTCCAGCATTTGCTGTAACATGGAAATGAAGGTAAGTTATCCATGTTATCCAAAAAGAGTAGTGAGCAACAGTAAACAACAACAAAGACAAGCAAACACAAGAGCTGATGTTGCAGGTGACCACTCATGACAGCACCAGAAGTAGGCTGTTGATGTAGGAGACTATATGACTCAGGCGCCGCCGGGTGTGGCAGCCTTTCCAGCAGCTCCGTGTACGATCTATCAAAAAAAAAAAAGTGTGAATTTCCCCTTGGGATTAATAAAGTATCTATCTATCTATCTATCTATCTATCTATCTATCTATCTATCTATCTATCTA